>NIVC01000023.1:0-70000 GCA_002269645.1 Macrostomum lignano
TTACTCAACATCTGACTTTACGTTGGTTGAACCGGTCGCGTTCCCATTTATCTGCTTCAGATACCGACATTCTCGTGCTATTTTTAATAGCACCGAAAATGAATTCCCCGCTCTCTTGGGATTTGTCCCGAGCTCAATAGGTATTGTATTGGAGTGATTCTTTCTTTTTTCTCCCATTTAAATCCTATTTTCCAAAACTCTTGAAGTATAATATGATTTTTTAATAACTTAATTAATTCTTGAAGCTTCTTATTATCCTGAACATTTACAGTACTAAATAAAATTTGGTATGAGATTTGAATGTTTTTATATTTGATTCTTGTTTAGGAATAGGAATAATAACATTATTTTGCCGCATCGATGGGGATTCTACTAAAAAGCCATTTTATATAGAAATATTTTTATATATAAATATATAAATATTTTTATTTGAGTAGGAGGTTTTTCCAAATAAGCAGTAGAGGGAAAAACATAACCAAACGACGTACTACCACATACAACTGCACCACGAATAAAATGTGCAGCATCCGCTCCACCAGTTCGAGCACCAAAAACCCAATAAGGGTCCAGATTTATCTAAAGTTCCCCAAGTTCCACTATCATATGTGAAAACGTTCTGTCAATGAGGGTAAAGAATCACCAGCAACATTGTATGACTGTAATCGGTACCAAACCCTTTGATTTAAAATATTAATTCAAATAAATGCCAATCGCCGTTATCAATATTAGCATAGGCTACAGTTTGATCCGCATCACTACTAACATCGTTACGAACCGTAGATCCGTCTGATTTTTTATTACTCCAAAACAACTCCAAACCTATCATGCCACTCACTGCAAAAACTATCAATCCGGCGTCGGTTGTTAATCCAGTCCCACCTTCCATGTTGGACGTTCGTGACAATATGCATAAAACCAAACCGCATCTGCACCAGTTCCTGTAGAATTAGCAACTCGGAAAAAGAAAGACGCAGATATATTTTGAAAATGTGTGAAATTGAATTGTAAAGCACCACTGACCCCACCAGTTTCACGAGTAATTCTAGCTCCGTTTTGATAATCGATATAAGAAGCGTCCCAATTAAAGAACCGACTGGATATATATCTCCGGCGGTTGTTGGATTTTGATATCCAGACCAATTGCAAATTACTGGTTCGAACAAGGCCGCATCAATAGCAGGTATTCCATCCAATTTATTTTTATCGCTTCCAGACATTCTACCATTTGATGTTGGAGTAGCTAGCTGATCTACGTACGCTCGCGGAACTGCAGAAAGTATTTGAGTTGGCCAATTAAGATCTTGAATTTCAACACGGTGTTCAAATAATTGTATTTGACGAACCTCGATAGGTTGTGTACCGGTACCACCAGTTGGGAAGAATACGCTATAATATTTCCAAAAATTAGTCGTTAAATTAGATAGAGCAAATGATGTTGCTTGAACTGGTGATCCCGACGTAGTTAATGTCGTCCATGAATCGGTAGCAACATTTTTTGCGCGAACCGACCACCCCGAGGGTATCTCAATTGTTTCACTGCCTGTAATTCTTAATTCAAATATTCTTCTATTATAACCTAAAAATTCAAATTGAATTTCCATATTGGTTGTGGTTCCGGTATTTGGTGACCATTGTGTCGCAAGGCTTCCATCTCCAACTCGAAAAGCTGTGTTGCCATTTTCAGATGCTGTAAGAACAACATCAGGATTTGAAGTATTTGATGTAAGCGGCGTGGTAAAAATATCGGCGTCGGTTGCATTAGCTCGCTCGTTTACTTGGCCTAGAGTTATCGAGTCTGCGTTCTCTGTTCCAAATAATAAATTTGTTAATTTAAAATTATTCATATTAATATTTACCACTACGAGTGGCAACTTGATTATCGACATAGTTCTTATCAACCACTGAATCACTAGTTGTAATTGAAACATTTATAATTCGGTTGTTGCTCATATCTAGGTTTCCGGTTGCGGTGGTTTGAACATAACGTGAATCAGAATCAGTTCGAGAATAAGAATCAGTTACATCTCTTTTTAAATTTAATCCATTATCAACTTCGGTTTTGGTATAAGAATCGGCTACGTTCCGTTTCAAATTTAATGAATTATCAACTTCGGTTTTGGTATAAGAATCGGCCACGTTCCGTTTCAAATTTAATGAATTATCAACTCTGTTTTGGTATAAGAATCGGCTGTATTGCGTTTTAAATTTAATGAATTATCAACTTCGGTTTTGGTATAGGAATCGGCTACGTTCCGTTTCAGATTTAGTGAATCATCTATTTGAGTTTTGGTATAGGAATCTGCAACATTTCTTTTTAAATTTAGTTTAGTATCAACTTCACTTTTTTTATAACCTTCATCTTCATTAATATATCGATTATCTCCAAATGTAACACTTATTCCACCAGATGTGCCACCACCACCACTACTTGTTGTTCCGTTCCATGAGGGTGTTCCAGAAAATAACATTTTTTACTGTCTATTTTATAGAGTCTAAAATATTCTTAAATACTTCGGGGTTTACACGAGCTTCATTCGAAAGTCGATATAAAAAATACAACGCCGCTTGCCCGCAATAACTTTTATCAAATGTTTGAAATTGTTCGTGATGATCTCCACATAAACGATTTTTAGTATGATTAAATTTGTCTTTTATTTCCTGTAACGGAGGAAGCGCGTATGAATCAAAAAAATAAACAAGTTTAGGTTTGGAATAACTTGCCGACCAATGAACACCATTTTCTTTTGTTGTTTCAATATTAACAATGAAAGATCCATATTGTGGTAAGTCTTTGATCTCATCTCGCATAACACATCTGAATGGTTTTATTTTTAACTGCCTCGCCCAATTTGTTAATTCGATATTGCTTGTTGTGTCCGTTCCATATCTTTGTTTAAAATCATCCCACGTCATGGTCATTTTATGTTCCTGAAAAACTCTTGGTTTTAGTTAGTTTCGTAGGTGTGGGTTTTAACAATTCCTTTCTTATTTTATCAGCTTGTAACTGCCTTAATTTTGCTAGTTCTAGTTCGTAATTATCTTCAGCTTTTTTAACTTTTTCTGATTGTTTTTTTATTAAATTATTATTATCGTGCTTTGGCGAACATGTTGTTCGATTACCCATTTTTACAGTACTAAACCTGTTTTATACGTAAAATCACTGTTATTGACTGCCCACCAAAACTTATTAATCTATCGCTTTCATCTACAATCCTAATATAAATTGATTGAACATTATATTGATTTAATGGGTAATATATTGGGGTTTGAGGTGAAACAATCATTTTCTCTCCAATTGGAACAGCAAGAAATGGGATTGAATAAATAATTCCACGTTGAACCAAAACTCCATTATTATCTGTTATATAACCACCGTTTGAAATGTCGGTTGTTATATTAATTGTATTAACTCCACCCTCAATATTTCCCACTGTATCTCCGGTGCTTGATGTGGTAACTATTCGGGAATTAAATCCAAGTATGGTTCTGAGTGAATTTGCAATTGTGAAATCAACCTGATATCCGGATCCTAGTGATAGTGTGAATCTGCCAGACGGTAAATCAACACCTATAACAATTGCTCCTGTTACCCAATCACCATTAGTTGTTAATTCTCCTTCTATATAAGCATTCAAATCAGTATAGCTATACGCTCCTGGGTTAATGCTAAATGTTGTCCAATTGGCTCCGGAATCTTTAGAATATCTAAATTGATTATTTGTTGCATTAATTAATTGAGGCATGTTGAAAACCGAAAATAGTATTAAACCTATTTGATAACTTAGGCTTTGATCAAGTTGTAATGGATCGCGCAATTGAATCCGTTGCTCGCTGGTTGTCATTATAAACTGTAATGTTGTACTAAATTTTGAATTAGTTCGATCTACCAATTGTTTTATAGTATCTAAATTTGTAGCCATTTTTATAGTGGAAGAATCGGACGAAGTCCGCGTGCTATGCACGATCATTCTTCTTCCTCATTATCTTCTTTTATCAAATTTGTTAAAATTCTATGTTTCCTTTCTAACCTCGGATTGATATAAATATGTTTGTATTGGCTATCATCCCAAATTTTTTTACACATACTTTTAAATGGTTTTGCATCCAACCCGGGATTAAATCTAGCGTGTATATTTTGTAAATCATAATTATCTAAATCAAACATTACACAACAACTTGCATTCTTTTTTATAATCGATTCTAATTCTCTAAAGGACTGTGTTAGATAAAAAGCTCCAATTCCATCTCCTCTACCACTAACAAAAATTTCCTTTTGCAATTCTTGATCGCCGTCATTAATACAATCATCAAATATAATTAGTGTTTTATCATTTTTTGGAATTTTGTCATAGTAATCGGTTTGATATTGTAATTGTTGGGGCTCGATCGGACGAAGTCCGCGACCCTTCGGGGCGATCGGTGATGTTTTCTGGCTGTTGTGCCATTGTTTTACATAAATCCTCAATGTCTGCTAGATTAAATCGCGGTTCGTCATCATCCTCATATTGCTCATATGCTCTTAACATTCTAAACAAGACATCTTTTTTTAATTTGTTTTTTAATCCATGTTTAAGAAATTCATAATATTTTATTCTAGGTTTATTAGTATAAATTATTAAATTATTATAGTCTAACATTCCATCTGTTGTTAATAAATCGTAAACAAAGTGTGTTTTTCCTTTACCTGATCCTCCGATTACTAAACAAAGAAAAGGATCGTTTGGAAATATCTTATCGTGTTTTGCCTTTACCATTTTTAAAGAAATAATTTAAATAGGTGCGACGGTCGGAGACCTGCGCCGCTTACAGCGGGGCGTCCCGAACAATCGTGCCATCAGCTTTAGCAATTGACATATATTCCTCTAGAAACAATACGTGGGCGTCAAGTGCCTGATTACCAGTTTTATTAATCTCTAACATATAATTAAGTCCAATATTGGCTACGTTTTCTTTCTGTGCCGTTAGATCATAAACAACCACTGGATGAATGTTTAGAAACTCTGTGGGTGTGTACTGAGGGACGGCATACGCTTCATTTTTAGCATAATCTTGATAATATTTTATAAAATCATTAACATCATTATTTGCAATATTTAGATTAAGAGGATCTTTAACCGGATAATATTGATCATCAACCTGCAGGCGGATATTCTGAACATTAAACTCGTTAATAGCTGCAGCCGCATTGTCTGTTGCGGTGGCTGCTTGTTCTGCTATGGCACCCGATTGAAGCCAATATAAATCCCCATTTGCTCTTTTACTCCTTCTGTTTGTTATTTAAACCAAACAAAAATATATCTCACCCGACGTTTTGATGTCAGTATTTGCCACTGGAATGAATCCTGATTGTTATTAATGGTTCGCATAAAGTGTCTACGATTCAAATAAAATATTTCCTGATCATGCGTTAACTGATTATCATGTGTTTTAAAAGTGGGGCTGTTACCTCAATAGTTGGTACGACTAATTGAATTGAATCTATACGAACTGCTATATCGGTTGAAATTGAGGTTCCATAAAGTATCCTAGGCTGATATCCACCAGATATTTGCAACTGTATCCCAAATTTTAATCCTTTCCATACCCGATTTGGTGAGAAAAACCCAAATAGTGGAAAGATTGAAAAGTCCTGCTCATATGCTGTTGCTGTGGTTAAAACCGCGACTGGGAATTTATTCTGACGATCTATAAAACCAGTATTAATATCTTTTGTATTAGTCATAGTGGTTACAACTGGAACTATGTTTGTATTAAGGTAAACAATTAGCGCTGCAGTATCTGCACCGGCTGCGTTTTGTACATTAGGGAAAACTACTGCTTGACCGTTACCTTTATCCGGCATCCACCCAACATTATCACCAACTTGTTTTGATAAATAAGTATAATTTAAATGTTTCAAAACTCCATTAATCTCTGCGGGGTTTGATGATGTCTCAACCTCAGCACCATTAACAGTTAGTTGAGCTTGGGAAAAACATTTATAAAACCAATCATTTTCTATTATTATTCCGGATCGATCTGCGATATCTCCGGCTGCAAGAGCAGTTCCATCATTTCTAGTATACAACCATCTAACGCGGAAAAACGCATTTTTCATATCCAATATAGTGTTGGTTGCGCCGATGTCAAAAGTTACCGTTCCAGTAGTAAAGTTATTTGAATTATCACTTGTTGGTAGGGTATAATTTAAATCTCTTGCTCTGACCTCATTAATATACTGTCGGTGCTTTTTGAAATGAAATTTATCACTCCACATAGTTTTTGTTTCAGCCATTTTTTTGAGTTAAAAAAGTTTTTTATGTTAAAAAATGAGTCAATTTATGGACGTTGATGGAGAGTTAGCGATTTATAAAGAGAAGCAAAGATATTCTGATTTTGTTAGAAATTTACAAAAAAGAAAGTTAGGAATACAATTAGCGGGTGAAAGATTTGCTGCTCCTTTTGTTAATCCTATTACTGGGAAAATTAGTGAACTAGAAAAAACAGATAAAGATCTTCTGGAAAAAATTGCTAAAAATACGGAGCCAAAAGAGGATGAAATTTTGGATGAGCCGCCAGCTTATGATGTTGATCAAGCTCAATTGAGAGTTGCAGAGATTAGACGTGCAGAGCGGGGCGATCGGGAACAATATCCAAGAGTACCAGCTAGTATTGCTGCGACAGATTTAGGTAATAATAATTATCGAATTGGTGGAGTTGATAAAAATCGAAATGAACTATATAGAGAATTGGGTGGAGCATTTAATATTATTACGAACCCTAGGGTAAAATTTAACCCTGATTTATATACTAGAGATGAATTAGTAAGTGCTAAAATTTTTTACGATGAGTTAGGAGGTGGGGGTGTTAAAAATACCAGCTTGTATAAAAGGATTGTTAATTCTATAAATAACAAACCGGCTGTTGGAGAAGGATTTAAAACTCCTAGAAAACTTGTTTTAGCTGCCGCGAAAGCTGCTGGACATACAGGAATCGCCCCGTAGGGTCGCGAACCAAAGGTTCGATTAATTAATTGTTAAATTTATTTTTTATAAAATGGAAACTAATAAGATTTGTACTAAGTGTAAACAAGAAAAACCGATGACGAAAGAATTTTATTTTTGGAGAAATGATTCAAAAAAAATTAGAAATGATTGTCGATCTTGTCATAATACCTCATCTGCTATTTGGATAAAAAACAATAAAGCTAAATGGAATGAATATAGAAAAAATAAGTATCACACTGATGATAATTACAAACATATTGTTTTAATTAGAAATAGAATAAATTGGGCGTTGAAAAATTTTAATGACAAGGACTATATCTCATATCTTGGTTGCACAAAAGAATTCTTTTTTGATTGGTTAAATTTCACAAGAAATTATTATGTATCAAAAGATTATACTGGAAAGTTAGATATTGATCATTTCATCCCCGCTTCTTCATTTAGTTACAAAGATGATGATCAGATGATAAGGTCTGAAAATTGGAGAAATAAAAGATACTTAACTAGCGTAGATAATCGCTATAAAAAAGTTCAACAACCAACCATTGAAGAGTTTGCAAAACAATTGGCGCTATCATGTATTTTTATGGCTATTAAAAATGACCCAAATAGTATTTGAAGGAGGATTTTTAGACTTACAAAAAGGATTAACAAGCTTACCACCAATCTTTACTACTGGTAAATATACAGGGGAACTACACCTACCATCAATGAACTTCACAGGTTAACCCGTGGCCTGAGTGAGGAAGGCAATGTCCTTGCTAGTCACTATTTGTGGCGACATCTCCAAATTGCGTGAAACCCGTCATACAGCTTCAAGTACCACTTCAATTGAGAAATCTTTTGAAGGAACAGAGGTAACTCCTCTTCCCAAAGGTAACAAGCTTGAAGACACGGTGGCAATGCGCAGCCAAGCTCCTAAGTATTTTAAATATAAGGAGAAGGTTCAGAGAGCAGACGGAGATGGGCGGTAATTTAACCGCTTAAGGTGTGCTCCAGCCTCTTTCGAAAGATTGAGGGTAAACTACCCGGCACTCGCTTAGATTTGAGATTAAATCCTGATGACACCCCAAAATCTGATTCAATTCCAATAAATGGGATTGATTGGTTAGCATACTATCACGACTTAGCATATAGAGATGCTGACAAGAACCCGCCCGAGGAAGCATTAAGATTAAAACATGAAGCCGATCAAAAAATGATTCAAGGATTAGATAACTTGCAGGGATTATCGGTAGGTCAAAAATTAACTAGGTGGATGGTTAAAAAGATCTTGCAGTCTAAAGTTAAATTTGGTTTAGGAATTAATTACAACCAACATGGTAATAATTGTGTCGAATGTTTGTTATTAAGTGGTAGTGGGCTAAGTTATGATAAGGCTAAGGTTCTTCATAAAGAATATCGAAAACCTAAATTTTATAGAAAAATCATGAACTTCAAAAAGAATGAAATTTGGTATGCTGATTTAATGTCGATGCCGAACGAAAGAGGATATAAATATATCTTAACCATATTAGATGGTTTTACTCGATACGCGTGGGCTGTTCCTTTGAAATCCAAAAAAGGAGAGGATGTTGCTGCTGCTTTTAGAAGTCTTGGAGAAAAAAGCGAACGTTTGTGTGTTGACGAAGGAAAAGAATTTTACAATCCTCATATGTATAAATTATATCATTTTGAAAAAGGACAAGAAAGGAAAAAAGACGCGAATGGGGAGTATATTAATAAAATTTATTCTATTTATGGAGAGAGTAAAAACGCATTAATAGAAAGATTTAATAGAACTTTAGGTAAGAAATTATGGTTTCAGTTTAGTCTTAATGGTAACCAAAAATGGGTAAAAATATTACCAGACGTAGTGAAAGATTATAACAATTCATATCATTCGGCGATAAAGATGACTCCTCAACAAGCTTATAACAATCCTGAAAACGTTAAAGTTACTTTTGGAAAATTTGAAAAAAATAAAAAGAAATCTTTTAAGGTTGGTGATTCTGTTTATATCTATAAATGGAAAGATAAGTTTGAAAAAGGAAGAAAAGGATATTGGAAGATAAGTGAGAAATTTACTATCAGTAAAGTTTTAAATACCAATCCTACAACCTATATAATTGCTGATAAGGACGGTGAAGAAATATTGGGTTCGTTTTATGAGAACCAACTAATATCAGCGAACTAAGTTCGAACAATTACTTGAGACAACATGGTAGTAAATTTTTTATAACAAACAAAAACAATATTATTACTATAATTGTTACTAATATTATTATTGACATTTGTTCAACTGTTATCAAACTTAAATTTTCATTAAGTTCATTAATCGGCACATTTCCGATGTAGGAATAATCGTGCAAAGCACGCGAACCATGGGTTCGATTTACCTTCATTTTTTTATATATATTTTTCACAATAAATGTCGTTTCTGTTATAGAATAATAGTTCATTTTTTAAATATTTTTTTCACATAAAAATTTCACTTTCATTCTCTGAATCACTGGTTTCATATGAACTATTTGTTGATTCGGAATCTGTTGATCTAACCTCCCAATCATCCGAATTTAAATAATCTCCAAGTTGAAATATTAACTCACCCTCTTGTTCTAAATCATACATCTCATCTAGCTCTAATGGATAAAGTTTTAGGTCGTGCTTGTCGTCATATTTTAAATAAACTTCATCAATTATTCCATTCAAAATATGTTGTTTTATTATCTCTGCATTTTTAGCAACAGTCTCAAAAGTATCACTAACAGAAAAGGTGTAAACTCGGGTCATTTTTAGTAACAGAAAAAGACCCTTCGCGCCTGCGGCGCGGGCTAGGGGTTATAGAGTAGTAGTATAGAAAAAGACGCTTCTAGATCAGACCTTATTTTAATGACCGTTTTTATGGTCTTAAGAGGGGGGACGCGAGGGGGGTGTTGGGGAGTGTTTGGAAGTGTTGGGAAGTGATTTTTATTGTTAGGGGTGATTATGGGTGATTAGATGTGTTAAGGGTGTTTAGATGTGTTTTTTTATTTACCCCCCGTGTCCCCCCTCTAGACCCTTAAAACGGTCATTAAAAAAGTGCTCTGGGTCTAGAAGCGTCTTTTTATATGGGGGCGATTTTGTCAGGGGGCGATTCTGTCAGGGGGTGATTCTGTCAGGAAGCGATTCTGTCAGGGAGTGATTCTGTCAGGGGCAATATCTATATACATTTCCGAAAAGACAGATAGATCCATCATTTAGCATTTAATTAATGCACAACAAGTTGTTATTCAATATCGCTCAGACAAGACCAGATTCACTGTGAAGAACTCCGAATCAGCAATACTGCACGTATTCTCAATGGAGAGAAATCGAATCAACCAAGCGGACAGTCCCTGCTCCAGCCGGCCGCTCGGGACCATAGACTACGTGACCAACTTCGGAATTGGACCGGACAATCAAAAGCGAAGAGATTTCACAGAGAGCGTGGAAGATGTACTGAATGACCGGATACAAGATCTGATTTATCAGCGATGCGGCTGTTACTCCCATCGGATGCCATTTCGAGTGGGAAAAAGCCTGCTATGCTATTATGCACCGCTGCAGTACCGGAAGCAACCCAGTAGTGAATTGCTGACTCAGATCTACTGTCACGATTATTGGCATCAGAAGTTCATTGGAATTTCTGAGTTAGACGATGTTAGCACCGTTGTTAGACCGTGTCACGAAACGTATCGTGAGGTTCGGTATAAGAGTACTAGGTGAGTTGCTTTGGTGCTAGTTCTCTAGACTGGTAGATATTAGCATAGTAGACTGGTAGATATTAGCATAGTAGACTGGTAGATATTGGCATAGTAGACTGGTAGTTATTGCAATGGTAGACTGGTAGATATTAGCATAGTAGACTGGTAGTTATTGCAATGGTAGACTGGTAGATATTAGCAAAGTAGACTGGTAGATATTGCAATAGTAGACTGGTAGTTATTGCAATGGTAGACTGGTAGTTATTGCAATGGTAGACTGGTAGATATTGCAATGGTAGACAGGTAGATATTAGCATAGTAGACAGGTAGATATTAGCATAGTAGACTGGTAGTTATTGCAATGGTAGACTGGTAGATATTAGCATAGTAGACTGGTAGATATTAGCATAGTAGACAGGTAGATATTAGCATAGTAGACAGGTAGATATTAGCATAGTAGACTGGTAGTTATTGCAATGGTAGACTGGTAGATATTAGCATAGTAGACAGGTAGATATTAGCATAGTAGACTGGTAGTTATTGCAATGGTAGACTGGTAGATATTAGCATAGTAGACTGGTAGATATTAGCATAGTAGACAGGTGGATATTAGCATAGTAGACTGGTAGTTATTGCAATGGTAGACTGGTAGATATTAGCATAGTAGACAGGTGGATATTAGCATAGTAGACTGGTAGTTATTGCAATGGTAGACTGGTAGATATTAGCATAGTAGACAGGTGGATATTAGCATAGTAGACTGGTAGTTATTGCAATGGTAGACTGGTAGATATTAGCATAGTAGACAGGTAGATATTAGCATAGTAGACTGGTAGTTATTGCAATGGTAGACTGGTAGTTATTGCAATGGTAGACTGGTAGATATTGGCATAGTAGACTGGTAGTTATTAGCATAGTAGACAGGTAGATATTAGCATAGTAGACTGGTAGTTATTGCAATGGTAGACTGGTAGATATTGCAATGGTAGACAGGTAGATATTAGCATAGTAGACAGGTAGATATTAGCATAGTAGACTGGTAGTTATTGCAATGGTAGACTGGTAGATATTAGCATAGTAGACTGGTAGATATTGGCATAGTAGACTGGTAGATATTGGCATAGTAGACTGGTAGTTATTGCAATGGTAGACTGGTAGATATTAGCATAGTAGACAGGTAGATATTAGCATAGTAGACTGGTAGTTATTGCAATGGTAGACTGGTAGATATTAGCATAGTAGACAGGTAGATATTAGCATAGTAGACTGGTAGTTATTGCAATGGTAGACTGGTAGATATTAGCATAGTAGACAGGACAGCTAGATATATACACACAGACGGCAGACAACGCACATTTAAAAGTGCACATGCATCTGCAGATGGCCCACTGACGAAGACCTGGTATCGGTGACCATTTTGTACTTTCTACACCGGTTGGCAAACGGCACGGAATTGTCAGGACCGAACGACCCCCATGATCATCGAATATTTAATTTCTCCGATGCGGAAGTTGTAGCGGCTGCCACTAAAAATGGCACCATAAAGTTGAGCAGCCGTGAGAACGTCGCCATCAGATCCCTGCTGCTGCCCCGTTGCGCTGGCATTCATGAATTTCACGAAGGCAACATCGCTGAGACGGCGGCCTGTTTGAACAAGGACATTGTCAGGAGAAATCTATTAAGAATCAATGTGCGACTTGCATCACCTGCTGCCACCGTGTATAACGAGTCATATTCGTATACGGGAATTGAGTTCCTGTCCGAGGTAGGTAGTTTTAGCTCGAATTGCATGCGGTTTGTTTGTTTGCTGCCTAGTTATTTGGTACATGTTAGTTAGTTAGTTAGTTAGGTAGTTAGTTAGGTAGTCAGTCAGTTAGTTAGTTAGTTAGTTAGTTAGTTAGTTAGTTAGTTAGTTAGTTAGTTAGTTAGGTAGTTAGTTAGGTAGTCAGTCAGTTAGTTAGTTAGTTAGTTAGTTAGTTAGTTAGTTAGTTAGTTAGGTAGTTAGTTAGGTAGGTAGTTAGTTAGTTAGTTAGTTAGTTAGGTAGTTAGTTAGTTAGTTAGGTAGTTAGTTAGTTAGTTAGTTAGTTAGTTAGTTAGTTAGTTAGTTAGTTAGTTAGGTAGTTAGTTAGTTAGTTAGTTAGGTAGTTAGTTAGTTAGTTAGTTAGTTAGTTAGTTAGGTAGTCAGTTAGTTAGTTAGTTAGTTAGTTAGTTAGGTAGTTAAGTAGTTAGTTAGTTAGTTAGTTAGTTAGTTAGTTAGTTAGTTAGGTAGTCAGTCAGTTAGTTAGTTAGTTAGTTAGTTAGTTAGGTAGTTAGTTAGTTAGTTAGTTAGTTAGTTAGGTAGTTAGTTAGGTAGTCAGTCAGTTAGTTAGTTAGTTAGTTAGGTAGTTAGTTAGTTAGTTAGGTAGTTAGTTAGTTAGTTAGTTAGTTAGTTAGTTAGTTAGTTAGTTAGTTAGTTAGTTAGGTAGTTAGTTAGTTAGTTAGTTAGGTAGTTAGTTAGTTAGTTAGTTAGTTAGTTAGTTAGGTAGTCAGTTAGTTAGTTAGTTAGTTAGTTAGTTAGGTAGTTAAGTAGTTAGTTAGTTAGTTAGTTAGTTAGTTAGTTAGTTAGTTAGGTAGTCAGTCAGTTAGTTAGTTAGTTAGTTAGTTAGTTAGTTAGTTAGTTAGTTAGTTAGTTAGTTAGGTAGTCAGTTAGTTAGTTAGTTAGTTAGTTAGTTAGTTAGTTAGTTAGTTAGTTAGTTAGGTAGTCAGTTAGTTAGTTAGTTAGTTAGTTAGGTAGTCAGTTAGTTAGTTAGTTAGTTAGTTAGTTAGTTAGTTAGTTAGTTAGTTAGTTAGTTAGTTAGTTAGTTAGTTAGTTAGTTAGTTAGTTAGTTAGGTAGTCAGTCAGTTAGTTAGTTAGTTAGTTAGTTAGTTAGTTAGTTAGTTAGTTAGTTAGTTAGGTAGTCAGTCAGTTAGTTAGTTAGTTAGTTAGTTAGTTAGGTAGTCAGTCAGTTAGTTACTTAGTTAGTTAGTTAGTTAGTTAGTTAGTTAGTTAGTTAGTTAGGTAGTTAGTTAGTTAGTTAGTTATTTAGGTAGTTAGTTAGTCAGCGCCAAATACATGGACTCTTGCGCCACGACCCCTGGTTCGAGTCTCCAGTCCCCATTACTTTGGCCAGTGGGTGTCGTGTGATTCACAGCCATGAAGACCGACCCTTTATTCGCACAGACTGTACATGCCTGACGATTAGAAAGTCAGGGCCGCTGTGCACCCAGTGTGAGCGTGCGTGCCTGCGTACAGTATTGGCGGGCTTGCATGTGCTCAGGAGTCAGCGGGTTGGCCAGAATGGCGCTGGTTGCCGTACGGATGTCGCTGAAGACCCGGAGACCTCCTAAATATGAATCATTCGTTAGATTTTTGTATTTCATGGAATTGAATGGGTTTCAATAGATTTGAAAAATGGTGTCTGTTAATTTTTTCCTCTTTTCAGATTGGCGGCGTTTTGGGCCTCTGGTTTGGCGTCAGCTTGCTTACTATATTCGAATTTTTCGAACTTATTTATGTTATAATGAGGTCCAAGCAGCGTATCGACAAAAAATTTTAACTATTATATAAAAAACTTTCTGTATAATTTAAATGTTAAACAACGAAACAAAACAGACAGAAATATTGTAGCTAATTAATAGTTTTAAAAAGATCAAAATGCTTTATTTTATTTAAAAAATTGACAAATATAATTGATTATGCTTTTTAAACATAGACTGGCAATGATTTTCAGAAAATGTTTAGGAAAATTTTAATATTGCACCGCAAAAAACAAACAAACGCAACAAAAGAGACAATGTAATAACACATGTAAAATTGGTAATAGCTACACATAAAATACGAGCTTTTTAATAGTTCCTAATACCGATTTAAATCTTAGCTATTAGTAGATATTTACTGTTTTCTAACTGCTGGTGAATATACATTTTAATTTTACTCCTTTTTAATTTGTTTAAATAATATTAATAAAATTTCAACTATTTCATGCACTAAGATCTGCCAATTTTTAAAACTGACCCAATATCTACCAATAAGTCACTATAAATAACTGCATGACTCAAAATCTAGCAATGAGTCACTATAGATAACTGCATGACTCAAAATCTAGCAATGAGTCACTATAAATAACTGCATGACTCAAAATCTAGCAATGAGTCACTAGATAACTGCATGACTCAAAATCTAGCAATGAGTCACTAGATAACTGCATGACTCAAAATCTAGCAATGAGTCACTATAAATAACTGCATGACTCAAAATCTAGCAATGAGTCACTAGATAACTGCATGACTCAAAATCTAGCAATGAGTCACTAGATAACTGCATGACTCAAAATGTAGCAATGAGTCACTAGATAACTGCATGACTAAAAATCTAGCAATGAGTCACTAGATAACTGCATGACTCAAAATCTAGCAATGAGTCACTATAAATAACTGCATGACTCAAAATCTAGCAATGAGTCACTAGATAACTGCATGACTCAAAATCTAGCAATGAGTCACTATAAATAACTGCATGACTCAAAATCTAGCAATGAGTCACTAGATAACTGCATGACTAAAAATCTAGCAATGAGTCACTAGATAACTGCATGACTAAAAATCTAGCAATGAGTCACTAGATAACTGCATGACTAAAAATCTAGCAATGAGTCACTAGATAACTGCATGACTCAAAATCTAGCAATGAGTCACTAGATAACTGCATGACTAAAAATCTAGCAATGAGTCACTAGATAACTGCATGACTCAAAATCTAGCAATGAGTCACTAGATAACTGCATGACTCAAAATCTAGCAATGAGTCACTACACCCACAGTGCATACAATCCTTCATTCCTTCAAGTTCTTTACTCCTTCCTGCTGTAAACCTCAAACCGAAATGGGATTCCATGCTCGCGCATCTCCCCAGACACCGATTCCAGTTTAAACAGTTCGTCTAACGAATCCATTGGGAAAAAACGATCTGCAGGCAAATCACATAGCACCCTAGTCAGGTGAACTCGTTGACAAGTTGCCATGGTTACGGCGCTTCGATAAATCTCTTGGCCACCCATAATCCAGACAGTTGGAGATGCCAAGCGATGATTAGCCAACCATTTCGCGTAATCCAATGCCGATTTTAGACTAGGCAGCATCGTAAACGAATTAGCGCTTATCTTCTTAGCAACGGTTGCCATGCGAGAACCGATCACCAGGTGAATTCGGCGCGAATCTAACGCTAAATTAATTGGCATAGTTTCGAATGAAACTCGACCGGAGATGTTGACAACTGGCAACGGTTCGAGTTCGTCCATCTCGTGATCGTTTCGAGTGTTTCGAGTGAAATATTCAACATCCAGCATCAGATTTGGCCACGGAAGCTGCGTACTGTTTGCGAAACCGCCGTTTGAGTCTAGGGCGGCTACTGAGACCGCTAAGGTGAGTTCATTGAGCTTATCCGCGCCAATGTGACGCCACATGCGCAGACGAACCAAAGGGTTTTGGGGTGGATTGACGCCCAGCAATGAAGGCGCCTCTTCCTGCCAATGGCTGGAAATTATAGCGAGTTAAATGGTCTGAGTCACGGGTGATGATTCAGGGGATGTAAGGAGACGTTATGATGATGATTAAGGGAGTGTAAGCCTCAGTCTGGTGATGATTCAGGAGGATCAAGCCTCAGTCTGGTGATGATTCAGGAGGATCAAGCCTCAGTCTGGTGATGATTCAGGAGGATCAAGCCTCAGTTTGGTGATGATTCAGGGGGATCAAGCCTCAGTTTGGTGATGATTCAGGAGGATAAAGCCTCAGTTTGGTGATGATTCAGGAGGATAAAGCCTCAGTTTGGTGATGATTCAGGAGGATAAAGCCTCAGTTTGGTGATGATTCAGGAGGTTCAAGCCTCAGTTTGGTGATGATTCAGGGGGATCAAGCCTCAGTTTGGTGATGATTCAGGAGGATCAAGACTCAGTTTGGTGATGATTCAGGGGGATCAAGCCTCAGTTTGGTGATGATTCAGGAGGATAAAGCCTCAGTTTGGTGATGATTCAGGAGGATAAAGCCTCAGTTTGGTGATGATTCAGGAGGATAAAGCCTCAGTTTGGTGATGATTCAGGAGGTTCAAGCCTCAGTTTGGTGATGATTCAGGGGGATCAAGCCTCAGTTTGGTGATGATTCAGGAGGATCAAGCCTCAGTTTGGTGATGATTCAGGGGGATCAAGCCTCAGTTTGGTGATGATTCAGGAGGTTCAGTATTCCTCAGTTTGATGATTCAGGGGGATCAAGCCTCAGTTTGGTGATGATTCAGGAGGTTCAGTATGCCTCAGTTTGATGATTCAGGGGGATCAAGCCTCAGTTTGGTGATGATTCAGGGGGATCAAGCCTCAGTTTGGGGATGATTCAGGAGGACCAAGCCTCAGTTTGGTGATGATTCAGGGGGATCAAGCCTCAGTTTGGTGATGATTCAGGAGGATCAAGCCTCAGTTTGGTGATGATTCAGGAGGATCAAGCCTCAGTTTGGTGATGATTCAGGAGGATCAAGCCTCAGTTTGGTGATGATTTAGGAGGATCAAGCCTCAGTTTGGTGATGATTCAGGAGGATCAAGACTCAGTTTGGTGATGATTTAGGAGGATCAAGCCTCAGTTTGGTGATGATTCAGGAGGACCAAGCCTCAGTTTGGTGATGATTCAGGAGGTTCAGTATTCCTCAGTTTGATGATTCAGGGGGATCAAGCCTCAGTTTGGTGATGATTCAGGAGGTTCAGTATTCCTCAGTTTGATGATTCAGGGGGATCAAGCCTCAGTTTGGTGATGATTCAGGAGGTTCAGTATTCCTCAGTTTGATGATTCAGGAGGTTCAAGCCTCAGTTTGGTGACTATTCAGGAGGTTCAAGCCTCAGTTTGGTGATGATTCAGGGGGATCAAGCCTCAGTTTGGTGATGATTCAGGGGGATCAAGCCTCAGTTTGGTGATGATTCAGGGGGATCAAGCCTCAGTTTGGTGATGATTCAAGGGGGATCAAGCCTCAGTTTGGTGATGATTCAGGAGGACCAAGCCTCAGTTTGGTGATGATTCAGGAGGTTCAGTATTCCTCAGTTTGATGATTCAGGGGGACCAAGCCTCAGTTTGGTGATGATTCAGGAGGTTTAGTATTCCTCAGTTTGATGATTCAGGGGGATCAAGCCTCAATTTGGTGATGATTCAGGAGGTTCAGTATTCCTCAGTTTGATGATTCAGGGGGTTTAAGCCTCAGTTTAGAATTTACCTTTTATCGCTAATTCTCTGCATCCAGATATCCTTAATTGGGCATTCCAGACGGTCTCCGTTGCCACACTCGGGCGACATTATCTGCAGCGCTGCGAACCTGGTCAACAGGCAACTGCGGCCACTCAGACTCGGTACAAAGAGGGGTACCGCCTGCAGCGGCGAGTCAGCTTCTCGACTATTGACAAACGAATATTTAGCAACCATTGAGCACGACTCAGCCACAGCGGAATAGATCTGAGGCCGATCCTCGTTAATATCAATTTGCATCTCGATGTTACCAGCAGATAAATAAGTCGCTTTTAATTTGTTTGAATTGCAAGATTCCAGGAAAGCAGATGTTAATGTGAAATTCGATGATTTGCAACCACTAGTGCACTCGTCTGCGGACAGTGGAACAAGATTCACCTGTTCAGGCATTGGCGTCCGCGTTGCTATGGCAACGGCAGAAGAGATGACGTCATTCGCTAACCGATGGTTGACAGTTACTAAATCGATTGGGCAACCATCTGGTCCGTAGGTGCCAATGACTGTTAGCTGATAGGCTCGCGGAGTGCAAAAGGAATCTGTCATCGTTGAACACATGCAGAGGTGCTGGAATAAACGAAAAATAGACTCTAGATACACAGTAGTTTGGGGGCGCCTAATCTTAGAGAGGGGCGCCTAACCTTAAAGAGGGGCGCCTAATCTTAACGAGCGGCGCCTGATCGTAGAGAGGGGCGCCTAACCTTAAAGAAGGCGCCTAATCTTAACGAGCGGCGCCTGATATTATAGAGGGGCGCCTAATCTACGGGAGGAGCGCCTAAAAAGGGGCGCCTAATCTTAGAGAGAGGGCTCCTAATCTAAAGGAGGGGCGCCTAATCTTATAGAGTGGCGCCTAATCTCAGAAAGGGGACCCCTAATCTAAAGGAGGGGCGCCTAATCTCAGAAAGGGGCCCCTAATCTAAAGGAGGGGCGCCTAATCTCAGAAAGGGGCCCCTAATCTAAAGGAGGGGCGCCTAATCTCAGAAAGGGGCCCCTAATCTAAAGGAAGGGCGCCTAATTTCAGAAAGGGGCCCCTAATCTCAGAAAGGGGCCTCTAATCTAAAGGAGGGGCGCCTAATCTCAGAAAGGGGCCCCTAATCTCAGAAAGGGGGCCCCTAATCTAAAGGAGGGGCGCCTAATCTTATAGAGTTGCGCCTAATCTCAGAAAGGGGGCCCCTAATCTAAAGGAGGGGCGCCTAATCTCAGAAAGGGGGCCCCTAATCTAAAGGAGAAGCGTCTAATCTCAGAAAGGGGGCCCTTAATCTAAAGGAGGGGCGCCTAATCTCAGAAAGGGGGCCCCTAATCTAAAGGAGGGGCCCCTAATCTCAGAAAGGGGGCCCCTAATCTAAAGGAGGGGCGCCTAATCTCAGAAAGGGGCCCCTAATCTAAAGGAGGGGCGCCTAATCTCAGAAAGGGGCCCCTAATCTAAAGGAGGGGCGCCTAATCTCAGAAAGGGGGCCCCTAATTTAAAGTAGGGACGCCTAATCTTATAGAGTGGCACCTAATCTCAGAAAGGGGGCCCCTAATCTAAAGGAGTGGCGCCTAATCTCAGAAAGGGGGCCCCTAATCTAAAGGAGGGGCGCCTAATCTCAGAAAGGGGCCCCTAATCTAAAGGAGGGGCGCCTAATCTCAGAAAGGGGCCCCTAATCTAAAGGAGGGGCGCCTAATCTCAGAAAGGGGGCCCCTAATTTAAAGTAGGGACGCCTAATCTTATAGAGTGGCACCTAATCTCAGAAAGGGGGCCCCTAATCTAAAGGAGTGGCGCCTAATCTCAGAAAGGGGGCCCCTAATCTAAAGGAGGGGCGCCTAATCTCAGAAAGGGGCCCCTAATCTAAAGGAGGGGCGCCTAATCTCAGAAAGGGGGCCCCTAATCTAAAGGAGGGGCGCCTAATCTTATAGAGTTGCGCCTAATCTCAGAAAGGGGGCCCCTAATCTAAAGGAGGGGCGCCTAATCTCAGAAAGGGGGCCCCTAATCTAAAGGAGGGGCGCCTAATCTCAGAAAGGGGGCCCCTAATTTAAAGTAGGGACGCCTAATCTTATAGAGTGGCGCCTAATCTCAGAAAGGGGGCCCCTAATCTAAAGTAGGGACGCCTAATTTTAGAGAGGGGCGCCTAATTTTAGAGAGGGGCGCCTAATTTTAGAGAGGGGCGCCTAGTAGCCGGCAGAATTCGAATGAGGCCCCCCTAAAGTAAGTCAGTAAGTAAATTGATTTTGTAGTCGTTCTTAATTTAGAAAGAGATATAGCTAGTTACAAAAAATTGAAATATTTATAATAAATATATTTACTTTTTTCAGAGGAAAATTAAACTAGACAAAAAATTCAACGATATTAAAGGACGGAATCAAAATTCGAATTTTTATTGTAAATATTATATAATTAATTATAAGAAAAAAGAGAAAAAAGATTATAACAAAACAGAATTCAATATAATAAACAAATACAGAAAGAAAAAAAATCATTTAATAGTTAGAAATATTCACTAATAAATTTACATAATATTAAAAAAACTTTTAATCAAATCTAGGCATTAGGAAAAAAGAGGCAGTTAAAAATTGTTTTTAACATCAACAGCTCAGCTGTGTTTCCGACAATTCGCCTCGCTTCTCAGTGTTTCGTTCTTGGAATAAAAATTTGTTGCTTAATTAACAGGGTGTGCTCAGCACAAAGTCATGGCATTGGACCAATTTCAGATTTGAAAACTAATATTAACAATGAACACCTTTTAACACGGAAGACATATTGAAGGGAGTTATTATAATAGCTTTAATTAATTAATTTTTAAAGATCCGGTACAGTTTTTGAAATATTCATGACTTAATCACAGACAGAAAAAACAACACAAATTGTTGGAATGTACTTTAAAAATGAAATTCAAAGAAAATTGTTTGTTTTAATTTAAAACAATTTTTGAGCCGTCTTTTAGGCAGCCTGATAGCACATAATTAGCTTTTTGAAGGCCACGAATACACCTTTGCGAGGCTTGCTGAAATTCAGGTGAAAATAGTAATAGTGACTTTGGGGCGTATGTCAAAAATAGATAACAGGTAATTGGCGGCTCATTAAACTACCTAGACGACAGGTATTTGGGTAATTGCCGGCTCATTAAACTACCTAGATAACAGGTAATTGACGGTCATTCAAGTACCTTGA
Source organism: Macrostomum lignano (assembly GCA_002269645.1). Classification (NCBI taxonomy): domain Eukaryota; kingdom Metazoa; phylum Platyhelminthes; family Macrostomidae; genus Macrostomum; species Macrostomum lignano. Next base: position 21,126 of record NIVC01000023.1, read on the forward strand.
TAGGAGGCAGGTAATTAGCCGCTCATTAAACTACCTAGATAACAGGTAATTAATGGCTCATTAAAGTACCTAGATAACAGGTAATTGACGGCTCATTAAACTACCTAGATAACAGGTAATTGACGGTCATTCAAGTACCTTGATAGGAGGCAGGTAATTAGCCGCTCATTAAAGTACCTAGATAACAGGTAATTAATGGCTCATTAAAGTATCTAGATAACAGGTAATTGACGGCTCATTAAACTACCTAGATAACAGGTAATTGACGGTCATTCAAGTACCTTGATAGGAGGCAGGTAATTAGCCGCTCATTAAACTACCTAGATAACAGGCAATTGGCGGCTCATTAAAGTACCTAGATGACAGGTATTTGGGTAATTGGCGGCTCATTAAACTACCTAAATAACAGGTAATTGGTGGCTCATTAAAGTACCTAGATAACAGGTAATTGACGGTTATTTAGGTACCTAAATGACAGGTAATTGGGTAACTAGTGGCTCATTAAACTACCTAGATAACAGGTAATTAATGGCTCATTAAAGTACCTAGATAACAGGTAATTAATGGCTCATTAAAGTATCTAGATAACAGGTAATTGACGGCTCATTAAACTACCTAGATAACAGGTAATTGACGGTCATTCAAGTACCTTGATAGGAGGCAGGTAATTAGCCGCTCATTAAACTACCTAGATAACAGGCAATTGGCGGCTCATTAAAGTACCTAGATGACAGGTATTTGGGTAATTGGCGGCTCATTAAACTACCTAAATAACAGGTAATTGGTGGCTCATTAAAGTACCTAGATAACAGGTAATTGACGGTTATTTAGGTACCTAAATGACAGGTAATTGGGTAACTAGTGGCTCATTGAAGTACCTAGATAACAGGTAATTGGCGGCTCATTAAACTACCTAGATAGCAGGTGATTGGCGGCTCATTAAACTACCTAGATCATAGGCAATTGGCGGCTCATTGAAGTACCTAGATAACAGGTAATCGGCGGCTCATTAAAGTAGATCAAAGATAATTAGGGGCTAGTCAAAGGGCATAATATGACAGGCAGCTGCCTCACCACTGAAAATAGCGCCTGCCATCGTACACCCCGTCGTGCTTGCCCTCCTCCTGGTCCAGCTCAACGCCGACATAATAATCTGTCCGGCCAGGCAGGCGGCCGACAAAGTGCACCAGGCCCTTCGAGATCCGACCGCCGTAGCGAGTGAATTTGACGAGGTCGCCAGACCGGATGTCGGCCGCCTGCTTTGGAGCGAACGGCAGCCGACCAGCGGTGGCGAACGGCTGCTGCTGAACGGGCGGCTCCATCGCACGCTGGCCAGAGGTGTCCCGTTGGCGGCTGCGCTGATGCTGAGTAGCTGAGCTGGGCCGCTGCTGCCTGCCTGATGTTGCCGTTGCTGCTGCTAGGAGAAGAAAAGAAATGAGAATACAAACTCCCGTCAAGTATGATACCTTTTGGGTTAAAAACACCACCCAAAACCTCAGGATCAATCATCCCAAACCTCAGGATCAATCATCCCAAACCTCAGGATCAATCATCCGAAACCTCAGGATCAATCATCCCAAACCTCAGGATCAATCATCCCAAACCTCAGGATCAATCATCCGAAACCTCAGGATCAATCATCCGAAACCTCAGGATCATCAATCATTCCAAACCTCAGGATCATCAATCATCCCAAACCTCAGGATCAATCATCCTAAACCTCAGGATCAATCATCCCAAACCTCAGGATCAAACATCCCAAACCTCAGGATCAATCATTCCAAACCTCAGGATCATCAATCATCCTAAACCTCAGGATCAATCATTCCAAACCTCAGGATCATCAATCATCCGAAACCCCAGGATCAATCATCCGAAACCTCAGGATCAATCATCCGAAACCTCAGGATCAATCATCCGAAACCTCAGGATCAATCATCAAAAACCCCAGGATCAATCATCCCAAACCTCAGGATCAATCATCCTAAACCTCAGGATAATCAATCATCCGAAACCCCAGGCTCAATCATCCCAATCCTCAGGATCATCAATCATCCTAAACCTCAGGATCATCAATCATCCGAAACCTCAGGATCAATCATCCCAAACCTCAGGATCAATCATTCCAAACCTCAGGATCAATCATCCCAAAGCCCAGGATCAATCATCCGAAACCTCAGGATCAATCATCAAAAACCCCAGGATCAATCATCCGAAACCTCAGGATCAATCATCAAAAACCCCAGGATCAATCATCCGAAACCTCAGGATCAATCATCAAAAACCCCAGGATCAATCATCCGAAACCTCAGGATCAATCATCCGAAACCTCAGGATCAATCATCCGAAACCTCAGGATCAATCATCCGAAACCTCAGGATCAATCATCCGAAACCTCAGGATCAATCATCCTAAACCTCAGGATCAATCATTCCAAACCTCAGGATCATCAATCATCCGAAACCTCAGGATCAATCATCCCAAATCTCAGGATCAATCATCCCAAACCTCAGGATCAATCATCCCAAACCCCAGGATCAATCATCAAAAACCCCAGGATCAATCATCCCAAACCTCAGGATCAATCATCAAAAACCCCAGGATCAATCATCCGAAACCTCAGGATCAATCATCAAAAACCCCAGGATCAATCATCCGAAACCTCAGGATCAATCATCAAAAACCCCAGGATCAATCATCCGAAACCTCAGGATCAATCATCCGAAACCTCAGGATCAATCATCAAAAACCTCAGGATCAATCATCCGAAACCTCAGGATCATCAAAATCATCCGAAACCTCAGGATCAATCATCCGAAACCTCAGAATCAATCATCAAAAACCTCAGGCTTAATTATCCCAAACCTCAGGATCAATCATCCGAAACCTCAGAATCAATCATCAAAAACCTCAGGCTTAATTATCCCAAACCTCAGGATCAATCATCAAAAACCTCAGGATCAATCATCCGAAACCTCAGCATCAATCATCCCAAACCTCAGGCTCAATCCTCCGAAACCTTAGAAAAAGCCGTCAGCAGTTTTCACTCACAGTTTCTATCAACAAAATAGCCTGCCCCAGCAGTATCTTGATGCTGACCCGGCCGTCTAGCTGGAGCCGCCGTGGCCGCCGCCTTCCCATCAGCTCCGTAGAGAAGCAGATCGTTAGTCCGATCGTCCTCGTCAGAATCGCTTGTCCCGCCGTTGCTAGTGTAAGAAGCTGATCGACCGTTTCGCCAAGCCGCAGGCGGCTGCTGATGGCTGCCATAGACTATGGAACGTTCTGCTTGGCGTCCGTGATTGGCCGGCCTCCTGCTGTTCCGCTGCTGCTGCTGCCGCTGCTGCCGCTGCTCTGAGTCCAAGGAGTGGCGCATCTTATCGCCAATTCTCGACTGGCGTTGCTGCCGATGATGAGGCTGATGAGGCTGGGGCGACCGGCCTAGGGAGCCGTAGTAAGGACGAGTCTCCGGTTCGAATTCATGCTGCCGATCGTCATTGTATAAAAACTGATTTGAGCTGCCTGTTGTTGGTATCGATGCTAGCGCAGGGTTATTGGCATCTGTGTGGTTTGGCAAATTGTGATTTCTTCTTTTATTGAGATTCTCTCGGGGGCGATTCTCTTGGGAGGCGATTCTCTCGGGGGCGATTCTCTCGGGGGCGATTCTCTTGGGAGGCGATTCTCTTGGGGCGATTTTCTCGGGGGCAATTTTCTTGGGGGCGATTCTCTCGGGGGCGATTCTCTTGGGGGCGATTCTCTTGGGGGCGATTTTCTTGGGGGCGATTCTCTCGGGGGCGATTCTCTTGGGGCGATTTTCTCGGGGGCGATTCTCTTGGGGGCGTTTCTCTTTGGGGCGATTCTCTTGGGAGCGATTCACTCGGGGGTGATTCTCTTGGGGCGATTCTCTTGGGAGGCGATTCTCTTGGGAGGCGATTCACTCGGGGGTGATTCTCTTGGGGCGATTCTCTCGGGGGCGATTCTCTTGGGAGGCGATTCTCTTGGGGGCGATTCTCTTGGGAGGCGATTCTCTTGGGAGGCGATTCTCTTGGGGGCGATTCTCTCGGGGGCGATTCTCTTGGGAGGCGATTCTCTCGGGGGCGATTCTCTTGGGAGGCGATTCACTCGGGGGTGATTCTCTTGGGGCGATTCTCTCGGGGGCGATTCTCTTGGGAGGCGATTCTCTTGGGGGCGATTCTCTCGGGGGCGATTCTCTTGGGAGGCGATTCTCTTGGGGCGATTTTCTCGGGGCAATTTTCTTGGGGGCTATTCTCTTGGGGGCGATTCTCTCGGGGTGATTCTCTCGGGGCGATTCTCTTGGGGCGATTTTCTTGGGGGCGATTCTATTGGGAGCGATTCTCTTGGGGGCGATTCTCTCGGGGGGCGATTCTCTCGGGGTTGATTCTCTTGGGGCGATTCTCTCGGGGGTGATTCTCTCGAGGGCGATTCTCTCAGGGGCGATTCTCTCGGGGGCGATTCTCTCGGGGGCGATTCTCTTGGGGGCGATTTTCTCGGGGCGATTCTCTTGGGGGCGATTCTCTCGGGGGCGATTCTTTTGGGGGCGATTCTCTTGGGGGCGTTTCTCTTGGGGGCGATTCTCTTGGGGCGTTGGGGGCGATTCTCTCGGGGGTGATTCTCTTGGGGCGATTCTCTCGGGGGTGATTCTCTTGGGGCGATTCTCTCGGGGGTGATTCTCTCGAGAAAAAGTGAAAAGCTGCACAATGCATTTAATCAAGCTTGAAAAATGAAAGCAAATAAATGCAAAGAAATAAACTTTCAAGAAAGAGTTGTGCGCGTAATTTAGGTGCTGAAGGTTCGTTTAAACAAAATGTAAAATTGTGCAAATATCAAGTTCAAAGAAAGATTTACAAAAATACTAGTAATATTTTAACAAGAATGTCGATGCAAGTAATATACCAGGGATACCAGGGGGGCACCAGGGATCCCAGGGACAGCAGGGATGTCAAGGACACCAGGGATGCCAAGGACGCCAGGAACACCAAGGACGCCAGGGATTCCAGGGACTCCAGGGATACCAGAGACAACAAGGACGCCAGGGATGCCAGAGATTCCAGGGACTCCAGGGACGCCAGGGGCTCCAGGGATACCAGAGAAGCCAGACACCAGGGACTCCAGGGATACCAGAGAAGCCAGACACCAGGGACTCCAGGGATACCAGAGAAGCCAAACACCAGGGACTCCAGGGATACCAGAGACGCCAGGGACACCAAGGACGCCAGGGATGCCAGGGATGCCAGGGACGCCAGGGACAGTAAGTAGCAACAGCAAGAGTTCAATAATAAGTGCCAAAGACCCAAGTTAAAGTTACATAGCAGCGCACAAATACAACACCAATATTTAAAGGTTGAGAAAAAAAAGCGCCATGAAAAAACAACAGCTCACAAACTGCTGTATCGGCCATAAATCGATCAATCATTCGATCGTATCGATCAACGTCTGATCTGTGCTGAAGGAACTGTTGCTGATGTTCAACAGACTGCTGCTGCTGCTGCTGTTGCTGCTGCTGTTGCTGCTGCTGATTAAAAATGTCTCTGACTCTTGGCTGTGCGCCTGACCGTTCAACTAACAGTCTGTATGGATTGTCTGACGAAAATCCACCTGATTGCGGGTGCACGGATCCGCAAAAATGCCATTTTTATCAGGCGAGGGATTGTTTTCGTGTGTCACAATTGTTGTCATGTGTCATAATTATCATGTGTCACAATTGTTGTCATGTGTCAATATTGTTGTCATGTGTCACAATTGTTGTCATGTGTCAATATTGTTGTCATGTGTCATAATTATCATGTGTCACAATTGTTGTCATGTGTCAATATTGTTGTCATGTGTCAATATTGTTGTCATGTGTCACAATTGTTGTCATGTGTCACAATTGTTGTCATGTGTCAATATTGTTGTCATGTGTCACAATTGTTGTCATGTGTCAATATTGTTGTCATGTGTCATAATTATCATGTGTCACAGTTGTTGTCATGTGTCAATATTGTTGTCATGTGTCAATATTGTTGTCATGTGTCACAATTGTTGTCATGTGTCAATATTGTTGTCATGTGTCACAATTGTTGTCATGTGTCAATATTGTTGTCATGTGTCATAATTATCATGTGTCACAGTTGTTGTCATGTGTCAATATTGTTGTCATGTGTCAATATTGTTGTCGTGTGTCATAATTATCATGTGTCACAATTGTTATCATGTGTCAATATTGTTGTCGTGTGTCATAAATATCATGTGTCACAATTGTTGTCATGTGTCAATATTGTTGTCGTGTGCCACAATTGTTGTCATGTGTCACAATTGTTGTCATGTGTCACAATTGTTGTCATGTGTCAATATTGTTGTCATGTGTCACAATTGTTGTCATGTGTCAATATTGTTGTCGTGTGTCACAATTGTTGTCATGTGTCACAATAGTTGTCATGTGTCACAATTGTTGTCATGTGTCACAATAGTTGTCATGTGTCACAATTGTTGTCATGTGTCACAATTGTTGTCATGTGTCACAATTGTTGTCATGTGTCACAATTGTTGTCATGTGTCACAATTGTTGTCATGTGTCACAATTGTTGTCATGTGTCACAATTGTTGTCATGTGTCACAATTGTTGTCATGTGTCACAATTGTTGTCATGTGTCACAATTGTTGTCATGTGTCACAATTGTTGTCATGTGTCACAATTGTTGTCATGTGTCACAATTGTTGTCATGTGTCACAATTGTTGTCATGTGTACCACAATGTTAGCTTCATGCACATGTACAAAAATTAGGCAATCTCAGTATGTGTTAAATCCATCTAATACCTTGCTAGGTTTAATGAATGTCAAAAAAACTAAAAAAAGCTTGAATTTAGCTCAAAACCCTACTTATAGTAGACAGAAAAGAATATTGAAGCAAAATACATATTATAAAACCAAAAAACTAGAATTTACCGGCAAGTCCGTAGGGATCGGCTGCAAAGAACGGACTTCCGGTCTCCAATAGGCGTCGATTCTCTCGTTCCAACTGGTAGTTCCGGTCGCGAAGCACGTCTAACTCGGCTCGGAGACTGTCAAGTTCGGCTCGGATAAATTCCATGTCCGGCTGCTCTCGTTGCTGACGCAGTCGGTTTAACTTGAATAGAAGATTTCAAATTAGTAGTTTATTTATTTGCTATAATTATAACTGTAATTATAGGAAACCAACAAATCATTTAGGTAAATCCTAAAGCAAACTTTTTTGAGTAGACGGCGAGAGTAACTATACCTTATGCAAAACAGTTAAATGCTTCGTCATCTAATTAGTTTCAAAAGATTATTTAAAGGGCTTATACTCGTACTTTTAGATCATTTGAAAGGGCGATTCTTTGTTAACGCACCTCATTTTTCAAGGCTTCGTTTTCAACCGTGACCTGGTCCAGTCTGGCGCGCAGTCGGTTCTCGGCCACGGTTGGCGCCACTCTGGCGCCGCCACTGGCGCCGCTGTCAACTGGAGAGGAGGCCAACTTGAGAGTCTCGTTGGCTTCTTGCAGATCCAAGATTTGCTGCTCCAAGTCCACTGGACACAAAAATTAAGGTGAGTGAATCTTATCATAGGATCGATTGTAAGCTAATATGTACGACCAGAATCGATTGTGAGATAATCTCTATGACCAGAATCGATTGCAGCCAATGCTAGACAGTTCACACAATGAAACTAAAACTCATAGTGACACAAGTTGCTCATAAACGAATAATAGCTAATAATTAATGTACAATAATTAATAAATAAATACTGCAACATCTTTACTTACCAATACGTCTCTTCAAAGCAGACGGACTCTCGGGATCATACTCTGGCAGTGTAGCGTACTGCTGCTGCTGCTGCCGCTCCAGGGCTCTTCCAGAGGGAAATTGTCCTCCTACAGGCCTCTGTTGCTGCTGCTGCTGACGAAGCTGGTTTAGCTCCGTTGCCATGGTTTCTTTTTCAAGCAGCAGTCGGTCTAACAGGCGTTGAGAGTCTTCACTGCTGAGGCGCGGACCCTGGCTCTGTGACACATTGTGTTGTAAGAATGAGAGTAGGGATTTGAATTGCCTGCACTAGGAATTGCATCTCTAATCCCATATTTGGGGATCAGGATTAAGACACTGGGAATTGCATCTCTAATCCCACATCTGGGGATCAGGATTCAGACACTGGGAATTGCATCTCGAATCCCATATTTAGGTATAATGAATAAGGATTAAAGTAAGTCGCTGAGATCCGAATCAAATCTACTCACCTGAGCAGTTGCAACAGTCGCGGCAGAATCTCTTCCACTAGAAGCAAATTGCCGATCGCTTTCAACAATTTTAACAACTGTTTGTCGCTTCTGCTCACTTCTGGGAGTTAAAGCTGTAGCAGACTGATCCTCTGTGCTGCTCAGAACTGGTGCATCTCTGGCATCTCGATAATCCTCAGATTTGCTCACTACGGTGGCTTCGTCGGCAGATTTGGACTTTTGCTACAATTAATTTTGAGCTTGAGTTGCACATGCCTGACTGTCGTGAGCGCACAGTCCAGGCCCAGACAAACAGGGTTTGAGGAGACAAAGAGAGGACAGATAGACTGAATTTTTAGACTATGCACCCTGCTTGCTGCGGTAGGCAACGCAAATTGGAACAATTTTTGGTAATGCGTTCCTCAAACAGCTACACCTACAGACATTGCATGAGTCATCTCTCTTGTCAGCCAGAATTTAACGACTGGGCATGGTGTGTAAAAAATGTTAACGCAGTATATACTCGTAATTCTCCCTCAGCCCTAACCCTAACAGAGATATGAAGTGTCGGAGATATGAAGTGTCGGAGATATGAAGTGTCGGAAGATATGAATTGTCGGAAGATATGAAGTGTCGGAGATATGAAGTGTCGGAGATATGAAGTGCCGGAGATATGAAGTGTCGGAGATATGAAGTGTCGGAGATATGAAGTGTCGGAGATATGAAGTGCCGGAGATATGAAGTGCCGGAAGATATGAAGTGTCGGAAGATATGAAGTGTCGGAGATGTGAAGTGTCGGAGATATGAAGTGTCGGAAGATATGAAGTGTCGGAGATGTGAAGTGTCGGAGATATGAAGTGTCGGAAGATATGAAGTGTCGGAAGATATGAAGTGTCGGAGATATGAAGTGTCGGAGATATGAAGTGCCGGAGATATGAAGTGTCGGAGATATGAAGTGTCGGAGATATGAAGTGTCGGAGATATGAAGTGCCGGAGATATGAAGTGTCGGAGATATGAAGTGTGTGTCGGAGATATGAAGTGTGTGTCGGAGATATGAAGTGTGTGTCGGAGATATGAAGTGTCGGAGATATGAAGTGTCGGAGATATGAAGTGTCGGAGATATGAAGTGTGTGTCGGAGATATGAAGTGTGTGTCGGAGATATGAAGTGTGTGTCGGAGATATGAAGTGTGTGTCGGAGATATGAAGTGCGTGTCGCAGATATGAAGTGTGTGTCGGAGATATGAAGTGTGTGTCGGAGATATGAAGTGTGTGTCGGAGATATGAAGCGTGGGAGATATGAAGTGTCGGAGATATGAAGGAGACATGAAGTGTCAGAGGCGTCAACTCACAAATCAAAGCGACAGTCATGCATCCGCAGGCTCTGACTTTCCATTGTACACTCCCTGCGCCGAGGGGATAGGAGATGGGGCAAATGAAATGACTGAAGCACTGAAGGCCAGACTCACCCCGCCGGAGCTACTGCTGTAATAGTGCATCGGCGGAGGCGTTTGAAGCCGCTGATGTCGGGCCACGGTCTGCGAAGCGGCTGCCAGAGCCTGCTGGTGCTCTTTTGTGGTTGAATCGTCAGTTCCGACAACGACCGTGGCTCGATCGGCGCTGTAGGACCGCCGGCCGCGGATCTGCCTGTCCCGCTCGATGTCGGCATCGAGGTCGCGCAGCAGCTGCTCAGCCCGCGACTGACGAGGACGAGCTGGTGCTGTTGGCGGGGGTTTCGACGACGATGTCGAGGTTGCTGACGCTGCTGCTGCTGATGAAGCTGACTGAGGAGCAGCAGCTGGGGGTGGCTTTGATGTCGCGGTATCACTGGCACTGGCACTGGCACTGGCAATTCCAGTGGTGGTTCCGCTAGTAACACCGGACGAATTAGTCAGGATATGATCGGGGATTTTCACTCTGAAGCCAGGCCTGGCCTGAGCATCGTTGCCAGCCTCTGCGGCGCCAATAGATGAGTCAATCTGACCCCTGGGGCTTTTGCTCATACTTGAGATACTAGAAGTAGCTCTGTCTCTTTGACTTTAAAGTTTGTAATTATTATAATTTTTGGGGCAGCACAAATGTAAGTTCTGAAAGGGTTTATTGATATAAGTAGCCTGTAATGTATTTCATAACAGTAATAAAAAGCAAAAAAATAATTGTCAACATACACACATGGCCTAATGTTTAGCTTGGAGTTAAAAATTACATTTTATATCCATTCTATGCTATTTTTAGGTATGGTTAAAATGCAGCTAGATTTTAAATATAGAAATGCATGTAGAAATGAGCAAAATATGCTAAATGAAATAAAATAAAATGTATTTAAGAAATAAATAAACATTTATTTAATATTTTAAAAAATCATAAAGTTAAACTTGCCAGATGGGACCTTTAAAAACTCCTAGTTAAACTGGTAAAAAATGCTGTACAGTACAAGCATAGTGTTCAAGTGTTGTAGTGTTTAGCTGATAGCATAGGCTGTTGTACAAAAAAAGCTGAAAATGTAATACCTTTTTTAAACATATCGCCTTTTAAAACAGCTTAGATAAAAAAACAGTTCCTGATTCAAAGCAAAAATATAGAAAAAAACAATTATTAAAAGTTTTAAAATTTAAAAAATTATGAAATATTTTAATTGAAATTTTAATTTAAAATTTACATTTTTAAAAATGGTAATGACACAATGACACAGTCACTGAATCAGAATTACCAAAAACCTAAAAAATGCACTGCACAGCATAGAGTTTCAATGCTTAGACATACACATGGAACTTACACTTAAAATGGAGGCTGAACTCCCTGGCTTACTCACATCAATTTATTTACTATAGGCTTAATAAAAAGCAAAACCGAATCCTGACGAATCGATAACTTTCAGAATGATCAGGACATATAACAATTAAAATAGGTCAACACTCTTCATAGACCCTACAAAGACATCTTTATACTGACTTAAAGAGAATAAATACTCACAATTTTTTAGCTAAATTAGTAATATCTTTTTGAACTTTAATGTTAAGTACTAACATTTGTTTTAACGGAAAGCGTTTAGAACAAAGTGTGAAATATTTTTTGATTTGTAGAAAATCGTTGGATTTCGAAAAGTCTTTTACGCCGTTATTTCTGAACTGGAATATTTTATTCATTTTGTGCCTAGTTTCAGTTTCAGATTTCTTGCAATTTTGCGCTATAATCACATAATTAAAGTTCCATTTTATTTATTTCTACAGACTATGTATAAACCATAATCCTTATGTTATGTGGTGTGAGTGTGAACTGTAAACAGTAAAATTTTCAATTTTTGCGAAGGCCTTGTTTCACTTCCTTAGGCTAGGCCTACGATATAGGGAATATAGGCATTGCCTATAGTTTAGACTAGGCCTAGGCTTTAAGTAAACCTAGTATGGCCAGTTTATTTTAAACTCTATGTGTTTTATTGAATCTGCGTAGGCCTGGCTTACTGGCTAGGCTAGGCCCTACATAAAGTATTAGATATGAAAGTATGATGTAAATCTTTTATGATGTTTAAATTCTTCTTTAGAGTTAAGACCCTAATAAAGGCCTAAAGCCATAGGATATCCTGCAGAAATTCAGAATTGTTTGTTAAATTATTTTCTTATTGTTTAAATAATTTGGCCTATTAGTATTTGAAAAATCCAAAAAATGCTTATCATTAGGCCTAAATAGGCCTATGCATTTGCCATTAGACCCAAAGCAGAAGAACATTGAAACTTGTTTTTAGGTGCACAGTCATTTTGTCTGCCGCCTTTTTGCCTGCTGGCAAACAAAACTTCTTAAAAAGAAAAAGTAATAATATAGCTAGGCCTACATAGTCATAACTTGTTAAGTCTTTTTTATAATGAAATACTGACACTATGAGTCCTGCAGAGTTTTGTGAGATGTCTTTTTGTATGTGTAATTTTGTTTATTGCAACATTTCAAAGATATATTATATTTAATTTAAACATCCATTAAACAAGTTTTTGTGACAGTCTGATAAATCAAAAGGCAAAATTCTAGTTGAATACAATTATGACCTAACTAGCTGATTGTTGCAAACATTATTATTATCCTTAGCCCTACTCCCATCCAATGATGATAATGCATTTGCTGTCCTGTTGCAAAGCCCTATTGGAATAAGTTGACAAAACAGGAACAACTATATATCGCATCTTTAGATTCTCTTGGTGTTGCATCGCACGACAGTGTGTCGAGTGGTATGTCGCGTCGCGTGACACTGGAAACCTGATGTTGTCAAGTGTTGGATGCGCCGTCATGCCCTATGGTTTTGGTGTCGGGAGTGAACGGCAGAATAGGAATTGTCAATTGCAACGTGGCTGCTATGGTATCCTCCCTCCCCCTGCTCATTCGGTTAATCAACATCGGTGTTGCATCGCATGTCGCTGCCCCTTAGTCAACAAAATTTGGTGTTGCCTTGCGCTTTTGAGGGCACAATTTTGGCACCCGTGTCACGCATCTATGGGTTTTAAAACTTATTCTAATAGAATTGCAAAGTTCATTCATAATAAACAAAAAGTTAGTAGGCTTATAGTCAAATCAACATTTGGTTGGGTCTTTTAGGTAATAATATTTTGAGATACACTTGTACCTTTGAAAAAATGATTTCATTATCTTTATTTTTAAGTATTTTTAAGATATACAGTATAGTCCATATATTTATTTTTAATATTATATATACATGAATATTGATGTCATATTTAATATATTTTGTTGGTAGACACAGCAATTGTATCATATTTTTGCAGACAAAAGAGTAGCAAACTAGCAGCACACAACAACCGTCAACCTGTTTTTCTAACTAAGCAACATGTGATTGACTAAAGCATTTTATATTGTATATGTACTAGGCCAATTTATTCAACTGCTTCTTTTTAATTTACATAGGCCCTAGTTACCTAATATAAATATAAGCATAAAAAGTGACTTTTTAAAAGAAAAAATAAAATCATTAATAAACTTATAGTTATAGGGCTAATTTTCTATAATAAGATATTTTTTGTATATGTAATTTCATTTATCATAGTATTTTAAAGAAACAAAATTTGAGCATCCATTAAAATTTTAGACAAATTCAATGAGACTAGAGAGAATTGATATAATATATATTAAAGGCTAAATTCATAGTTCTTAAGTTGAATAAAATTGACTTATTATTATTAGCATTAATATAAACCATAGTCCCATCTAATGATAAATGTATTGATCTCCTTGTTGCAAAGTTTATTCATTATAAACCAAAAAGTTAAACTATAATATAGCTATATAATTTTGAAAACTTTACATTTGGGTTGTTTGGGAAATGTTCTTTCTTTAGAGTTACTCATACTTCTAATAAAATAAGTTTACTATCTTTATTATTTTAAGTTTCTGTAATTTTAAGATATACAGAATCCAGATAATTCCTTTTAATATTATTATGAACATTAATACTGATATTATATTCAATATATTTTTCAGCAGACCAAATGACTGCATTATTTTAAGATTCTGTAATTTTAAGATATACAGAATCCAGATAATTCCTTTTAATATTATTATGAACATTAATACTGATATTATATTCAATATATTTTTCAGCAGACCAAATGACTGCATTATATTTTTCTAGATCAAAGAATGGCAGACAAACTAGCAGTAGATAAATTGACTATCAACCAATATAAAAATATATGCCATTATAATTTACTTTGAATTGCAAATACTTTGTAATTATATACATAGTTTATAACTTCATATAAACTATTCAATTTTCTAATAGACTTATCTATAGGCTTAGTGGTCATATGATCATGAAACAATAACTTATTATAATATACATAGTACATATAGGCCTAAATTCTATTATATTGTCTATAGTAAAGGTAAAGATTAGGCCTATCATTTTTTAGGCTTCATGGCAAAATTTAGCTAGAAAACTTTTCAGGTTTGGTTATGTAGATTCTATTTCAAAGTTTAAAAGTACAAATCAGTTCAAAATTTAGCCTAGCAATGTTTAGTTAGAATTTTGAATTCTATTACACGTTTAAGTCAACTACTTTGATTATTTGACTCAAAAGACTATTTTGAAATGAAAAAATCCTAGCTTTCTATTCTAATGATATAGTATAGAAAGCCTGTGAATTACTAACTATAAAAGCAACAATTTATCATTGCTTTGTTGCTTTAAAAACAAAGTTGCTCTATTCTTCTATTCTAGACCTAATGTTTTAATGTTTGTTTAGTAAGTTTTTTTGGACTCCTTAAATGCTAAGAATTATATAAAGTTATAAAAAATCAGAAAATAATTTAACAAATAATTCTGTAGGATAGCTAGCCTATGTCTATAATCTATTTTCCCATATTGTAGATCATGTTAATATGCTCAAAATTTTTGATATACTTAATTTCTTTTTAAAAAAAACTTTGGCTTATAGTGAGACTACACAATGATTACTTTAAAATTTGCTTATTAGGTCTATTGTCAATTATATATGCAGCATAGGACTAGTATAGAAATATGCTGCAAACTGCAAATATAACCATATTATATATGGTTATATATATTGTAGCATATGACTTGGGTGCACTGGGTGACATCCACCCTAATTGCACTGCTATAGCATGCGCTGCTATAGCATGATAATCAATGGATAGTTTGAGGGGGGGAGCACTTTGCCTTTTTTAGCCTCCCATTACCTCCCACTGTTTTGTCATGGTGCATTGTACCTCCCAATATTTCATTATGCCACATTGCCCCATGCTACAAAGTGCTGCATTATGCCAGGCTGATTTGTGCTAGATGCTATCTACCAAAATGCTTATGTGCTGCAGTTGAATTATATGTTATAGCATATATACTTTGTCACTAAATACTATTAGACAAAGTCCCTTTCTTTAGTCTACTCTGTTGTTGTATCTAATAGAAATGTCTAATAGTAACTAAAAAAGCAGTAAAACAATTTTTGATATGTCTAAACAGCAACATTTTTCTAATAATAGGTAACTATTTTTTATTCTTATTTGATTGATTATATTAAGCCTTTTTATTTTATTACTATTTTTATAAATGTATTTTTTATAATTAGGATATATATGGATAGTCAGTAAGGGATACAAGTTGTTTTGGTGATAGTCATTTAGTGATATTTGTTCACAAGTTATTTCTGTAATAAACACACTTTATTTGTGCTTTAATGAAAAATGAAAGATTCATAGATTGATCTATGACTATATATTATTTAAGAAAAAATCAAACTGATATACATATTATTTTTATGCAGATTGTTTTTTGAATTCATTGCAAAATATTTAGACACTTGAATATTGAGGATGCTTATCATGAAATCAAAAGTGCATATCAGTTCAAGTCTATAGTATTATGACTATAGACAAGAAAACTAGTCTCTAAAAGTGTATTTAACCACAGATATTCATACTTCAAAAAAAAGAAGTAAGCTCAACTTATTATAAGCTATTTATAATTTGCCATTTAGGTGCAATAATAATAAGTAGATTTTCTATTTTAAATGGGTTTTTAATGAGTGGATAAGATCAATAGTTGGACAAAATATAAGATTTTCTAGCAAATTTCAGTTTGCCAGATTCAATGACTATTAAAGCAACTTAGAGCATAGAAATACGAAAACACTTCTTATATACTGGTAACATAATAATAACTTTATTATATATTGAAATTAAATAAATGATAGAAAACTTTTTAAACTTATTTAATTGCTCCTAATAATTATTTTCTGCAGCTCAACTAGTCACTAAGCTGTCAAAGTGTGTAGTTAGCAACAATCATAAAAATTATATAAAGGAAGGTGACTACTGACTCTGCTGTTGCCATTGCAAGCTCAAAGCTAGAGAAATGTCAATGAGTAAGTGTATTTAATTTTAATATTTATCAAATACTTCATCTACTGATAATAGTATTGCTATAAAATTAAATTTAGGAAACGGCGAAAATTCATCTTCGCCGTCCTCTTCGTCGCCAACATCGTCAATGGCTACTTCGATAGCTGCGGCGACAGGCAATAGCAGCGGATTGCCAATGCCTTCAACAGCTGGGCCAGCGGTATCTGCGGCTGAGTTATGGAATTCGCCAGGTAATAATAATGCTACTAATAGTAGCGCTACCAACAATAATAAAGGAAATGGCGCCTCAGCTTGGAGCAGCGCGCATTCAGCTGATCCCGCTAGCGCGATGAATCATCACCATGGCAACAGCGGCGGTGACAATCATCATCATCATAACAAAGTAGCCGGGCCCGAATCCGCTAGCGACGCTGCCGCGACAGCTTCGGCGGCGGCTACGGCGGCCGCCGCTGCCGCCTGGAGTCTCGGCGGATTCAACGAAGCTTCTCCAGCCGGGGTGTGGGGTGCCGCCGGCGGTAGCGGCGCATCGGCGACACCCGGTTCGATCGCTGCCGCCTCATCGTCCAGCGTTCCAGCATCCGCAATTTGGGCGGCATCGGCGGCGCCACTGTCGTCAGCATCCTGGTCGTCAAAGCCGCCACCGTCGGTTGCTTCAACAGCATCAGTCGATGGCGCCTGGGGCGGTGGCGGCGGCGGTGGACCTGGGAGCATCGCCGAGTCCGTTGCTCATTCTCAATCTGCTGCAGGCCATCAGCAGCAGCAGCAGCTTGGCCAGGCCCCGCAGCCGACCCCGGCACCGCTAACTAAAGAACAAGAGCTCATCGAGAGCATCGTCAATAGCAACGACGGCTGGGGCTGTAAGCCTATAAATCAAACTACACCCTGGGACGTTGGCGAGAGTCCTCGTAAGCCGACGCAGGAAAGTCTAGTATGGAATCACGAGCCGAACAATGGCACAAGTATTTGGGAATCGTTCTACGAGAATCGAGGCGAACGACCTGGCAAATGGGATCGAGGCCAGATTGATCCTAATCATTGGGCTGGCGCCGGAACTGGATGGGGAGCCGGCAGCAGCGCCGGCGGATTCGACATGGGCATGCCGCCACCGTCGCAGCCTCCGCCAATGGGCGGCGGTGGCAACCCAGAGCCTTGGCGACGTCCAAGCAGCAGCAGCGGCGGACCAGGCAGCATCTCCGACTGGAGCGCCCCTGTCACACCTGGAACACCTGGCGTCGGCGGCGCCGGTCCAGTCGAAGAATCCTGGAAGTGGGACTGGCGCGGCCCGCCCCCGACTTCTTCAATTGCAGGCGGCGGCGGCGGCGGTCGTGGGCCTGGAGGCGGCGGCTCAATGGGAAGTCACAAGCCGGAGATGCGAGCTAATTTGATTAGACACCTGGTGAGCTGGTTATGTTATACCTTATTTCTGTGATTTTGTTTATCTTCAAATATTATAAGCACCTTAGGTCCATTATTTAAATTTGACAATTGATTTGAAGTCTTGCAATTGTAAATGCTTCAATTAAATGGTCTATGAATTACAGAAAAAATGAAACTTCGGAATCGGAAATTAAATTGCGTTCAGACATACTAAGCAGATGCTAAGATAAAAAAGACACTAAAACACATTTAAGACGTACTAAAGACACATTAAGATTTACTAATAGACACATTAAGACGTAAGACACATAAAGACATACTAGAAGACACATTGAGACATACTAAAGGACACATTGACATGTGGTAAAGTACACATTCAGACATGCTAAAAGACACATTAAGATATACTATAAAATATACATTAAGACACTAAAATGCACATTGAGACATACTAAAGGACACATTAATAAAACGTCCTAAAAGACACATTGAGACATACTGAAAGACACATTAAGATATACTGAAAGACACTAAAAGACACATTGAGACATACTAAAGGACACATTAAGATGTAGTAAAGTACACATTCAGACATGCTAAAAGACAGTGAGACATACTAAAGGACACATTAAGATGTAGTAAAGTACACATTCAGACATGCTAAAAGACAGTGAGACATACTAAAGGACACATTAAGATGTAATAAAGTACACATTCAGACATGCTAAAAGACACATTCAGACATACTAAAAGACACATTCAGACATACTAAAAGACACATTAAGATGTAGTAAAGTACACATTCAGACATACTAAAAGACACATTAAGATGTAATAAAGTACACATTCAGACATGCTAAAAGACACATTCAGACATGCTAAAAGACACATTCAGACATACTAAAAGACACATTAAGATGTAGTAAAGTACACATTCAGACATGCTAAAAGACACATTGAGACATACTAAAAGACACATTAAGATGTAGTAAAGTACACATTCAGACATGCTAAAAGACACATTCAGACATGCTAAAAGACACATTCAGACATGCTAAAAGACACATTAAGATATACTATAAAATATACATTAAGACACTAAAATGCACATTGAGACATACTAAAGGACACATTAATAAAACGTCCTAAAAGACACATTGAGACATACTTAAAAGACACATTAAGATATACTATAAAATATACATTAAGACACTAAAATACACATTGAGACATACTAAAGGACACATTAATAAAACGTCCTAAAAGACACATTGAGACATACTGAAAGACACATTAAGATATACTGAAAGACACTAAAAGACACATTGAGACATACTAAAGGACACATTAAGATGTAGTAAAGTACACATTCAGACATGCTAAAAGACAGTGAGACATACTAAAGGACACATTAAGATGTAATAAAGTACACATTCAGACATGCTAAAAGACACATTCAGACATACTAAAAGACACATTAAGATGTAGTAAAGTACACATTCAGACATGCTAAAAGACACATTCAGACATGCTAAAAGACACATTCAGACATGCTAAAAGACACATTAAGATATACTATAAAATATACATTAAGACACTAAAATGCACATTGAGACATACTAAAGGACACATTAATAAAACGTCCTAAAAGACACATTGAGACATACTTAAAAGACACATTAAGATATACTATAAAATATACATTAAGACACTAAAATACACATTGAGACATACTAAAGGACACATTAATAAAACGTCCTAAAAGACACATTGAGACATACTGAAAGACACATTAAGATATACTGAAAGACACTAAAAGACACATTGAGACATACTAAAGGACACATTAAGATGTAGTAAAGTACACATTCAGACATGCTAAAAGACAGTGAGACATACTAAAGGACACATTAAGATGTAGTAAAGTACACATTCAGACATGCTAAAAGACACATTGAGACATACTAAAGGACACATTAAGATGTAGTAAAGTACACATTCAGACATGCTAAAAGACAGTGAGACATACTAAAGGACACATTAAGATGTAGTAAAGTACACATTCAGACATGCTAAAAGACACATTGAGACATACTAAAGGACACATTAAGATGTAGTAAAGTACACATTCAGACATGCTAAAAGACACATTGAGACATACTAAAGGACACATTAAGATGTAGTAAAGTACACATTCAGACATGCTAAAAGACAGTGAGACATACTAAAGGACACATTAAGATGTAGTAAAGTACACATTCAGACATGCTAAAAGACACATTAAGATGTAGTAAAGTACACATTCAGACATGCTAAAAGACACAGTGAGACATACTAAAGGACACATTAATCAAACGTACTAAAAGACACATTGAGAGATGCTGAGACAGGCACAAAGACCAGTTAAACAAAGACTATCCCTTATCACAAACCCGCCAGGTTGAAATGGGCTTCACCAAAGAGGACGCCACAGCGGCCCTGATTAGCTGCAACATGAATGTGGATCTAGCTCTGAACGAATTGCGAGCCAGAGTTGGTGGCGTCAGCGCTAATATGGCGCACCAGATGGGCCAGCCGCCGCCACAGCTGCAGCCGCCACCTCTCGGACACCCGATGCAGCACCCGCCACCGCTTGGTGGACCGCCTCCGTCGATGTCTTCGCATCAGCAGCAGCAGCAGCAGCAGAGGCCGATATTTCCTGGAGGCGGCGGTCAAGCAGTGCGCTCTGGAGTGCCGCAGCAGCAGCAGCAGCCAGGACAGGCCAATCCCGCTAGGGATCTCATGCGGGATCAGATCATCCAGCAGCTTAGACTGGCCGTACAGAATCGCAT
Source organism: Macrostomum lignano (assembly GCA_002269645.1). NCBI lineage: Eukaryota > Metazoa > Platyhelminthes > Macrostomidae > Macrostomum > Macrostomum lignano. The sequence goes on from NIVC01000023.1 coordinate 41,441, forward strand.
AATCTCGCCTAACACGCTGATGCCAAACCAAAATATGAGTCAGGCAGATCTGAAATTGGTTCACCAATTGATTTTCCATCAGAATCAATTGCACGCGTTGACTGCTCAACAGCAGAAGATTGCTAATAGTATGCGCTCTATGCCGCCAGCTGGTCCGTTCAGCGGCGGCAGCGGCCCGCAGCAGCAGGCCAGCGTACAACTGCAGGAAGTCAATCAAAAGATTCTGCAGTTGAAGACTACTATTCAACAGTTGAGTCAGCAGCTGCAGGCCCGATCTGGTCCGAATCAGCCAGCCGGTCTGCCGCCTACGCATCAGCCGCCGCCGATGCAGCAGCAACAGCATCAGCTAGTCGATCAATTGAAAAGTCTGGACGTTGGCGAGTCTGCAAGTGTTGGAGTTAGAAGCCGCTATGATGCTTGGAATAGGTTTGTTAACTTCTTGCGCTAAATAGGGAATTAAGGCTTGGGCTGGGACCTGGATTGGGACTTTTACTGTGGGACCTGGAGTGGGACTTTTAATGTGGGACCTGGATTGGGACTTTTACTGTGGGACCTGGATTGGGACTTTTACTGTGGGACCTAGATCCCGTCAATTTATGAATAACATTATTGAATTGTTATTAATTCCGTCCAGGTCGCCAGATGTACCCGAAGCGGCTTCCATGTTTGGCAAGCCGCCTCTGCATTCCAGCGTGTCCAATCCTAGCCTTCAGCAGCAGCAGCAGCTCCAGTCGTTCCAACGTTCCTTTTCGGAAATGCCTCCAGGAAGCGGCGGCGGAGGCGGCGGCCTAATCTCTGGCGAAGTGATGGATAAAATCCCAGAATTTGTGCCTGGCCAACCCTGGGCTGGCGGCTACAAAGACGGTTTATTCTCTGTCACCCACGAGACTCTCGAGCAGCATTTGAATTCTGGCTTGTCAACAGCTGGCGAAGCTGTTTCTTCTAGTAGCGGCAGCAGCAACAGGGCTGTGAACCGGCCTCCGCCGCAGCAGCAGCCAGTCGGCGCCGGGACTCGCTGGCAGCAACAGCAGCAGCAGCAGCAGCAACAGCAGCAGCAACAACAACAGCAGCAACGTTGCCTACTAATTCGTCAGTTAAATCCGCAGATTAACCGTGAAGTATTAAGCATGATTTGCAATCAGCAGGGCCGGGTGCTGGCCCTACAAGTTGGCCCAGTTAACCAGTGGGCCATGGTGAAATTCGCCACTAAAGAAGAGGCCGACAAAGCGCATAAGAATATTAGCAGCCTGGCTCAGCATATTGTGCTGATTGGCGATGCTGAGGCCGAGGCCAGCGTTGCCGCTCTGCTAGCTGGCGCCGCTCCGCCGCCGATGCCGCCGCCGCCGTCTCTTCCACCGACTGTGCCGCCGTCAGCTTCGGCTTTGACAGCCGGTTGGCCAACAGGCGGCTGGGGTGACCAGGGTGGCATTGAGCCGATGTGAGGTGGATTCGAATTTTGGAACAAAGATTGATCGACTAAATTAACTATCGCTTAGTCTTTTAGTTGGTGTGTTAAAAATTAATATTAATAATCGAACAATAATTCCCCTAGCAGCTAGAACGTGCATTCTTGTTAATTTTATATAGTAGTTTGTATTGTTTTTGTGTAGTAACTAGTCTTATGCCTTATCCGGATTAGTGGGAATACTATAGATTAATAAATTATCTACGGATTATTAATAAACTGTCAGTGGTGGATTTTTAGTTATATTATCGATACGTCGATTGACGGATTATCGTTAACATTATCGAGAGATTATCGATAGATTATTTATGGTTTATCGATAGATTATCCAGGGATTATCGATAGATTATCTGAGGATTATCGATAAATTATCTAAGGATTATCGATAGATTATCTGAGGATTATCGATAAATTATCTAAGGATTATCGATAGATTATCTAAGGATTATCGATAAATTATCTAAGGATTATCGATAGATTGTCTAAGGATTATCGATAAATTATCGAGGGATAATCGATAGATTATCTAAGGATTATCGACAGATTATCTAAGGATTATCGATAGATTATCTGAGGATTATGGATAGATTATCTGAGGATTATCGATAGATTATCTGAGGATTATCAATAGATTGTCTAAGGATTATCGATAGATTATCTAAGGATTATCGATAAATTATGTAAGGATTATCGATAGATTATCTAAGGATTATCGATAAATTATCGAGGGATAATCGATAGATTATCTAGAGATTTTCGGCAGATTATCGAGAGATAATCGATAGATCATCTAGGGATTATAGTAGTTTATCGGTGGTTTATCGAAAAGTTAATGATCGAAAGACTAATCGAAAGACTATCGATCTGAATTGTAGACAAGTTAATTTCTCTTGCTGATAAGCCACTCAATCGATGCGTAAGCCTGTCTAGAAAATCTACTTTCAACATTCATATTTAGGGTTTTTAAGCTTGTTCGGCATTTTCATGCTGCTTATAAATGATAAGAGAATTAGTATTTCATACAGCAAAACTCGTTTGCCAACTTCCAAAGCTTCAATTCTCATACTGTCCTATCCTTGTATTAATGTGCTTTTTTAAATTATAATTTAATTTCTTTTCTCCGTTCAAATCGCACAACACGTGTTGTCTTTCACCAAACCAAGCTGCTCTCGAAATTTAATTATTATTATTAATCTACTAATTACTTGCAGGATTTTGGCTCTATAATTTAATAGCTCTGTAAAGTTTCAGCCATCGAAATTGCCACAGTCAAGCGCTGCTCAGGGCTCTCAAAATTTGCAGTGCTCTCCTTTCTCTATCCGTTTGTTGCATTCGTTTTTTAATGAAAAAAGAGATTAAACTCTTACTTTTCTACTCGGCTAAGTAGTGCAGTGAAGATTCTTTATGAAGTTTTTTCCTGCTCCTCTCTGGCTAAGCCAATGCTGTTAGTTTATACACTGCACTGCAATATCTGTTATCTTCATTTCTATTAAAGATTTGGGATCAAATCTGTTGTGGTTAATCCGTGCTAATAGGATTATACTTTTTGTATATGAATTAATTAATTAATTATTCTCCTGTGTATCTCCAGTCTTATTAATTATTTGATATTTCCATTGATTTGTTGTGTGCTTTTTGTTTCTCTAATAAACTTTTAAAATGTGCTCAACAGGTCCTGTGCGTTTTGGTTTGGTGAAAATTTGAACAGATGAGCATGTCCTCAACCTTATAATATAATGCTGTACTTATTCATACATAAATTCCTCACGAAACTGTTTCCTTAACTGCTACTATAAGTAGTAGTATTGTAAGATATATGTGCGCGTTGTTTATCTGCCTTCTCTATTGTGTTATACTATTATTATTTGTTATTATTATCAATCAAATTCCAGTGTGCTGTCTGTCTGTGCATTAATTACGGAATTAATTTAATCTGTTTTAATTTGCTTTTCCAATTTCAGTCTTATTATCAGAGAGTTTAGCTGGTTGACTAGTAGCATATTATATATGCTAGTATAAAGATAACCTAGGCGTCTTTATATAGTAGTCCTCTGGTGTGCTTTGATATCTAATAAGTTGTCTACATTCTCAGATGTCTAAATATCCAGTTGTATAGCTACCCAGTTGTCTAGATACCCAGTTGTCTAGATACCCAGTTGACTAGATACCCAGTTGTCTAGATACCCAGTTGACTAGATACCCAGTTGACTAGATACCCAGTTGCTTGGATACCTAATTGCCTAGATACCCATCTGCCTAAATACCCATCTGCCTAGATACCCATCTGTCTAAATACTCATCTGCCTAGATACCCAGCTATCTAGATACCTATCTGCCTAGATACCCAGCTATCTAGATACCTATCTGCCTAGGTACCCAGCTATCTAGATACCTATCTGCCTAGATACCCAGCTATCTAGATACCTATCTGCCTAGATACCCAGCTATCTAGATACCTATCTGCCTAGATACCCAGCTATCTAGATACCTATCTGCCTAGATACCCAGTAATCTAGATACCTATCTGCCTAGATACCCAGCTATCTAGATACCTATCTGCCTAGATACCCAGTAATCTAGATACCCATCTGCCTAGATACCCAGCTATCTAGATACCCATCTACTTAGATACCCAGCTATCTACCCAAGTCTGAACTGTGTCAATGCTAAAGCAAAGTGTCTGGACACTATAGAACAAATTTAAAGTGAAGGTGCAGTGTAGATCAGTTTACACAAAATAATTTGTTAGAAAGCGAACCAGTTTTAGTCATAGTCAAAGTCTCTGCCTTGCTATTTAATTTTTTATCTAATCTTTGTTTGAATTTTTTTTATTTTGGAGTGTAGAATTAATTAATAATTACTGACAATTTTAATTGATCTTTATTAGTTGTTAGCAGCTGCTTATAAAGTGCGATTTGCTTTCAATAATTATGAGATACTCTTGTACCACCATCGCCTCTGGGGTGTCTGCATGCATTAATAATTATGTAATAATGTGCTTTTCACATCTTTTTTTAGTTGTCTTTTACTCAAATGCTTTGCTCTGAGGTTTTATTTATTCTCTTTGAACCTGTCCTTTGATCTGCTTTATTTAAGTTTTTTGTTTTTATTAAATTTGTTGCTATATAAGGTATTTATTTTGGTTAATTTTAAATTGCTGCAATTTGTTTGTTTACCAGCATTATGCACCAACAAGCCACCAGAAATATGTCTCTTAATTAGCTTATAATTCCTTTTTCACTGATAACCACTGTGTTGCTCCAGATGTTTTTGTTAATAATAATGATATACGGCTACTTGTAGTAGTATTTAGTAGCTGAAATCATATTTGCCGCAGTTTTCTTTGTTGTTGTTGTTGTTGTTGAAAAACTATTTTATATTGTTCACAATCGCGCTCTCCTTTTGCATATATATTTCCGTAATATATCAGTCAGTTTATTATTTACTAATATTAGTAGTAGTATTTGTATAGAGGTTGAAAACAAGCCATTTAAAATGCACAATAACAAGAGCTGCTATCAATTTCTATAAATAATTGTGATATCTAGCCAACAATGTAAATCTGTGTCCCGGTTTTCACTGCATATTGTTTGCTTGCTTTTATATGCATTAGAAATTGTGCGCTGAATATTACATTTTTCTGCTTTTTTGTACTATTTCCAACAAACTAATTAGAAAAATATATAAAATTCTTTGTAAAGCGCATTGGCGATTTCTGGAGTGAGGCGTGGTTAGCGATTGTCCACTAGAGGGGATTAGCGATTGTCCACCTGAGGTGATTAGCGACTGTCCACTAGAGGGGATTAGCGATTGCCCACTAGAGGGGATTAGCGATTGTCCACTAGAGGGGATTAGCGATTGTCCACCTGAGGTGATTAGCGACTGCCCACTAGAGGGGATTAGCGACTGCCCACTAGAGGGGGTTAGCGATTGTCCACCTGAGGTGATTAGCGACTGCCCACTAGAGGGGATTAGCCATTGTCCACCTGAGGGGATTAGCAACTGCCCACTAGAGGGGATTAGCGATTGTCCACCTGAGGTGATTAGCGACTGCCCACTAGAGGGGATTAGCGACTGCCCACTAGAGGGGATTAGCGATTGTCCACCTGAGGTGATTAGCGACTGCCCACTAGAGGGGATTAGCGATTGTCCACCTGAGGTGATTAGCGACTGCCCACTAGAGGGGATTAGCGATTGTCCACCTGAGGTGATTAGCGACTGTCCACTAGAGGGGATTAGCGACTGCCCACTAGAGGGGATTAGCGATTGTCCACCTGAGGTGATTAGCGACTGCCCACTAGAGGGGATTAGCGATTGTCCACCTGAGGTGATTAGCGACTGTCCACTAGAGGGGATTAGCGACTGCCCACTAGAGGGGATTAGCGATTGTCCACCTGAGGTGATTAGCGACTGTCCACTAGAGGGGATTAGCGACTGCCCACTAGAGGGGATTAGCGATTGTCCACCTGAGGTGATTAGCGACTGCCCACTAGAGGGGAATAGCGATTTTCAACCTGAGGGGATTAGCGACTGTCCACCTGACAGGCTGAGAATTTGATCTTGCACAAAAGGCAAAAGCATCCCTCATCTCCAGAATCCAGCTTAAATATCCAGCTCTGACAGTGCTTCATCACTTGTTTTTGTATTTTGAATTTGTACTCTTCAGCACTACGATCTGTGATAAATCGATAATCCTAATAATTTCACATTTTTCTTATGTAATTATTATGTAATAACCGACACCAGGCACAGTGTGCTACTGTAATTAGTGTGCTTGATCTGATGGCTGTCAATTGTTTCTTGTCAGAGAAATAGCATCGCTACTTATTTTAATAAGCTTACTGAGTTTTTCTACTATTTAGTAGTATCGCATGGTTTCCAAGGCAATTTAAAATTGGCTTAATTTGTTTGTTTTGTTTAAATCCATTGAATTGCAATTTGTGTAGTGTTTACGTAGTGTAAATGATTAAAACAAATCTTACTGACCGTAATTATCAATACGTATGTATGTACCGGTATTACTATAATAACAAATTGGTTGCGCAAGTAGACTCATATCTTAGTACTAGCAGTAGTGTGTACCGCAATCATCTGCCGCCAGTTTCTACTTACAAATCCTTTGCTTATTTTAACAGACAGGCAGTTCGTCTGTCTGCCCTCTGTTTGTTTTTTGAAAAAATGTGTTTTTTTGATTTCGCAAGAACTTATTTTGTCCATTTAATTATTTGTTTAGCTGCTAGACAGAGCCAATCGATGCCTCCCTAAAAGTTGTCTTCTGCTATTTTGTGTTTCTTTAATATTTGCTTTTTTCTTTCTTTTCGAAGTTTAATTTATTGTAATCCGCTTTTTCAAGTCCGCCGCCTCCGCAGAAGTTGATTTCCTATAATTTTGTTTCTACTATTAGTAGTGTAAAATGATGCTATTATAAAATGCTGCACGAAAAGTATTTCAAACTTATCAAACAGACGCTGACAGCTGGTTAGTGAACAATCTGCTTAATTGATTAATTAGTTTCAGCATTAATTATAGCGGCTGTTAAAATAAGTTACTCACACTTGCACCAATGCGAAAAAATGCCCCTCTTGTTTTTTTGGTCATTTCTGCTTTTTCATTTTCCTGTCCCTCTGTCTGATTGATTAGTGAATATGCATAAATATATTAATTGTGTTTCAAGCTGCTACTTATGCATATTATACAAAATATGAAAACAGATCTGACAGCAAACATCCGTGCAAAAAACTTCAAAAAATTAAATTTTTATTGAACATTTTGACTCAATGTATTTATTTATTTTTACCTGCGTTTATTCAAATAACAAGAAATAGGTTTTTAAAAAGGCAAATCTCAATAATAATGAGTTGAATAAATAAGCTCGATATTGCATAAGTTACTTAAAAATAGTAATTTTTATATAAAGAGAATTCGATCAAAGAGATAATCGTATTTTACGTACGAAGTTGAAACAATTTAATACATGTAAGTCATAAGTCTGATAATCTTAAATAGATAAATGGTTATCGTAATATAACAGTGTAATAACCAGTGTATACCTGTAACAGTATACAGTACAACAGTATACAGTAACAGTATAACAGTGTATACGTGTATTTATATCAGAAAATCTTTTCAAAATGCTTTTAAAATTTTTACTTCAAATAAGCATGTTCGTTCGTAGAAGTAAAAACATCGCGTATTATCCTACTGATAATTCTAGTTAAGTAGTGTAGTACGTTTAGTTAGTTAGAAATAATTGATTTTTTATCAAACGCAAGAGAAAGTGCAACTGCTGCATGTACGCCTCGGCACAGCTGAGTACGTGTGAGTGCAGTGGTAGCCTGTGTAGATCAGGGCTAATTTCCGGTGATAATTAAGATAAATGACTTGAGGAAAATATAACGCAAAAAAACAGCGATAAATTTAGGTTAGCCATGTGTTAATAATTCGATTTTTATAACCATAAATTTATCATTTATGGAATGAAGAAGAGCGGTTTGAAAATTCAGAGGTTGGGCGTCGCGGGTTTTCGTTTATCATGCACACGCCTTTTAATTTTACGTTAAACCCGGACACTCGCTTCCGTGGCCCTTGTGATACACACCGATCATGACTCGATGATAGCCGTAGCAACCAAATTAGCGCGCCCTTAGAAACCAAGCAATAAGAATTTCAAACATTAAGCAGCAAAGCAAACAACCAAAGTTTTAGCAACCAAGCCATAAGTACATGTACAAGTATGAAATGCATAGATGTACATTTACATTTAGCAACCTATATAGCGTCCACAGCAACCAAATTTTCAGTCCATTAGCAAACACAGGGACGCCCATATTAAAAACTGCGCCCATAGCAACCAATTTGCGTTCCCAGCAACTTAGATAGCAGCAATAGCAACTAAATTAGCGACCAAAGCAACCACATTAGCGGCTTAGCGCCCATAGCAACCAAATTATAGCGCCCATAGCAACCAAATTATAGCACCCATAGCAACCAAATTATAGCGGCCATAGCAACCAAATTATAGCGCCCATAGCAACCAAATTATAGCTTCCATTGCAGCCGATACATAAGCAAAGAGTGTTATCCCCAGTATTACTATAATTCATCCCAGAAACAGCCGTTCAATCTCTTCAACAGGCGACCGGCACAGGGGGCACAGTACGGTCCGGGTTCGAGCCCCAGAGAACATGCGATGCGCGCAGGTCACGCAGATCGGCACGTGCCGGCAGGGCGACAGTTTCACGCAGCGCTCCCTGCACAGACAGACCGAGCAGCTGTTTGCCGGCGTTTGGCCAGCTGCAGTTGTTGTCGAAGAATTGTCGGCGGCGACGGCAGAATCGACACCGTCAAGAGTGGACAGGTCGTAGTGCTTCGGCGTGCTGGGACAGGAGCTGTTCTGCCTGTTGCCGCCGTCGCCTGGCCCGTGTTCGATCAGCTCGACGTGGAAATTCTCGCACGATCGACGCCCCTGACTGTCGATTCGAACCCGGGTCCTGTTGCAGATGTTAACCGATACGTTTGGCGACCTCGGCGGCTGCGGCTGCTGCTGATCCACAATGCTATTGTTTGTTCCAACTACATTGTTGTTCAGCCCTTTAACAATGTTGTCATTGCCAACCACCGTGTTGCAGTTGCCGCACACTTCGTTGCCATTGCCTGTGACCGAGTTTCTGTGGCCCCAGATTCGATTATTGTTGCCGACAATGCTGGCGTTGCAGATGAAGTAGTCTCCATTGCTGCCGATCTTCATCTGCTCCTGCATGGCCCGCGCCTGCGGCATGGGTCGGTTGGAGTTTCTTGGCCTCAAACTGACCGATGTGTGCTCTGTGCAGAGTGGGGATCTTATAGAGGCTGGCCCAGCAACTGAGGATCTGGGAGGCTGGCCAAGCAACTCAGGATCTGGGAGGCTGGCCCAGCAGCTGAGGATCTGGGAGGCTGGCCCAGCAGCTGAGGATCTGGGAGGCTGGCGAAGCAGCTGAGGATCTGGGAGGCTGTTTACCCAGCAACTGAGAATCTGGGAGGCTGACCCAGCAACTGAGGATGGAGCTGAGAGGCTGGCCCAGCAGCTGAGGATCTGGGAGGCTAGTTACCCAGCAACTAAGGATCTGCGAGCCTGGCCCAGCAATTGGGGATCTGGGAGGCTGGCTCAGCAACTGAGAATCTGGGAGGCTGACCCAGCAACTGAGAATCTGGGAAGCTGACCCAGCAACTGAGGATGGAGCTGAGAGGCTGGCCCAGCAACTGAGGGTCTGGAATCCCAGAGTGATATGTGAAAGCATGCAGAATATTACAGCCATATTGCAATTCACGCGGGCGGCTTGCAGCCAGCAGCAATAAAACGGAGACAAAATTTGAAGCGAGCCCAAGCCAGCCTAAGTAATGGTCGGGATTAAAGGACAGTCGCAGTGGGCAGCAGCCTAATTCAGATTTATGTCCATTTAGTAAGCAGACTGTATAGGTTCCCTAGGGAGCTGCAGTCCCATTGCAAGATGGCTAGTACCCCCTGTCCCCTTCTAAAAGAAATTAGTAAATTAAAGGGCAGTGAAAGGTCCAGTCTAGACAAGAAACGGTTGATAAATTAAGGGCAGGAATCTGGTGCACACGCAAGTTGATCAAAGCTGTTTATTTCCTAAAATGGAAAATTTCGGGTCAAATTTCTGCTGTTACTGTTTCTGTAGTGTCTGAACTTGTCTATGGCGCAACCCGATCAGAAAAGTGCACATAGAAAACAAAAATTCGTATTTTAAGTGTTTAGACTCCTCAATAATGCTTATTTTTAAAAACAGCTGCACGAAGTTGCCGGTAAAATCCGCGGGATAATAAAGTACACTCTGTACTTTCGTAACACTTTTACAAGCTAACCATTTTTTATTTTGTTTATGAAATATTTTCCAGTAAAAGCAATGTTGAGAAAGTGAACAACCATGAGCATCTAGGAGGCTGGCCCAGCAACTGAGGATCTGGAAGGCTGGCCCAGCAACTGAAGATCTGAGAGGCTGGCCCAGCAACTGAGCATCTAGGAGGCTGGCCCAGCAACTGAGGATCTGGAAGGCTGGCCCAGCAACTGAAGATCTGAGAGGCTGGCCCAGCAACTGAGGATCTGGGAGGCTGGCCCAGCAACTGAGGATCTGGGAGGCTGGCCCAGCAACTGAGGACCTAGGAGGCTGGCCCAGCAACTGAGGATCTGGGAGGCTGGGCCAGCAACTGAGGACCTGGGAGGCTGGCCCAGCAACTGAGGATCTGGGAGGCTGGCCCAGCAACTGAGGACCTGGGAGGCTGGCCCAGCAACTGAGGATCTGGGAGGCTGGCCCAGCAACTGAGGACCTGGGAGGCTGGCCCAGCAACTGAGGATCTGGGAGGCTGGCCCAGCAACTGGGGATCTGAGAAGCTGGCCCAGCAACTGAGGATCTGAGAAGCTGGCCCAGCAACTGGGGATCTGGGAGGGCTATGAAGTCGCCACAGCTGAGATTGTGTAATTACGGCAATGAACAAAACCCCAATGCTAAGAAATTACCTTTGTTTCCGGTGTAGATGCAGGAATAAAGTGGTGGCTGGAACTGCTCGGGCCCCAAATGCAGATGCAGATATCTATATGCAGTTTAGATGTATATATATCGTATATATATATTAATAGCCAGTCCTATTGAGCCTGTGCTTGCGATGAGAACGCAAAACAAACTCAAATGTGCGGCTTCAAAAATAACGGGATTGATGGTGAGGGATAATTTAGCTACCCGAACGGATCGAAGTAGGAAAATGCAATTAGTTTGAGAACGGCAGCGCAATAGCTGGGGCAAAGATACAATTCTGAGGGTTTTTTTGGCCAAAGCGGAGGCTGCAGTTCCAGGCAGTGCAAATATTAATTAGCTAGCTTAGGTATATGGGGAGATGGAGTCGCTATGCAGGTCTTTATAAACTTTCAATTTCTTTCTGCACACAGTATTCGCGTTTTATATATATATATATAGGAAGCGCGGAGGAGAGACAGTGTAGAAATAGGAGAATGCGCACAATTCTTAGTGGCTGGGAAGCGCCATCAATAAAAACGTGAAGCCGACGGGGGCTGGTGATCCCGATGCAGAACCCTCACTGTGCATGCAGCATAGTTGCTATGGCTGAGATATTGCTATGCCGAAAGTTAAATCTTTTCAGCTATACATTTAAAAAATGCCTCATCACGATTACTGGATTTCTTAATTCTGACTGACCACTCGGTTGAATTATTCAACCCGCGATGTCAGTTTTGGCGCCTAGATGTCCAATTTATCGATCCAATGTCAATTTTGGCGCCTGGCTGTCCGATTTATCGATCTGATGTCAGTTTTGGTGCCTAGATGTCAGATTTATCGATCTGATGTCAGTTTTGGCGCCTAGATGTCAGGTTTATCGATCTGATGTCAGTTTTGGTGCCTAGATGTCAGATTTATCGATCTGATGTCAGTTTTGGCGCCTAGATGTCAGATTTATCGATCTGATGTCAGTTTTGGTGCCTAGATGTCAGATTTATCGATCTGATGTCAGTTTTGGCGCCTAGATGTCAGATTTATCGATCTGATGTCAGTTTTGGCGCCTAGATTTCAGATTTATCGATCTGATGTCAGTTTTGGCGCCTAGATCTCAGATTTATTGATCCAATGTCAATTTTGGCGCCTAGATGTCCAATTTATCGATCCAATTTCAGTTTTGGCGCCTAAATGTCCAATTTATCGATCCAATGTCGGTTTTGGTGCCTAGCTGTCCAATTTATCGATCCAATGTCAGTTTTGGCGCCTAGATCTCAGATTTATTGATCCAATGTCAATTTTGGCGCCTAGCTGTCCGATTTATCGATCCAATGTCGGTTTTGGTGCCTAGCTGTCCAATTTATTGATCCAATGTCAGTTTTGGCGCCTAGATGTCCAATTTATTGATCCAATGTCAATTTTGGCGCCTAGATGTCCGATTTATCGATGCAATGTCAGTTTTGGCGCCTAGATGTCCTATTTATCGATCCAATGTCAGTTTTGGCGCCTAGATCTCAGATTTATTGATCCAATGTCAGTTTTGGCGCCTAGATGCCCGATTTATCGATCTGATGTCAGTTTTGGCGCCTAGATGTCAGATTTATTGATATGTCAGATTTATCGATCTGATGTCAGTTTTGGCGCCTAGATGCCCGATTTCTCGATCTGATGTCAGTTTTGGCGCCTAGATGTCAGATTTATCGATTCGATGTCAGTTTTGGCGCCTAGATGTCCAATTTATCGATCCAATGTCAGTTTTGGCGCCTAGATGTCCAATTTATCGATCCAATGTCAATTTTGGCGCCTAGCTGTCCAATTTATCGATCCAATGTCAGTTTTGGCGCCTAGATGCCCGATTTCTCGATCTGATGTCAGTTTTGGTGCCTAGATGTCAGATTTATCGATTCGATGTCAGTTTTGGCGCCTAGATGTCAGATTTATCGATCTGATGTCAGTTTTGGTGCCTAGATGCCCGATTTATCGATCTGATGTCAGTTTTGGCGCCTAGATGTCAGATTTATCGATCTGATGTCAGTTTTGGTGCCTAGATGTCAGATTTATCGATCCAATGTCAGTTTTGGCGCCTAGATGTCAGATTTATCGATCCAATGTCAGTTTTGGCGCCTAGATGTCAGATTTATCGATCCGATGTCAGTTTTGGTGCCTAGATGTCCGATTTATCGATCTGATGTCAGTTTTGGTGCCTAGATGTCCGATTTATCGATCTGATGTCAGTTTTGGTGCCTAGATGTCCGATTTATCGATCTGATGTCAGTTTTGGCGCCTAGATGTCAGATTTATCGATCTGATGTCAGTTTTGGTGCCTAGATGTCAGATTTATCGATCCAATGTCAGTTTTGGCGCCTAGATGTCAGATTTATCGATCCGATGTCAGTGTGTTTGCGGATCGGAGCAACCAATTTGAGATTTTTGCAAGCCTTTGGACCATAGACAATAACAGATTTCATCAGAGAAACATCAAACGGGGATAAGCCAGACGAAAGGCATTAAAGAAAGTTGCTTCACAGCTCGCAGATCAGAATCCCTATAGCGAGATAAGCAACAAAAAGTACGACCGGATCGGGTGGAAAACGGAAGTACGTAAGGACACGATTCTGTCATTCTCCGATCCCTTTTTCTCCACTGTCTCCTCGATTTTTCTTGCTCTCTACAAGGAGTATCTTATCAATTTTGTAGGCCCCAAACTGCATGGCCTCTTTTCCTGTGTGTACCCTGGCGGTTTAGCTATCCGGCTATAAGAGAGCAATATACAAGCAAGGAAGGACTTTAATGTATAGAGAACATGCGAAAGCTGCAAGACAGATCATCGATACACCCAAGCTATACTGTATAGGAAAGCCAACAAAGTTAGTAGGACTATATAGTGCATACTGCGGACAGCACTGGATATACTAGGACTGCATGGTGTTGTGTGTGCCTGAAAGGGAAGGTCAAACCGAGTGCAAAGCGCTGTTTGAAAGAAAAAAACAATTTAAATATTCTATACAGAGCCCAGCAACTATAATAGTCGCTGACTTCAGTGCAAGATGGGCCGACACGAACTTCCCCGCTAAAATAGTTCGAAAATTCATAAGCTCGACAACCAATATCTTATAGATTAGCTAATCACAAGTTGTAATCTTCATTTTATGGAAGGGTCATTGTTGGTCAGTCACAATGATAAACTTCATATCACGGAAGAGACATTGTTGGTCACTGTCACAAGCTCGAATCTTCATATCATGAAAGAGCCATTGTTGGTCACTGTCACAAGCTCGAATCTTCATATCATGAAAGAGCCATTGTTGGTCACTGTCACAAGCTCGAATCTTCATATCATGAAAGAGCCATTGTTGGTCACTGTCACAAGCTCGAATCTTCATATCATGAAAGAGCCATTGTTGGTCACTGTCACAAGCTCGAATCTTCATATCATGAAAGAGCCACTGTTGGTCACTGTCACAAGCTCGAAACTTCATATCATGGAAGAGGCATTGTTGGTCACTGCCACAATGGCTAATCTTCATATCATGGAAGAGGCATTGTTGGTCACTGCCACAATGGCTAATCTTCATATCATGGAAGAGGCATTGTTGGTCACTGCCACAATGGCTAATCTTCATATCATGGAAGAGGCATTGTTGGTCACTGTCACAAAGGCTAATATTTATATCATGAAAGAGCCATTGTTGGTCATTGTCACAAAGGCTAATATTTATATCATGAAAGAGCCATTGTTGGTCACTGTCACAATGGCTAATATTTATATCACGGAAGAGACATTGCTGGTCACAGTCAAACTGTCAATATTTAATCGAAAATAAAGCATTGAAAGACAAATTTTAGTAATATTTTTTTTGAATAATTCCAAAGATTTGTGAGACGTATGTAGGTTGAAAATTGCAAGGCTATAATTCAAATGCTGCAACTAAGAAAACAAACAATATAAGAGCTATTCATAGTGAAACCTACATTTTTTACCTGGTGAAACACAACACCGAAAAGTGTATGGGAATCTAAAAGCAAAAGTGCAAAGCTGTCAGCTATTATCCATAGACAACAGCTGTTGGTTCAGCAATGATGCGCAAACGGGGACTGTCATCAATCCAAGAGGAAGGAAGCAAGTAAAAAACCACAACGTTCATTTCTTACACGCGGATGTCCTCTGACAAGGGCCCAAGCCCAACCTGGCATCAATCTTAAATTCCTTTGATGTTTTTCCTGCAAGCCGCCTTTACATTGTTGTTCCTTATACCCTTAGCGCTACGTATTATAATACTTTGCTTATACTAACAGTAGCCCCATTAGGGCATCCTTTTATAATAATTGCAAGACGAAAAAATAGCTTGTCGTGGGATAACCCCCCCCCCAGGGCACAGAGATTGTACATGTCCAACTGTTACATGTCCAACATGTCCAAGTCTCGAGTCATTGGCGCGATTGTATGTGCTTTGAGATCATAGATAAGAGATGAGGCTCGTACTCTTTACCACCCTGCACACAAACCCAAAATGAATGTTTTGGACAGATAAGATAAGGCAAGTTGACAAGGCTTACTGGGGGAATTGCTGAGAGGTCAAGGCTTACTGGGGGAATTGCTGAGAGGTCAAGGCTTACTGGGGGAATTGCTGAGAGGTCAAGGCTTACTGGGGAATTGCTAAGATGTCAAATTTTACTGGGGGAATTGCTGAGAGGTCAAGGATGAGGTCAAAAGCTACATGTACTTTATGGAAAATTTGTAATCCATTCTTTGTAAGCTCCCCAACGGGGGGCGCTGACTGCTAGTGGTTTTCTAAAACAAAAGTTTTTTGTTTGTTTTTTTCTTAACGCTTTCATTATCACACTTAGATATTTGATCATTTCAATGTGTCTGAAAGAAAACCATCAACCAAGAAGTCACGTCGAGCACCAATAAAATTTTAATAAGACGTCACCGGCGATAAAAAATATGAATTTTATCTTACCGCCTTGAGTAGAGGATCTTTATGACTTTTAATAAGACTGAAAATAATGCAAACCAGGCGATATGTATCGTAAACAACTTTAAAAGACTTGAATTATTTTTCTAAAGCTATTTTTGTTACCCAATAAGTAGTAAGTTTGAATACTACAACTTCAGAAAGCATTAGCTGATTTTATTAATAAGTTGCAACTTTGTATTAACTAATTTATTTGATTACAATTGATGCACTGAAACAACAAAGAGTGTCGTTTAGAAGCATCAATTTTCAAGTAATTTTTTAAAATAATCTTTGTTGCAGCTCAAGTGCTTGGGTATACAGTCACGTATAACATTTACAAAATGAGTAGCAAAAAATAGCCTTGGAGAACAAAGACTGGAGTACGTCGATTAGAAAATAAGCCGAATTTTTAAGAGTCAATCAGACAATATGGAAATTTAGGGAGCATAACAAAGACCCTGATAGCTAGCTAATTTGTGTCAAAATATGTGAACAAAGACCACAAGAGAGATGTACCACAAGACAATGTCGAACAAAGACCATAGGCAGAATTTGCAAGACCGTGTGAACAAAGACCATAGAAGTTTTAAGACCGCGTGAACAGACCATAGAAGTTGCAAGACCGCGTGAACAAAGACCATAGAAGTTGCAAGACCGCGTGAACTAAGACCATAGAAGTTGCAAGACCGCGTGAACAAAGACCATAAAAGTTGCAAGACCGCGTGAACAAAGACCAGTCGAGAACAATTCTATGTGAACAAAAGACCATGATGGCTGACGACCATCCATTAATACAAAGACCATAGAAACAGAAAATCAATTGCAAACAAAGACCACGGAAAGACTCGCAAAGAACAGGAAACAGATTATATGTAGACACAATTCAGCAAACAAAGAACAAAGACCGGCAGCTTAAAACACCGGCAGAAAGGTTTGCGACACGGCATCGTACAGCATAGTCCGAGTCTCCGGCACGAACTGCCCAGTGATCAGCTTGATGCCTTCCTGAGACAGAACTCCGCCCATCCAGGCTGCCACAGAGTGCACCTCTGCTCGACCGAATCTGCACAGCTCGTGCAGCAGATCCTCTGGCGCCGAAGTTGGACCAGCCGCCGATGTAGTGGCTAGAGAGGCCAGCCAATCCTGAGCTAGCTGTTGGCATTTCAGCTTCAACTGGCCAGCGTCGGCCAGAAAATTCACATCGTCTGTGTCGCCTGGGAAGCGACCGAATTCGGTGTGGAACCGGTCGCAGGCGTGGAACAGCAGGTACCACCAGAACGGCGATGGCCCGGCCTCCGCCGTCTCCTCCAGGCACCGAGCGACCGTCTGCGGCAGTGGCCGGCTTAGCTAAATAGGGGAGATTTGGGGATTTCTCAGCTTGAATTGGGGATATTCTTAGACCGCAGATCTTTGATAGGGATATTATAAGATCTCAAAGCTTCAATGGGGATATTATATTGTAAGATCCAAACGCATCGATGGGGATATTATATTGTAAGATCCCCAAGCTTTTACCTTGGGGTTGCGATAGGGGCCTCGCGGCCTATTCGCGGCGCCTGCGCCCCCCGTCAGTAGTAAGTAAGTAAGTAAGCTTCAATGGGGATATTATATTTTAAGATCCAAAGCTTCAATGGGGATATTATATGATCCCAAAGCTTTAATTGGGATATTATAAGTTCCCAACGCTTTAATTGGGATATTATATTGTAAGATCCCCAAGCTTCAATAGGGATATTATATTGTAAGATCCCCAAGCTTCAATAGGGATATTATATTGTAAGATCCCCAAGCTTCAATAGGGATATTATATTGTAAGATCCCCAAGCTTCAATGGGGATATTATATTTTAAGATCCAAAGCTTCAATGGGGATATTATATGATCCCAAAGCTTTAATTGGGATATTATAAGTTCCCAACGCTTTAACTGGGATATTATATTGTAAGATCCCCAAGCTTCAATAGGGATATTATATTGTAAGATCCCCAAGCTTCAATAGGGATATTATATTGTAAGATCCCCAAGCTTCAATAGGGATATTATATTGTAAGATCCCCAAGCTTCAATGGGAATATTCTGAGACCTCCCAGCCTAAATGGGGATATTCTGAGATCTCAAATCTTCTATGGGGAAATTCTGAGATCCCCAACATAAATGGGGATATTTTGAGATTCCAGCTTCAATGGGAATACTCTAAGATATCCCAAACTCAATCGGGATATTCTGAGATCTCCCTAACTCAATCGGGATACTCCGAGATCTCCCAACATAAATGGGGATATTTTGAGATCCCAGCTTCAATCGACATACTCTGAGATCTCCCAACATAAATGGGGATATTTTGAGATCCCAGCTTCAATCGACATACTCTGAGATCCCCCAACCTAAATGGGAATGCTCTGAGTTCTGCAGGCTTCTATATTCAGCTTCAGACAAAGTAATAATCGCCGTCTTACCTCTCGATAAGAAGCAGTTTTAACCAACCGCAGATGCCTGGCATTCTTACAGAACAGAGCAATCTGACTAGCTGGCACGCTGTCAGCGCTCAGACCAATGTCTAAACAGACTACTCTTAGTAGGCGACTAAATTCGACCAGATCAGCATCGGCCGCCCGCCTGTAGATATTCAGCAGGGCTACGTAGCGATCGGAATCGCTGACCATATCCGGCAGGGTTCCGCACAGCGGCAGGCAGCCTCGTTGGCGATAGAACTCGGCCAGAGTGCGGCATAGCAACAGCCAGTTGCTAGGCGGGACCGCCGCTTGTCTGTCTTCGCTAGGCGCGCTCGAATCCGACAATTGTTGACGGCGTAGCCAAAACTGATCGGCTAATTTAAACAATTCATTCACGTTGCTAGGCAGCTTGCTAGGCAACAGAGCGGTGGTAACCGCCGATTGAGCCTGTCGCCAGTTCTCCTCGTCGCCATGGAGATCCGACTCGCCCCGCTCGCCAGACCGGATCAGCTGGCGAACCGCCTGTCGCTCAGCGTAGTTCGACGGGAATTTGCCGGCGTTGGCCTGGCGCCATTTGCTCAGGAATTTGTACAGGATCACCAGCCAGGGAGTGTGGCTGTGCCGCTGGCTGTCCATGGCTGACAAGTCCTTGAGGAGTATTGTTGCGAAGGGGGGATGGAGAGTGCTGGTGTGGAAACTTGAGTAACAGGGATTTTGCTACAACTGAGTTTTTCTCCTAGAAATTTCGTAACTAGGATTCCACCTGTTTGAACAAGGATGCCAATATTAAGACAGGGATTCCCCATTAGAAAAAGGGATTTCCCATTAGGAAAAGGGATTTCCCTTTAGGAAAAGGGATTTCCCTTTAGGAAGAGATTTTCCTATATAAACATGGACTCCCTATATGAACAGGGAATCCCCTATATGAACAGGGATTCCCCTATATGAACAAGGAATCACCTATATGAACAGGCAATACCCTATATTAACAGGTGTCGCGTTCTTTGGTGCATGCATGCTAGTGGAGTGGTTAACTCTATTATCGATTTTTATTATTAGCCTATAACCACCCTCTCCGTCAGTCTTTTCCTATGTACGCACTTGTGAGGGCGGCTACGTACTTGTAGACTGCCCAGCTAGACAGCAAATATAAATCAGTCAGGAGGCCACTGGCCCGAGCACCTTGCTCTTTCTTAATTGTTATTTTTACAACATGGCGCCCGAATGAAAAAATATTTTATTTTACCTTAGCGGCTTTCTAACAAGCGACTTCAGTTAAGGCTACGACTGCAAGAATCGCTTTACTCTAACGCTGCAAGCCACGGCTGGTTCGCATTCTGGAGCAGTAGCATCTGCCTGTCCTGACGATGAGCAGCGGCCGCGGCTGGATATTACTAGATCAGCGTGCTTCCTTCACTCACTATTGAGAATTTCGCTAAGTTCAATTAAAGTTAATTTCTGTTTGTTCTGTTATTACGGTTGCTTATTTTTCGGTTTCTCTGATTCCGTGTTGATTGCCTCTGTTTTTCATGCTTCCTGCCTTTAATTAGTTGTAATATTTCGTGTTTCTTCTTTGTTTCTGGTTTGAGCTGGTCGACTCGCTCTGCTCATTGGCGCCGGGGTTTTCTTGCATTCTTTGCTCCTTCCGGTCGTCCGTCATGGTTCTCAGTGGAGATGAGCTGGCTGCAGCTGTTCGGAAACGGGCAGGAATCCGTTCGGCGATTACAAAAGCTATGGCTAAGGCTGAGGAAACTCTGCTAGGTGGTCCAGGAAGAGTGTTCAACCGGATAGAAGCTGCTACGTATATCGACATCCTTAGTCCTAAGCTGGAAGCTTTGCATCAATTGGATGAGGTTATTGAGGAGTCTGTTGAGGAAGACCAGCTGGACAGGGAACAGGAAGAGAATCAGACTTACTCATTGAGATGCATTAGTTGCATCAAGAAGTTGACTGAAGCCGTTCAACGGCATGAAAACTTTGCCGCTGCGGCGAATTCGGCTACAGGTACACCTGGCCTTGTCTCTACGCAGGTAAAGCTTCCAAAGAGACAGCTCCCGATTTTCACGGGGAGATTGCAACGTGGCAGTCTTTCTGGGATCAGTTTGAGTCATCGGTCCATAAGAGCTCCACGCTTGCAGATATCGACAAGTTCAATTATCTCCTAAGTGCTCTATCAGACTCTGTCAAATCATGCATTAGGGGGCTTTCTGTAACGTCTTTAAATTATGGTATAGCTGTTGAAATTCTAACAGAGCGTTATGGCAAGTCTGAAGTTATTGTCAGAGATTTAATGCACCGGATCTCTGAGCTGCGCTTGCAGGACACCTCATTGAGGTGCCTGCAGCAGTTTCACGATGATATCTCGGCTAACATGCGGAGTCTAGAATCCCAGGGGGTCTATGCTAGCTCCTATCAATCTCTTCTAGTTCCAACATTACTGGGGAGATGCCCGGCGAGTTTTCGCCTCGATCTGCTTCGAGCGGCTCAGCTTCAGGGTGGAAGCATTTCCACGCTCGGTAGTTTTTTGCAGCAGCTGAAAAGCGAAATAGAAGTGCGTGAGAGTGCTGGAAATCATTGGAGTGCAAAATCAAGTTCTCAACACGGTTCGAACACTGACTCAAAGTCGACGCCAAAGACTCCAATGTCGATGGCATCCACCCTGGTGGTGGTGCCACCGAAGGCTGCCGAGTCCGATTCGAAACACTCTTGCCCCTATTGCAAAGAGTCGCACTCGCCAGAGAGCTGCAATCGGGTTTCGACAGTCAAGGAAAGACGTGAATGCTTAGCCAGCGAGCAGCGTTGTTTTCGATGCTTGCGGCAAGGGCATAGGGTCCCGAAGTGTCGCGATCCCTTAAGGTGCCACATCTGCTCAGGTAGGCATCACGTCAGTCTCTGCTTTCAGAGTAACTCGCACAGCCAGCCAACAGGCAAAGCTAACAAGGCCAAGGCAGAGCCTACACAGCCACGCCAGAAACAAGTCACGATTCCACGCAATCAATGTCTTACCGCAGTGGCTCCTGATGTTCCGCAGCTTCAGGACGGCACGGAATCGAGGATCGCGGAGGCAAACTCACCGCAAGAGTTGGCCAGAATGGACAGTGACGGTTCGGTTGTCATGTCCATGTTTATATCGGGAAATCCATCAGTGGCGCTGCCAGTGGCCAAGGCTATCCTTATCAGTTCAGATGGCCGCAAAGAAATGATGGTGCGCCTTCTCCTCGACACTGCCAGTAACCGAAGCTACATCCGGCAGGATGTGTGTGAGGCTATGGGTCTCGGAGCTGCTTCCACAGAGACGTTATGCGTGTCCACTTTCGCGGGATTGAACACAACAATACAGTCTGGGAGTGTTGGGTTCTCAATTCGGAAAGTTGATTCATTTGAGGTCATTGATCTGAAAGCCAATGTGGTGAAAACCATTTGCCAACCTCAGCGTTCAGTCAGGATGAATGAGTTTGAGCACCTGCGCTCTCTTGATCTTGCAGATCCGTTTGATCCGCGCGATGGGAGCACTCCGATTTCAATCTTGATTGGCTCGGACTTTTACTATCAGATAGTTGGTGATGAGATTATTCGTGGACTTCACGGCCCGGTCGCTATCTCTTCGAAGCTAGGCTATCTTCTGTGTGGGCCGCTGACAGTAAATACTCGGAGTCGCGTCGATGGCTTGGATGAGGGTCAGTCGGTCAGCGAAGGAGCCTGCACCAGCACGCCGGTGGTGTGCTGCTTTGCCAGTGGCGGCTCGGATTTGGTGGTTGCCGACAGCCAGGATTTCACGGCACTGTGGAGGCTGGATTCGATAGGAATTCTTGACGATCCGCGACCTGCTGCGGCGGAAGATTTTCCATGCAATGCGCAGCTTCGCGAGGGTCGCTATTCGGTGCAGTTGCCGTGGGCCTATGCCAAAGAGGCGATTGAATTACGGGATCACTTTGATCTGGCAGCACATCGGTTAAGGTCCAGTATGCGCCATTTAGAGCGCAATCCAGCTAAGTTGGCTCAGTGTGATGGAATCCTCGCCGAGCAGGAAAATCTGGGTATTATAGAGAAGGTCCCAACCACTGAAAGCGCCCAGCCAGCTGCAATCATTCATTACCTACCGCACAGTTGCGTCTCAAAGTCAGATAGCGAGCATACAAAGCTTCGCATGGTTTTCGACGGATCCGCAAAGGCAAACAGTACCGACTTCTCGATTAATGATTTTCTGCTGACGGGACCAGCAAAATTTCCGCTGATTCCCCAGCTGCTTGTCCGGTTCCGCCTCAAGCCAATTGCTGTGCTGGCGGACATTGAGAAGGCATTTCTGCAAATCGGCATCGATCCAATCGACCGCGACGCACTTCGATTTCTTTGGACTCAAGGTCGCATTGGGGAACCGCGGCAAGTCGTGCAATACAGATTCTGTAGAGTTCCGTTCGGTCTTTCATGCTCGCCTGGCATTCTGCAGGCCACGATTTCGCAGCATCTTGAGCTGCTTCAAAAACGTTTTCCGGAAGTTGTGGGAACTCTCAAGCACAGCTTGTACGTTGACAATTTAGTCACTTGCTGCGACTCGCCTAGTGAGGCGGTAGAGTTTTACACTCAGACGAAACAGATTTTCGCCATGGCTGGCATGAACATGCGGCAGTGGCAGTCCAACTCGAAAGAGTTTATGGAGGTTCTACCTGCTGCGGACGTAGGGAGCGCCCAGAAGGTTCTTGGCATTCCATGGGAGGCTGGAGGGGACATTTTTCGCCTAGAATTTTCGAAAATGCTAAACTCCGTCGGCGACGAAATTCCGTCGAAGAGACTCATGCTTGCGGTTTTAGCCAGGGTTTTTGATCCCCTTGGGTTCATGACTCCCGCCATTGTAATGGTTAAGGCTTGGTTTCAGCAGCTCTGCAAGGAGAAAGTTCAGTGGGACGACCGCCTTCCCCTGGGTATCGCTACACAGTGGGTGGGGTGGCTGAGCTCGCTGAGAGTCACTTGTCTGGAAATTCCACGGTGTGTCATTCCTCGGGAAGCGGACACGCACCTTTGTAAACTGCAGCTTCACGGGTTTTCCGATGCCAGTGAACGGGCATATGCAGCGGTTGTTTATCTGCGGGTTGTGGATACAAAGCACCACAGTGTTTCAACTCACCTGCTGATCGCAAAATCTAGGGTAGCTCCGCTGGTACCCGTTAGTATCTCCAGACTCGAACTTCTTGGAGCCTTGATATTATCTCGGTTGATAAGCTTCGTATCTATACAGCTTCCCGGGGTTCAGCGGTTCCTGTGGACCGACAGTTCGAATACTTTGCAGTGGATAAAGTGCGAGTCAAAGCTGCGCCAAGTATTCGTTCAGAACCGGGTTACAGAAATACGGCGATTAACCGACGTCAGCGAGTGGCGGCACATTCCCGGAGCTGTCAATCCCGCGGATCTTCCATCGCGGGGGTGCTTGCCGAACAGGCTGATGGAGAACGCGTTGTGGCTGAACGGGCCAGAGTTTCTTCGTCAAGTGGGAAGCAGTTTCAGTGACACCTTCGATTTTCCAGGCAAGCCATCGTCCACGGCAGAGTCACAAAACGACTGTGAAATGCTGCAAGCCGATTATGAATCTCGGGTGGAGACTCAGAAGTCACGTGGGGAGGCTCTAGCTATGCCCTCAGTTGGCTCACAGGTGCGCGAGCGCGCAAGAGCAGGCACGCTGCTCAAGGTTTTTGATATCCAGCGTTTCTCTTCGTGGATCAGGATGACGCGCGTGCTCGGTTGGGTTCATCGCTTTGTTCGCAATGCGCGCAGATCTGCGGCGGAACGAAGGTTAAATGATCCGTCTGATTTGTCAGCCATCGAAGTTCAGGAAGCGGAGAATTCCTTGTTGCGAGCAGTGCAAGCTTCCGCGTTAGATCCTGAAATTCAGCATCTTCAGGGTGCTGGGCATCGCACGGCCTTGATCCGTGACTTGAACTTGGTTCTCGGTGAGGACGGTCTTGTTCGATCGGGTGGTCGTCTTCAGGATGCGGTGCCATTCGAAACGAACAACCCAGTCTTAATCCCACCGAAACATCCGATTGAGCAGCTGCTTATCCGCCACTGCCACAGCGCAGTTTTCCATGGTGGTGTTCCTGCGACGTTGTGCAAAATCAGAGAGCGGTTCTGGATTTTAAAGGCCAGACAGCGCGTCAGGCAGGTTTTAGCAGGTTGTGTGACATGTAAGATGCTTCAAGGATGTCCATTTTCGGTGCGGTCAGTTCCGCAACTTCCCCGGTTTCGGTTGTCCAGCATTCGGGCGTTTCAGACAGTTGGCCTTGATTATGCTGGTCCGATCATATATCGGACGGGGGAGGGTGCGGGAGAGAACAAGAAGTCCTATGTTCTTCTTTTCACATGCTCTGCAACTAGGGCAGTTCATTTAGAGGTCGTGAGAAGCATGGATTGTGATCAAATGCTACACGCCCTTAGGCGTTTTGTTGCTCGAAGAGGGATACCATCTGTAGTCAGTGACAACGCACGCACCTTTCGAGCCGGAGCTAAATTAATTGGTGCGCAAATTTCCGAAGACTTGCAGGCGTTTTGTTCATCCAGGAAGATCAGCTGGCATTTCATTCCTGAGCGAGCCCCGTGGTGGGGAGGTTTCTGGGAGAGGCTCATTGGATTAGTGAAGATGTCACTTAAGAAAGCAGCAAAACGTCAACTCCTAGACTTTGATCAGTTAGTGACTCTGGTGCTTGAGACCGAAGCAGTGGTGAACTGTCGGCCGCTGCTGTATGTGTCATCTGATGACAGCACCGAGGTTATCACACCGTCGCACTTTATTGCAGCCGGACGACTCACTCAAGAATCTGGCGGGGTTGAGAATGATGGTGAGTCGTTGCTGCCACTTCCAAGAAGATTAAAGATGCTCAGAGCTGCACTAGATTGGTTTTGGCACCAGTGGAAAACAGCCTATCTTCAGGCGCTTCGTGAAAAAGCTTTGAAGGACCATCCTGAAGGTCGTGTGCCACGTGTCGGTGAAATGGTTCTGCTCGTTGGAGAAGTCCACCAGCCGAGGCTGAGGTGGAGGCTTGGTTTGGTTGAAGAGATTCGCGTTGGCCGTGACGGGGCAGTCCGTTCGGCGGTCGTCCGAGTGTCGGGTGCTGGGAATTCCCGGCGCTGGGAGCGGGTGAGGAGACCAGTTCAAGCTTTGGTGCCGCTAGAGATTCAGTCTTAAGTCATTTTTTGTTCGCTGTTCAGCTCGTTTTTCGCGTTTGGCTTCGCTACTGAATTTTCAACTTTCGTCGTTACATCGATAGTCTGTTTGGTTGATTTGGTTGATTATGTTAAATTGCGTTGTTTTTTTCTGCGTTGCGTTTGGCGTTTTTTGAGTTTTTGCAATTCTCGTCATTTTTTGCGGTAATTGGGTTTCATTTTCCATCCCGTTTCGAATTGACATATTATAGTAAAGTCCAAATTAGTTTATCCGCTTTTTCCTTGAGAATCGTTCGTTTCGGTTATTGTTAAATTTAATTAATTTCACTCAAATATCTCATTTCAATTGATTTCACCATAGTTACACCAAATATACGAGTATTTTCAAAATTGGTGTTAATATTCGAAGGTTAATTTCTGAGAAAAATGCTTCCCATTTTTGGGGGAGTGTCGCGTTCTTTGGTGCATGCATGCTAGTGGAGTGGTTAACTCTATTATCGATTTTATTATTAGCCTATAACCACCCTCTCCGTCAGTCTTTTCCTATGTACGCACTTGTGAGGGCGGCTACGTACTTGTAGACTGCCCAGCTAGACAGCAAATATAAATCAGTCAGGAGGCCACTGGCCCGAGCACCTTGCTCTTTCTTAATTGTTATTTTTACAACAACAGGGAATAATCCCCTATTTAAAACAGGGATTCCCCTATATACACAGGGATTCCCCTATATGAACAGGGATTCCCCTATATGAACAGGGATTCCCCTATATCAACAGGGATTCCCCTATATGAACAGGCAATACCCTATATTAACAGGGAATAATCCCCATTTAAAACAGGGATTCCCCTACATCAACAGGGATTGCCCTATATACACAGGGATTCCCCTATATACACAGGGATTCCCCTATATACACAGGGATTCCCCTATATAAACAGGGATTCTCCAATAGGATCAAGGATTCCCTAATATCAATAGATCCGCCTCTCACCTGAGCATCGCAGAACGCCACAAATTCCGGCAGTGGATTCTCCAATCGCAAATCCGGCAAAGGATTATCCGGATGCGCCTCCCAAACAAAGTGTTCCCTAGCAACCAGCTGACAAGTGGCCAGCATGCCGTGCTGTTGACAGACAATCAGCGGTACATCTCGATCATACAGCAAATCAGACAGCACCAACAGATCGGAATGCCTGACACCGCTAGCAATGACCAAGCTAAATCCGGTGAAGAATCCCGGATCTCTCTGCAACAGCACGTCCAGTCGGTCTTCTAAGAAATCTCCAATAACATCTTCGTTTAATTCGCGCAAAAGCTCTGCGCACACTTTAGCCCGCGGCTCGCCAATTCTGGCTAGCTCGACAAAAAAATTCGAACCGCAATCCTCCTCTGTCACGCGGCGATGATCCATTATGGTGAATGAGCCGACTCCGGGGAGTACCATGTTCTTCAGTGTCTCAGTGCCAACAGCATTAGCCCCGATTAGAAGCACCCTGGCCTGTTCGATAGCCTGCTGACCGTGATCGCCCCATAGCCGCAGCTGTCGATCATATTTTTTAGCTTTTGGGGTTGGCAACTGACTGCGCGACCGACCAACTGGGTGACTGTTGATGTTGCTCTTGTTGTTGTTGTTGTTGTTGTTTGTTGAGGACATTTCATCAGCCAATTATGGGGAATTAATATATTAGTATAGCAGTGGATCCAATATTCAAGAGTTTCTAGTAGTTATTATGAATATTAAATAATGGAGATTAAGAATAAAAAAGGTGAACATTGGGGGTCACTCGACAAGGTACACACCTGGAATCCCACAGGATGGACATAGGGAATCCCTATTAATGTACATTGGGAATCTCTATTGATGTACATTGGGGAATCTCTATTGATGTACATTTGGAATCCCTATTGATACATTGGGAATCCCTATTGATGGATATTGGGAATCCCTAATGATGGATATTGGGAATCCCTAATGATGGATATTGGGAATCCCTAATGATGGATATTGGGAATCTTATTGGTGGAGATTGGGAATCTCTATTGATGGAGGTTGGGAATCGCTATTGATAGACATAGAGAATCCCAATTGATGGACATTGGGAATCCAAAAAGAATTTTTTTTTAAATTTCAAATATTGAAATGTTATACAAAAATGGACTTAGCATTTATTTATTATATAGTTAATGTTTTGTAAATACGTAATAAAAGTACATATCAAACTACAAATTGAATGATATACACTGATACAAAGCTAGAAGCAAAAGTCCAATGCAGTAAAAGTAGCTTCGTAAACGATAAAATTACAAAAAAAATTTCTGCTCCAGTTAACAGTAATAAAAATAGGACGGATTACAAATTGTCAGCCTGCAATCAATGTTTTTCTTATTCGCTAATTAATTTTAACACGTTGCCTGACGCGTTAAAAAGATAAACAATAAAAAACTGCTAAATGACGCTACTACAAGTAGGTAGTAAGCAAATTTTGGAATTTTCTTACAAAAACAATCTAAAAATAGCAAATTTAGTAACAAAAAAACAATTTTTGTCAGTCGAATTAAAATTATCGCCGATTTAAAGTTGCCCGACCCCGGACCTGCAGCGATCGGAGAGCCTGATTTCTGCTATTAGAAGACCGAGCAGCATCGCTCAAATTATCTTCATCAGAATTATCAGAATCGCGATTGCCATAACGCTGTTGCTGCTGCTGAGAAGAAGAATCCAGAAGACGCCAAACATCTCTAAGAGAGTCGCCGCCCCCAACTGAGGACAGATTCAAGCTGTTGTCAACTGCCGAAGCCGTTGGTCGAGTAGCTGTCAGACCTTCGGCTCGACGAATTGAAGCCCCTGTATCCTTCACTGGCAGACTGTCGCCTAGGGACAGAGACTGATCTTGCTGCTGTTGCTTTTGTTGTTGCTGCTGTTGCTGCTGCTGTGGGGGAGAAGGACCAAAAATGCATTAGCAAAATAACAAGTATTTTAAGGCCAAGTATTACAAAAATTGAAATTTTGACAGACAATGACAGAAGAA
>NIVC01000023.1:75000-175000 GCA_002269645.1 Macrostomum lignano
ATACCTTCAGCAAGATTCAGGTAGGTTATATAAATACCCTCAGCAAGATTCAGGTAGGTTATATAAATACCTTCAGCAAGATTCAGGTAGGTTATATAAATACCTTCAGCAAGATTCAGGTAGGTTATATAAATACCCTCAGCAAGATTCAGGTAGGTTATATAAATACCTTCAGCAAGATTCAGGTAGATTATATAAATACCTTTAGCAAGATTCAGGTAGGTTATATAAATACCTTCAGCAAGATTCAGGTAGGTTATATAAATACCTTCAGCAAGATTCAGGTAGGTTATATAAATACCTTTAGCAAGATTCAGGTAGGTTATATAAATACCTTTAGCAAGATTCAGGTAGGTTATATAAATACCTTTAGCAAGATTCAGGTAGGTTATATAAATACCTTTAGCAAGATTCAGGTAGGTTATATAAATACCTTTAGCAAGATTCAGGTAGGTTATATAAATACCCTCAGCAATTGTTGCAGGATAGAATATTGCATAATTTCTTTAAAAGATTTAGGTTAGTTATATAATCCCCAGCTAAAATCCCTATAAAATCAGATTGGATATTCCTAAACAGAAAGATTAGATTAGATTTTGCTGGCCAAGCCATCAAACTAATCACCACACCTGTCAATATCCGCCCGCCGATTATTCAACTCCTCAGTGTTGACCTCAAGCTGGCGTCGCAGTCTGTCAATCTCGGCGTCCTTGTCAACGAACAGTCTGCTGACGTCAGCTTTGGAGCTGTGCAGCTGGCTTTGCAGGTCTTCAAGCTGCGGGAAATGTTTTTTGAAAAGTGAAATAAAAAATATTTCCCTAAAAGAATCACATACATGGTCTTCAATTCGAACTAAACGGTCCTCGATTTAACCTACAAGGTCCTTAATACTAACTATAATGTCCTCAGTTCTAAATACAAGGTCTTCAATTTTAACTAGATGGTCCTCAATTCCAACTGCAAGGTCTCCAATTTTAACTAGATGGTCCTCAATCCATATACTAAAAATGGTCTGTCCGTAGGTAGGTATGTGTGCTCGATTTTAGCAAAATTATAACTAAAAGGTCTTCAATTTAAACAGCGAGGTCCTTAATTTGTACTACATGTTAACACAATTCAACCTACATATCCTTAAATGCAACATAAATGGTCCTCAATTTAAATCATACGGTCTCCAATTCAAACTTTAAGGTCCTCAGTTCAAACTGCATGGTTCTCAATTCAAACTATTTGGTCTTGAATCCAAAAATTATGGTCCTCAATTCAATCTACATGGTCTGCAATTCAACCAATACAGTTCTTAATTCAACCTAAACAGTCCTCAATTTAACCTACATTGTCT
This sequence comes from Macrostomum lignano, assembly GCA_002269645.1. Lineage (NCBI taxonomy): Eukaryota > Metazoa > Platyhelminthes > Macrostomidae > Macrostomum > Macrostomum lignano. The sequence goes on from NIVC01000023.1 coordinate 76,343, forward strand.
TCAATTCAACCTAAATGGTCCTCAATTAAAACTAAATGGTCCTCAATTAAACCACCCAAATGGGCCTCAATCAAACCCAAATGGCCTTCAATTAAACCTACCGAAATAGTCCTAAAAAAACCTACCTAAAAGGTCCTCAATAAAAACCTACCTAAATGGTCCTCAATAAAAACCTACCTAAATGGTCTTCAATAAAAACCTACCTAAATGGTCCTCAATAAAAACCTACCTAAATGGTCCTCAATAAAAACCTACCTAAATGGTCCTCAATAAAAACCTACCTAAATGGTCTTCAATAAAAACCTACCTAAATGGTCCTCAATAAAAACCTACCTAAATGGTCCTCAATAAAAACCTACCTAAATGGTCTTCAATAAAAACCTACCTAAATGGTCCTCAATAAAAACCTACCTAAATGGTCTTCAATAAAAACCTACCTAAATGGTCCTCAATAAAAACCTACCTAAATGGTCCTCAATAAAAACCTACCTAAATGGTCCTCAATAAAAACCTACCTAAATGGTCTTCAATAAAAACCTACCTAAATGGTCCTCAATAAAAACCTACCTAAATGGTCTTCAATAAAAACCTACCTAAATGGTCCTCAATAAAAACCTACCTAAATGGTCTTCAATAAAAACCTGCCTAAATGGTCTTCAATAAAAACCTACCTAAATGGTCCTCAATAAAAACCTACCTAAATGGTCCTCAATAAAAACCTACCTAAATGGTCCTCAATAAAAACCTACCTAAATGGTCCTCAATTCGTCCTATATGGTCCCCAGTGCAAAACTGCGCAAACAAACCTGCCCATTGAGCTTCTCAATCTCGGCATCTTTAGCTCGCAAATTAGTATCGAATTCCGTGGCCTTCCGTTGAAAACTGGCCTCAGCTTCGTGCAGTTTAGCCAACAGATCGGAGGTCTGATTTCGCATCGATTGGCGCTCCTCTTTCAGTCTGGCAGCTGCGCCGGCCGCTGCCTGCTCGTGGCGAGTTGCCTCGGCCTGGCCGGCGGCCAATTTCTCTTCTAGTCTGGCCAGAGCGGCCCGATGCTTGGCCTCTAGCGAGGTGCTCAGCTCCTGCAGGCGCTCCTTCTCGTTCTCCAGCACGGCTATGTCGCTCTCGTATCTAGAAAGATTTTATACTTCATCTGTGATCTGTGAGTCTTTAATCCCCTACAGTTCGACTCTTTTATCCCCTACAGTTCGAGTCTTTAATCCCCTACAGTTCGAGTATTTAATCCCCTAAAGCTCGAGTCTTTAATCCCCCTACAGTTCAAGTCTTTTATCCTCTTCAGTACGAGTCTTTAATCCCTCTACAGTTCGAGTCCTTAATCCCCTCCCTACAGTTCGAGTCTTTAATCCCCCTACAGTTCAAGTCTTTTATTCTCTTCAGTACGAGTCTTAAATCCCTTACAGTTCGAGTCTTTAATCCCTCTACAGTTCGAGTCCTTAATCCCCTCCCTACAGTTCGAGTCTTTAATCCCTCTACAGTTCGAGTCTTTAATCCCTCTACAGTTCAAGTCTTTCATTCTCTTCAGTTCGAGTCTTAAATCCATTACAGTTCGAGTCTTTAATCCCCTGCAGTCAGAGTCCTTAAGCCCTTGCAGTCCGAGTCTTTAATCCAAACTTTTCTTAATCCCTAATCTCTATTCGTTAATCCAGCTACTCGTCTTAATCTCTAGCTAGTCAGTAAAAGAGATAACTTGCCTAGCAGCAGCCTCAGCCAGCCGCTTCTCCAACCCAGCTGATTCAGTCTCGCAAGTCTCCAATCGGTTGAGCAAATCCACTCGAGCTTTACGCAAGCTGGCTGCCTCTTTGTCAAGCAAGTCGCACTTGAATTCGCTGTCCATCAGCGACTTCTCCAACTGTTTGGCCCGGTTTTGATAATCGTCCCGCAGCTCCTCTGCCCGTTTGTCCAGAGCCCCGAGTAGTTCGCGTTTCTGCAGCTCCAGCTCTTTTTTGCAGCGAACATTTTCCATTTCTAGCTGACGGCGAAGCGCCTTGAGTTTCAAATTTGAATAGTAAAGGTAAGCACTTTACTGAATGTTGAATAGAACAACCTCGTTTCTTAATTATAAATGTACTAGATTCGATAGCCTTATGAAGAATCGCTTTGTACCCAATATGCATCGAGAATTGCCTTCCACCCAATCTACATCAAGAAGAATCGCCCTGTACCCAATCTACACCAAGAATCACCCTGTACCCAATCTACACCAAGAATCGCCCTGTACCCAATCTACATTAAGAAGAATCACCCTGTCCCCAATCTACATCAAGAAGAATCGCCCTGTACCCAATCTACATCAAGAAGAATCGCCCTGTACCCAATCTACACCAAGAATCGCCCTGTACCCAATCTACATTAAGAAGAATCGCCCTGTCCCCAATCTACATCAAGAAGAATCGCCCTGTACCCAATATGCATCAAGAAGAACCGCCCTGTCCCCAATCTACATCGAAAAGAAGCACCATCTACACAATATACATCAAGAATCGCCCCCTACCCAATATGCATCGAGAAGAATCGCCCTCTACCCAATCTACATCGAGAAGAATTGACCTGTACCCTATCCTGATTTCTCACAGGAAATTGCCTCCGAGATAACCCAACGCTCACCTGATGCTCATCCTTCAACCGTGACACCTCCAACTCATTCTCATGCCGAATAAATTGCAATTCTCTTTCTCGCGAATCCTGTTCAGACTTGCACTGCTCAACTAGTTTAGTTTTAGAATAAGATTCCTCGGCAAGCTTTTGAGCAACTTCATCGTGTTTAACACTCATAGCCGACAATTTATCTTCTAGAGCCAGGCATTGCTGCTTCAGCACAATATTCTCCCGCTCCATCGTAGCCAATTCTTCGTCTCGTTCTTTAACCAGCCGCAAATTATATTTAAAGTCTTCGGTCAGCTGCGCAGCTTTCTTGCGCTCGTCTCTTAGCTCCGATTCTCTACTGGCTAGGGTCTCTTCTAGTAGAGCCACTTGTTGGTTTAGCGCCGCCTTCCACTCCAGCTCTTTCTCGGCAACTGATTGGATGACAAATCAAAATGGGGGTTGCGATAATTTCAGAACACGTTTCTATTTCTAGTGTGATGTGTATTAGAAGTAGAAACTGCGACAAAGTAGTGTTTGAATTTAATCATCTGGTAATTACAACTATCATATTTCTGTTTATATAGTATACTAATTTCAGGCCTTAGAACTGCATACTTAGACCTGATTCACAACCCACCTGGAACAATTTGTGCCCTTGAGCAAGATACCCCCTCTAGTCCTTGGACCAAACAGCTGTTTACAGTCTTAGATAGGCTATATAAAAGCTGCAGCTAAGCTGTGGGTTGTTTAAGTAGGTTGCAATTTATGAAGTTGCAAGTTCTAGTAGATAAGCTAATTATTGTTTGCATATTGCATAAGATGGGTTTATTACATGCTAAATGAGATTGCTTGCTTGCATCTAGAAAATTTAATATGCTTAGCAACCAGTATTATTGCATGTTTAATAATTTAGTTAATTATATTTAAGTTTATTACTATTTACAAAGAATTTATTTTGATAATATATTCATATTTGCTTGCTAATAGAGCCAGCAATCAATCTGGTTGGCATAAATTGTGGTAAATTAAGGGCAAATGACAAAATTAACAATTTTTCTTACTTTTTAAAAACATTTTTGATAAAACTTGACAATGTAAAATTTTCTATTTATTATCATTTATATTTATTTTACCTAGATTGTTCTAAATTGTTACCAAAGATTTTTTAAACTTTTTTTGGGTTAGCTGTAAAAGTAATTCATATTCTTAGTGAAAACCAAGTTGCTTGGCTGATGTATTTCTTGGGGTAATACATGTGTGAGTATAGACTATATGGGAGCTTGCATATACCTATGTTTATTTTAAGATCTATATCCAACATTAGTATATCATTTAACTGGACCAAACTAAAGCTATACAATATTAAAGAGTTAATCAAGTTTGCTAATGACTAAGCATTTAGGCAAAATATATATGTCAAAGTACAAATTGCATTAGATTTAGGTTGAAACCTAAAAACATTCAAATACTTTTATTATGTTGTATATTTTCATAACATTGGAATATGCATGTTCATGAGATAGTGCACCTTTTCTATAATATTGTATATTCTTCTAGTATATTTTTGCTACAATTATAACCTATTATTTCTTAGAAAATACTATATTCAAATGTCCACTAAAATATTTTTGTTTTCAGATTGTGATACAAAATAATATTCTTCAAATATATTTGTTTTAAAATAGACTGCTCAACTAGTATAAATTGAAGCCTGAGTGGTCCAAAGAAGGCAACTCACAGGGGCCTACAAACCCACAAACTTGCAAGCAACATATAGGCTCACTAAATCATTAAGCAGTCTTTAAATTGGCTTATTCATTTCTAAAGGACTAAGAACCCCAATTTGGGAGAATTAAGAACTACTGAAAGCGAGAATTACTTAGTAGTCTGAGGTAAATTGCCTTGGAGCAGTAAAATGCTTAGAAGCTATGACTATGATCTTGGGAATACCCAGGACTAAGAGAACCTTTTGTAAGAGTAAAATAGAAGTATAAGAATAGGGTACACAGTGCCATAGGACTGCTAGGCCAGTAGATAAATAGATATATTACCAGTACAAAAATATATATGCTACCAATATAGAAAAAGATATGCTACTAGTATAGAAGTAGATATGCTATTAGCCAGTGTTGGGCACTTCCGTTACCGAGTAACTTGTAAATGGTAACGCAAGTTACTTTTTCGTAAAGCGTTCCTTACGCAAGTTACTTTCCTATTTTGGTAACGGAGTAACGGTAAGTTACTCAAATTTCGGAAGTCCGTTACAGTTACTTTGCAACAATCGCAATATTTAAATTTAAAACTGATATGCTTAGCTATTACGCCAGTTGTCACATTTTTAGCATTTTTCATTCTTAAATTCAAAACTAAGTGAATAATATCATACGGTATTACGCTGTAATTAATAAAGAAATACTTGAAACATGTTTTTACTTTGTTATTTTCGGTAAAATATTTTTGCTTTTCGTTTTTAAGTTAATAAAAATATTTTGTTTAGTTCTTAGAAACAAACAACCAAAGAAAGAAATTCATCTGTAGTCTCCACATATCCACTCAGTGATCGACGTAGCCAGGAATTTTAATTGGGGGGGGGGGGCGGGTTGACCTGGCTGGCCATGCCTCATGCACCCGCCACGCCCAACCCCACCCCCCCTGGTGGGGTGTCTTGCAGGTGGGGTGAAGTTGCCGCCCCAACGATTGTTAAGGCGGCCTCCCTGGCTACACCACTAAAGTCCACTGGCACTGCACTGCACTGCACAATAATTTAATATTAATGAATTGAAAAATAATTGAAAAAAATTGAAAAAAATTTCAAATAATTGAAAATAAAAAGACTAGTAAAGCAGACTGTAGAGTGGAGTAAAGCCAGGTACTTATTACGAGCGATGTATTATCAAGGACAACTGAAGTTACGTTAAGTTGTCCTTGTGTATTATAACTTATAATGTTATTAAAAATTAAATTGCGTTTTGCCTTTAACGTTTCTGACCTTCAGCTTCTCTTCTTTTTACGGAAAGGGCCTAAAGTGATTAAAATTTAATACAGTTACTGAAATTAATTTTGTTGTATTTTTCCTTCTGGCTTTCGCGATCATTTGTGCTGTTCCAGCACATTTGCAATGTTAAAAAAGCAGAAAATTTTGTTTATAACATAGGTAACGGAAGTAAGTAACGGAAGTAACTTAAAAGTTACCGGGTTTTTGTTCAAAGTTACTAGGCTAACGTAAGTTACTTTTTAAAAAGTGGTAACTTAAGTTACAGTAACGCAAGTTACTTTTTTTGAGTAACTTGCCCAACACTGCTATTAGCAAATAAAAATATAGGCATTAAGTACATTCATATGCAACTAGAAATATTTATATATATGAAAAATTAGTAAAAGTACATAATTGACAGCAATAAGATCATCTTAGAGGATAAGCATTAGTCTTAGGATAGCTCTTAGTGGCAGTTGTTAGGATATTTACAAAGAACCATAACCCCTGTTACAACTTGGTGACAGCCATGGCATTATTCTAGGAGACAGAATTTACTATTACAATAACTTTGGTGACAATGGCAGGATTTCTTATTGTATAGGAACCAACACTTACTATAAAACTTGAAAAATGTTTCAATTGCTTGTCGTGTTGTCTTCTTATAGTTGCCTAGTTCTATATGGCCTCGGTTATAATTATAGCAGTCAAAACTTGCAACAATGGAATACTATTGTAGGCATAGGCCTATCCATAGTTGCCATAGGCACCTATTTTACCATATTTGCTATAAGATCCTATGCCATAGTCTATAGGACTATATACCATAGGATGCACCGACCACCAGTGACCATGCGGGAACATTTTTAGCTGCCACAGAAGTTACATGCAGCATGCAGTCAGCAGTTATACTATAAGTGTGAGGGCCCATGAGGCATTGCAACAATAAAGGACCTTTTTTGCTGTTGTGACAATAAAGGATCTTTTGCTATTTGGCACTATATGCACTATATCATGTGGATTCTTTTAGTTCATTTTTAAAAATACAACAATATATCCATTACATTGTTCTACAAGACTAACATTCTAAAACAATGAGTAAACTTCCCAACACCATCAATGTCCTTAGTAAATGCACAAAAACCAGTTCTGAGATCTAACTTTTTGCCTTGCATTTACTGAACTCTATAATGGACTTTTTAATAAGTAAACAGTTGAACAAAACAAAGAAAATTTTACTTACTATGTTCTAAATATTTATAAAACAAATTTAAACATACAGAAAAATACTTCTTTTATTACTAAAAAACACACCTATGTTAACAAGAGCAATAATTCTCTTAATTAGATTCTCTATTTGGATATGATTTATGATTTATAAACACTGCTGCATACTATACACAGTGATAAGCACTGCTAAATTTATTTTTAGCACCACTAATTAGCACTGTTGCTAATTGATAGAAGAAAAAATGAGCAATTGCTAATAGAGGGTGCTATTTCTACTTTGAATTTAGTGCAATTAGAGCCACTAATTTTGAAGTGCATTAATTATTAAATATATTTAATATAAAAATGCCATTTCACAAGTATTTATGCATTTTTGCACATTTTTAACTCACACGTTTTAAATGAATAAGCTAATAATGCTATTGCTAATAATTTGTTTCTATTATCAATCCTAATAAAAAATTATCTAGCCGCTGAACTGTCAGTGCAACAGTTGGTAGAAAGAGTTCTTCAATTACAATCCTGTTTGCCTAGAAAAATGTCAAAGGCCCTTGCTACAAATATTTATAGCTAGAGTTACCCACACAGGAATTTTCACCAAAAAAGCCACACTCAGGAAGGTGTCACGTGAGCGTGGGAATATATTTCAGCGTATTTTTGGAGTGTGCGCTGTGCACGAAGCTAAAATATGAATTTTTGCGCCGAGGTCTACATTTGTTTATTGACAGATACATGGCTAGAGTACTAATGCGCCATAGCACTAAAAACTCGGTAAAAGTCCAATTAAAACAAAACTAAAAAAACGGATAAATTTTTGTACATTATGTAGGCTTTTTTTCAACTCAAAACTTTTGCTTTATTTTAGCTTACATAGAGAATTTTCAAAAGAAATAGCTCTAACTTTACGTTAAAATCCAATTTTGAATTTTATTATTTGTTTTACTTACCAAGAAACAATTTTTTATTGATATTGTGGTAGGCGCGGGCATGGCCTCCCATTGCGCCTAATCCACCGGCTAGATGACTCAATGAACCATCATTCCCAGCGTGTAAATCTGTGACACTCAATGTAACTTTTCTTCCCACCCCCTGGCAAAGTTTTGTTTTTCCGTGCTTTTCCCTGGGGTCCACCCAGTGCTATTTTCGTCACCACCCGGTGTACCCGATCTTTTCCTTTGCATGTAACTCTCTTCCTACCCAGGGTAACCCGCTTCCTCCCGGTGGTTCCTAAGAGCCTAATTTAAGAGTCTGCACCCCGCTTTTCCCAGCCAGACTCTCGTGGCCTTTGCCTGAACTCCTGAGGATTCCAGTAGACCCTACTCAGACCATTACGAGAGGCCCCATATTTTGTAAGCCTAACCTCCCGACCCGACCAGCTCCTTGCCTTTTCAATTTAACAGTTTGACAGCAACATCTAAGTTTTAATCATTGCTTATAGTGTGTGCAACCTAAGTTTTAATAATAATCTAGTTATTTAGCTTTGGCCATTATTTATTCTTGGCCTGACTTTATTGTGTGTGAAATGGTGTCTTAGCCTTCATGACCTCGGAAGCACTCTATTTATCCTTAGAGGTCTTCTGAGAAGCGCTAGAGCGAACTCAAGCCAGTTTTAAGCTTTAGAGCTTTCCCGCGTACAATTGCGGTGGTGGCAGCAACCTACTACTTTTAGTAATCACTCTCAACAAATTAGCTTATTTTGAAGAGCCCCCTATTCGGCTACAAATCTCTGCATTCAGCATTCTGAATGTCGGCAAACTAGACCACTCAGCCACGACCACAGCTACCTTCCCCACCATCTGCAAGCCAAAATCTTTGTTAAGTTTTGTTGGAAACAACAAAGTGCACCAATTTGAATGGCTGGAACGACCGAATCAAAACCCCCACGGCTTCAAAGTTTCTTTTTTCAAACCCCCTGACCTCAATATGCTTGGAAAAAACATAATCTTAAAGCATAATTTACGCACTGCATATGCAGATTATACATTTAGGTGACTCAATGTGAGCTAAATTTTTCTAATCAGGTTTTGCTGTGCGCCACTATGCGTTAAAAACTTCTGCTAAGCCTTTGTTGTGCGCCGTGTGCGCCACTTCGCGCGTATTTTTTGTTGATATGCGCCGGAATTTTGTACACCTTCCTGAGTGTGGCAAAAAAGGATATCTATAATACTATGGATCCTCTAGCCCAAGCCTAGCCATAGGTACTAAAATAAAAAGCTACTTAGAAAGCAAATTCTATTATAGCATACAATAGTATACAATCCTGACATTTTCCTATAAGTCTAGTCAATTAAAAGGTCTATTTTGGAAACTATAGGCCTATAACCTTTGCTACCAACAAAGGTTAAGTAGGCTTAAATGAGAATTCTAATTTATTTAAAGATTTAATGCACTACTATTTTAGGATTAAATAGTTAAAAAAAATTATATACTATAAAAATGATTAAATTTATTATCCACTTACCAATTGTGCGAAAATCTGTCATTATTTTGAAATAAAGTTGATCTAATGACAATGTTTCTATTTAAAATTTGATCTACTACACCAGCTACCTTATGTCATATGAGGAAACACATAAACAAAATATTCATATATTCTCAGTACACTGTATTGTCTGTACACCTTGGCATTGGCTAGTTGACTTGTGAGAATGTGAGCGTGTGCCTAGGCCCTACCCTACCTTGAAGTCTTGAACCTATAATAATAAAATAATATGTATCTAACCGAAACGACAGGCTAGTAAACACAACAAAAGGCTCAGCAGGCTCAGTTAAAATTTTACGCAATATAAAACCTCAGAACTAGTTATATATTTTTAGGACATGTATCTGGCCACACGGATTACTGGAGTAATGGAGTCGGAACGGAGCTACCGCTGTTAAAAATAAAATTGTTTTCTTAGAAACTAATGTAATTTTAAAATAGACCTACCTAAGGCTAATAGTTATAATAACAACTTTTAAAAATAAAAAAGGATTTTTTCGCAAACGTAATAAACTACTAATAATAAAAATAATAAAAAAATAAATTATTATTATCTTGTAGTAGTTTAATCTAGTGGAATGATTACCTAAAAATTTATAAAATTGTAATTCATATAGGTCTTCACGATTGTGTGCAGACTTGACAAAAGCACATCTATTACATTTAAACAGTAATAAAATAAAACTAAAGGGCAAGCCCCAGGCTCTATTTGTACATGGTTCTAGGCCTATAACTGAACTATTGGCCTTGTTTTTTTATAGTATCCATTTACATTGACTGTTAGTGTCAGTGTCAGGCTACTGGCCTTAAGTTAGGTCATAAAGCGAATTAGACCTAGACAGACTAGACATTCTTTGTGAATTTTGACCATGAATACATCTGCTGAGGAAGCACATCTAAAAGATGTAGAAAGTTATCTTGAAAAACATGGTGTTCAAAAAGTTCTTAAAGAGTGCATTGTTCAGCTTTGCACAGTTCAACCAGATAATCCTTTTGAATATATCAAGGAGTATTTTGATAAAGTAGACAAGGTAAAAAATAATAGACATCTTTTTAAATGATTCATATTTTTTATTCTATTCCCTTTCAAATACGAATTTAATCTAGTTATAATTTTTCATATAAATAAACAGTTTTTAATTTGAAATATTTATTTTTTAATAATATTTTAGGATCGTATCCTTATGCCAGACCAATTTGCAACGATTGGTGCCGGCAGTGAATCATTGGCTAGTTCAGCACTTGCCACTGGGACTTCAAGAGCTTTAGCTTCTACAGCTGGTGCAGTTTTGCCAATGCCTGGCACTGAAGGTGATGTTGATTATGACAGTGAGACAATGCTGCCACCCATGCCAGCAGCAGCGGCAGCACCGCAGTCTCAGAAACAGCGCACTAGAAGGGGCGCAGTTAGTGGCGAAGTTTACACAGAGGAAGATGCCGCTAGCTATGTCAAAAAGGTGCAGTAGTTCTCTTGAGACAGTTTGAAAAAATATTGCAAATATTGCCAAGATAGTTTTATGTTGAAATTTGTTTATACAATTGTTTTTATTAACTTCAGGTGGTGCCAAAGGACTATAAAACAATGGGCGCTCTGTCCAAGGCAATTACTAAAAATGTTCTGTTTTCGCATTTGGATGAAAATGAACGCAGGTAAGTTTGATTATAGCTAATTTAAATGGAATGACACTACCTTTTTCTCCAGAAATAGTTGTAGTACAATTCAATGATGACCCCTATTTCTTAGAGCACCTGCTTTTTATTAATCAATGAAATTTGCAATAGCATAGACTCTTTAAAGGGTTGGCTTTTCTTGTATAGCCTTGGCATTGTTAATGGTATCTGTTTCTTGGAATGGTGGCAATTTTTATGTAAATATAATTAACAATGGCACCTGTTTCTTAGAATGGCAGCAGTTTTCATGTAGATATAATTAACAATGGCACCTGTTTCTTAGAATGGTGGCTGTTTTCATGTAGATATAATTAACAATGGCACCTGTTTCTTAGAATGGTGGCAGTTTTCATGTAGATATAATTAACAATGGCACCTGTTTCTTAGAATGGAACAATGGCACCTGTTTCTTAGAATGGCAGCACTTTTCATAGATATATTAACAATGGTACCTGTTTCTTAGAATGGCAGCAGTTTTCATGTAGATATAATTAACAATGGCAACCTGTTTCTTAGAATGGTGGCAGTTTTCATGTAGATATAATTAACAATGGCACCTGTTTCTTAGAATGGAACAATGGCACCTGTTTCTTAGAATGGCAGCACTTTTCATAGATATATTAACAATGGTACCTGTTTCTTAGAATGGCAGCAGTTTTCATGTAGATATAATTAACAATGGCACCTGTTTCTTAGAATGGTGGCAGTTTTCATGTAGATATAATTAACAATGGCACCTGTTTCTTAGAATGGTGGCAGTTTTCATGTAGATATAATTAACAATGGCACCTGTTTCTTAGAATGGTGGCAGTTTTCATGTAGATATAATTAACAATGGCACCTGTTTCTTAGAATGGTGGCAGTTTTCATGTAGATATAATTAACAATGGCACCTGTTTCTTAGAATGGTGGCAGTTTTCATGTAGATATAATTAACAATGGCACCTGTTTCTTAGAATGGTGGCAGTTTTCATGTAGATATAATTAACAATGGCACCTGTTTCTTAGAATGGTGGCAGTTTTCATGTAGATATAATTAACAATGGCACCTGTTTCTTAGAATGGTGGCAGTTTTCATGTAGATATAATTAACAATGGCACCTGTTTCTTAGAATGGCGTCAGTTTTCATGTATCTGTAATTAAAGATGGCAGCCTGGTTCTTCTCGTAGAATTCACCTGTAGCAACTAGGAATCGCGTATCCTGTATGTAATAATAATCCCTGGAAAAATCACCTTCTCAGCGACATATTCGACGCCATGTTCCCGCTGCATCGCAATGCCGACGAAGTAATAATTGAACAGGGCGCCGAGGGCGACAATTTCTACATACTTGACCAAGGCGAGGTTGACATATTTGTCAATGGCGATTACATTAGCACAGTTAGCGAAGGCGGCAGTTTCGGCGAATTGGCGCTGATCTACGGCACACCTAGGGCGGCCACTGTTAAAGCTAAAACTGAGGTTAAACTCTGGGGCATCGATCGCGACTCGTACAGGCGAATCCTGATGGGCAGTACCATTAGGAAGCGGAAGATGTACGAGGAGTTTCTCAGTAAAGTGCCTATACTGGAGAATTTGGACCTGTGGGAGCGGCTTACTGTGGCCGACGCTTTGGAGAATGTGACTTTTGAGGATCAAAAAATAGTTGTACGACAGGGCGAAGCTGGCGAAGATTTCTTCATTATACTCGAGGTGAGACAGGGTGAATCCTGTTTTTTGGTTTCCTTAAAAGTCTATCTATTGATTTCCATCATAGCATGTTTTGCTAAAGCCCTTTGAAGTCTCTTTGATGCTCTAAGAACCCTGTCTTTGTTGCCCTAAGAACCATGTCTTTGTTGCCCTAAGAACCATGTCTTTGTTGCCCTAAGAACCCTGTCTTTGTTGCCCTAAGAACCATGTCTTTGTTGCCCTAAGAACCCTGTCTTTGTTGTCCCTAAGAACCCTGTCTTTGTTGACCTATGAACCCTGTCTTCGATACCTTAAGAAACCGGTCTTTCCATTTTGACACCGTTATATAAATTTGTTTTGACATATCTTAAACACCTGTTTGAATTATAAAAAACTTTAAGTAGTTTGGTAATACCTCTTAAATCCTTTGTAGACCAAAATAAATTTATCGATTTATGTTCAATTCCACAGGGCGTCGCTTCAGTTTTGCAGAAACCATCCGAAAATGACGAAGCTGTAGAAGTTGGCAGGCTAGGTCCGTCTGACTACTTTGGTAAGTAGTAAGGATCGGATTATTAGTAAAAGGGAGAATTCTCAGATACTGGACTACTGTCAGTTAACAGTGTGTCAGCTGTCATTGCTAGACACTGGACTAACTGTGTCAGTTAACAGTGTGTCAGCTGTCATTGTCAGATACTGGACTAACTGTGTCAGTTAAAAGTGTGTCAGCTGTCATTGTCAGACACTGGACTAACTGTGTCAGTTAACAATGTGTCAGCTGTCATTGTCAGACACTGGACTAACTGTGTCAGTTAACAATGTATCAGCTGTCACTGCTAGACACTGGACTAACTGTGTCAGTTAACAATGTGTCAGCTGTCATTGTCAGACACTGGACTAACTGTGTCAGTTACCAATGTATCAGCTGTCATTGCTAGACACTGGACTAACTGTGTCAGTTAACAATGTGTCAGCTGTCATTGTCAGACACTGGACTAACTGTGTCAGTTAACAATGTATCAGCTGTCATTGCTAAACACTGGACTAACTGTGTCAGTTAACAATGTGTCAGATGTCATTGTCAGACACTGGACTAACTGTGTCAGTTACCAATGTATCAGCTGTCATTGCTAGACACTGGACTAACTGTGTCAGTTAACAATGTATCAGCTGTCATTGCTAGAATTAACTGTATCACTGTTAGCAAGATGAGAACCAGCTACAAGTAAACCAGAATCGTGTGTAGCAGTGTATTAATCAAAAATCCTTTATCAAAATGTATCAAGGCGAAATCGCCCTGCTGCTTGACCGGCCGAGGGCGGCCACCGTGATCGCTCGTGGCCCGTTGAAATGCGTGAAGCTGGATAGAAAACGGTTCGAACGAGTGATGGGACCCTGCGGCGATATTCTGAAGCGGAATATAGCCAAGTACAACTCTTACATACTGCTGACCGTGTGAGCCAGTGATGGCTAAAGAGTTCGTCAAGAAGTACTTCGATTAATTACAAGTTTTTTGTGTGCTTAGTGTCTTTTAGTTCTTTTTTCAGTGCTATTTTTCAATTTAAACTGCATAAATTAGCTGGGCGATAGAAGCTGTAGACGTATCCACTGAAGTTTCAGGGCAAAATGTGTCCACTGAAGTTTCAGTCAGGGGCAAGATGTTTCCACTGAAGTTTCAGGGGGTAGATGTGTCCACTGAAGTTTCAGGGCGTAGACGTGTCCACTGAAGTTTCAGGGGGTAGATGTGTCCACTGAAGTTTCAGGGTAGATGTGTCCACTGAAGTTTCAGGGGGTAAATCTGTCCACTGAAGTTTCAGGGGTAGATGTGTCCACTGAAGTTTCAGGGGGTAGATGTGTCCACTTAAGTTTCAGGGGTAGATGTGTCCACAGAAGTTTCAGGGGGTAGATGTGTCCACTGAAGTTTCAGGGGGTAGATGTGTCCACTGAAGTTTCAGGGGGTAGATGTGTCCACTTAAGTTTCAGGGGTAGATGTGTCCACAGAAGTTTCAGGGGGTAGATGTGTCCACTTAAGTTTCAGGGGTAGATGTGTCCACAGAAGTTTCAGGGGGTAGATGTGTCCACTGAAGTTTCAGGGGGTAAATGTGTCCACTGAAGTTTCAGGGGGTAGATGTGTCCACTGAAGTTTCAGGGGGTAGATGTGTCCACTGAAGTTTCAGGGGGTAGATGTGTCCACTTAGAGTTCAGAGGCAGATGTGTCCACTTAGGGTTCAGAGGCAGATGTGTCCATTTAGGGTTCAGAGGCAGATGTGTCCACTTAGAGTTCAGAGGCAGATGTGTCCATTTAGGGTTCAGAGGCAGATGTGTCCATTTAGGGTTCAGAGGCAGATGTGTCCACTTAGAGTTCAGAGGCAGATGTGTCCATTTAGGGTTTAGAGGCAGATGTGTCCATTTAGGGTTTAGAGGCAGATGTGTCCACTTAGGGTTCAGGTTCAATAAACTGTTTCGCGCCGCGTTGTGTCTTGCTGTGCTAAGTTATTTTTCATATTTTCCTGTTTTTTGTAGAAATTCAACCCTCATGCTGCTACGAATTACGAATTAAATTTCATAATTGCTTATTGCTGTATATTCGCTTACTATACTACTAATACGCGAAATTTGAACTGGCGCCATGATATTATTCGTTCGTATTTTAACAAACAAAATCTTTTGTTTCCCAAAGCGAGGATGGCCAGTGAATTTTTGTGCTTGTAAACAGTTAAATAATTTGCCAGACCCAATCGAGCTTAAATATTATTAAATATGATTATTGTTCTTGCCTGTCTGCCTAGTTGCCGTGTGAACTTTTCCCTGTTCTTTTTATCAAATTTTTAACACCTCGTGATTTAAACTACGCTCGTATTTTGGAGGGTAGTGCAATATTTTTTGTAGCAATTGTTTTGTCTAATATTTTATTTACCTGTCCTAACCTGCCGTAAACAAATGAATTTATTTAACTTTACCCAGACACTTTTTTATTAGTTCTAGTTTGCGTTATATTGCCGTGTATAAGAAGTGAGAGACTGTTGAAGTTTCTGCAAAAAACAATCTTTTATTTTCATTCACATTTTTGAACTTTGTTCTTTGTAATTTTTTTAAAATAGAAAATGTTTATGTTTTTATAGCCCTCCCCTCGAATCTATTTAAGGGGGTTCCTACCATCTCTCTCAGTTGACCTCACTGGGTTGCTACCCCTGTTTTTTTTACCTCACTGGGTTGCTACCCCTGATCTATGACCTCACTGGGTTGCTACCCCTGTTTTTTTTACCTCACTGGGTTGCTAACCCTGCTCTATGACCTCACTGGGCTTCTACCCCTGCTCTATGACCTCACTGGGTTGCTACCCCTGCTCTATGACCTCACTGGGTTTCTACCCCTGCTCTATGACCTCACTGGGTTGCTACCCCTGTTTTTTTTACCTCACTGGGTTGCTACCCCTGCTCTATGACCTCACTGGGCTTCTACCCCTGCTCTATGACCTCACTGGGTTGCTACCCCTGCTCTATGACCTCACTGGGTTGCTACCCCGTGCTCTATGACCTCACAGGGTTGCTACCCCGTGCTCTATGACCTCACAGGGTTGCTACCCCCTGCTCTATGACCTCACTGGGTTGCTACCCCGTGCTCTATGACCTCACAGGGTTGCTACCCCTGTTTTATGACCTCACTGGGTTGCTACCCCGTGCTCTATGACCTCCCTGGGTTGCTACCCCGTGCTCTATGACCTCACAGGGTTGCTACCCCCTGCTCTATGACCTCACTGGGTTGCTACCCCGTGCTCTATGACCTCACAGGGTTGCTACCCCTGTTTTATGACCTCACTGGGTTGCTACCCCTGTTTTATGACCTCACTGGGTTGCTACCCCTGTTTTATGACCTCACAGGGTTGCTACCCCTGCTCTATGACCTCACAGGGTTGCTACCCCGTGCTCTATGACCTCACAGGGTTGCTACCCCTGTTTTATGACCTCACTGGGTTGCTACCCCTGTTTTATGACCTCACTGGGTTGCTACCCGTGTTTTATGACCTCACAGGGTTGCTACCCCCTGCTCTATGACCTCACTGGGTTGCTACCCCGTGCTCTATGACCTCACAGGGTTGCTACCCCTTCTCTTTGACCTCACTAAATGGTTAACCCCACTTAAACTATTCCTGTTCAGAATCTATTGTTAATACTAAGCTGGTTCAGCAAATTAAATTGACGATATAAAAATGTCTAATTCGGCCGAGGACTCAAATTCAAATCAAGTCGGCGGTGGCGGCTCCTCTTTTGAAGAGGATGATGAAGAGCTCTGCTTGGGTCCGGAGGCTGACCCTGATGCTGATGCAGCTGATGCCGATCCGGTTGCGCAGGAGATGGAGCTTGTTGGCGGCAGCGGGGATGACAAGTTTGCCTCGGGAGAAGACAATTTCGCTACAGCTGCAGATCAATCAAGTGAGCGGTTGTTGATTGAGGATTTCAAGATTCTCATTCTATGGCCTTAATCCTAGGATTTTTGTTGTTGGGATTCACCTAAAACCTCGTGTCGATTGTGGCATTCACCTAGTGTTCTGTTTAAATTTGGAATGCGCCTCTTCGGATTCAGTATAGAGAATTAATTCAACCAATTTCTGGATTCCCAGTCCTGATGCTCACTTTGGGATTCCCCATTCCTTTTGTTCACTTTGGGATTTCCCAGTCCTTTTGTTCACTTTGGGATTTCCCAGTCCTTTTGTTCACTTTGGGATTCCCAGTCCTTTGTTCACTTTGGGATTCCCCATTCCTTTTGTTCACTTTATGATTCCCCATTCCTTTTGTTCACTTTGGGATTCCCCATTCCTTTTGTTCACTTTGGGATTCCCCATTCATTTTGTTCAATTTGGGATTCTCGAGTCCGTTTCTTCACTTTGGGATTCCCCCGTTTATATGTTTATTTTGTTGATTTCCCAGTCCTTTTGTTCACTTTGAGATTCCCCATTCTTTTTGATCACTTTGGGATTCCCTATTCCTTTTTTCACTTTGGGATTCCCCATTCCTTTTGTTCAATTTGGGATTCCCCAGTTTATGTTTAATTGGGGGATTCCCCAGTCCTGATGTTGAGTTTTGGATTGGCCAGTATTTTTGTTCAGTTTGAGATTCCCGAGTTCTAAATTTTATTTTTATTTCCCTCAATTCGACTCGACTCTTGTAATTCCATCTCAACCTGCTCGACTACCCAGCTTCCTCTCGCGAGCGCCGACGCCGCGCCGCGATGTGCGGTCGCCGGCGCCGACGCGTGTGCATCGTGCCGCAGTGCTACTCAAGCGAGATGTCGAATCCACCGGTACATCTATACTCGTTTCCACAGCATCCGGTCCTCAGCGAGCTGTGGAAGCGCTGCGTTGCTAATCCGAAATTGAGCACCGTTGCTTCGAAACTGCTCTGCGAACGGCAATACGTTGTCTGCAGTCAGCACTTCGAAGACGTCTGCTTTGAGAATCCGTCCGCCCGACGTACTGCCGTCTCGGAGGCCCGATTGAAATGGAACGCCGTGCCAACCCTGGGCTTGGTTGGCGGCCGCTCCGAGGCGCACCCGAATGGCGGCTCCCCGCTGTACGCTGGCTCCAATCTGGCCATGACATCCTCGGCGACGTCAGCGGCTGGCACCGGCGCGTCATCGTCAGCTGATTTGCCCGACGTCAGCTCTGGCGATTCCTCGGATTGTGAGTTTGGGGAGTGGAATTCTTATGTAAAGGAACTGGGATTTCCCCGTTTAGGGATTGGAATTCCCCTGGTGTAGAAAGGGAACTCCTCTGGTGTAGAAAGGGGATTCCCCTGGTGTAAAAATGGGATTTCCGTGTTTAGAGACTGGCATTACCCTAATGTAGAACTGGGATTTCGCCGTTTAGGGGTTGGAATTCCCACGGTGTAGAAAGGGAATTCCACTGATGTACACCAGGGGAATTTCCCTGGTGTAGAAATGAGATTTTCGTGTTTAGTGATTGGGATTCCTATGATGTAGAAATGGGATTTCCGTGTCTAGAGATGTTGATTCCTTTGATGTAGAAATAGGATTCCCTGATGTAGAAATGGGATTTACCTGATTTAGAAATGGGATTTTCCTGTTTAGAGATTTGGATTTCCCTGGTAAAGAAATGTGATTTCCCTGTTAGTGGAAAAGGATTGTCTAAAAGTGATCAGGAATAACCTGATACGGAAACGCTACATTAAAATTTTTGCTACTATAAGTAGTATATATACAATATACAATAATATAATACAATAATATATTATTAATAATTAATAATATTATTAATATTAATTAATATTAATACAATAGTACAATATACAATAAGTATTATATACAATTAGAATAATAATAATGATTATATACAACTATATAATTTCGTTTGCATTTCTATTTTTATATTTTGTTCATAATTAGTTCTTTTTTCCTATTTATATTTTGCTTATAAATTCGCCTGCAGGTAACGACGGCAATTTGGTTATCGTAAAGGCCGAGCAGCCGCCGACCTGCAAGTCTCCCACCGGTTCTCAGTCGTGAGTTCAATTCAAGAATCCGCTTTCACCCCTGAAGTCAATTCTGAAATTCACAAATCACCACCAACCAACAAATTTCCCACAGCGCTCGATCCACTGCTCAGCCGCCCAAGCCGCTACAGCCAAGACAGGCCAAGCTGTCCGCAGCCGCAGCTATTGATAGCCATGTCGCTTCGTCATCATCTCCAGCTACCTCAGTTGCAGCTTCATCTGCAACCATCGAGTCGACAACTCAGCCTCCCAGTTTGCTACTAGCCAATGGCAACAATAATTTCGTTTCGGCGTCGTCAAAATCTGCGCCAAGCCTAACCGGGCAAGGTCAGGAATACAGTCTGCTGACTCGTATTGTTAGAATTGCGCTCAACTTAGACCAAGCTCAAACTGGCATGCTTCGCGAGCTCTGCTCGTTGAAACGTCGTCAGCGACAGCAGCAAACTCTACTTGGCCACCTGTGCGACCAGCTGGCTCGGTCTGTTGCGGCGCAAACGGCCACCCAGATGCCGCCTGCTAAGCGAAGTCGGCTTGATAAAGACGATAGAAATAATGGTGCTTCAGGCGAGGGAGGCAGCGGCGCTGGTGGCGGCGTTTCGCTTTGATCTCTGACTTTGATTTAACCGTTAGCTGCTTTCAGTCTATTATCGTTCTTTGTCAGTTTCTATCATTATTAGTTTCTGTACAGGCAAAATTAAACTTATAAAATGCTTATTGATATACTCAGCAACATTGAAAAGTCGCCAGTCCCCACCCTTTGCCCCAGTGAGCAGTCTTTCGACCAGTGTCTCATCATCTGACTAACCAGTTTGATATTAATCTTGAAAAAACAATGAAAACCGGGTGGAAACTTCAATCCATTCCAATCTTCCGCTCTTCCCAAATCCCTGCTCCCCCAGCCCAACTCTGCGTCGTGTGGCGAAAGTTGCGTCACTTAAAAGTCAACACTGAGCTAGAATTTACTGCGCAATCTCAAAGGTGGGGACTTTTTAATTTTAATGTTGTTGAGTATATTTATTTACAATGATTTCATAAGTGTTAAACTTACTCCATTTGTTAATAATTTAATTCAATTTATGTCCTAAATTATACTTACGATATTTTATAGATACTCCTAGTCTGCGGATTTTTATTTGATTGTTTGTATTAATAGAGATAGTGTGAAATAAAGTGACGTTACAATTACAGTTAAAGTAGTTAAAGTTACTACTATAATTATAGAAAGTCTTATTACTTTTTAAAGAGTCAATCAATGTACAGTTAAAGTTGGGGTTGAAGTGAAGGCAGGCTAATTTGGGTGAGGCGGGGAGTAGAAGCGCCTAAAAAATCGATAAAATCAACCTCCCTCCCCAGGCGTCTATATAACTGTACAGTAAGCCACCAGCAATTAAAGTGGGGGTGGGGTTAGCGAAGGAGATCTAAGCAAGGCTTTAGTTTAAAAACCCTCACCGCCGCGCGTAACCGTCTCCGTCAAATACAAGGGAGGAAGGAGCGGGTTTTAAGTAAGGACTGAAAAAATCGATACGCCAAACCATCGGTAGGATGTACGGTTGGTTAACCATTATAACCAACTCCAATCAAGCGTTGTGTTTAGCGAGGGAAATGAGGTGGGAAAAGACAAACAGAAAAATCGATATACTTATCCACCCCATTTAGCATAGCCAAGTGCAGTTAAGCAGTCACCCACTGCATTTTTTATACTTACGGTCGTAAAAACTGCACCATTTTGTTGGTAAGTTAATTTATTGTTTTACATGTTTAATGTCTTTTTACTAAATTACAATTAGAATAATAATAATAATGATTATATATACATGTAACTATATGAATTCGTTTGCATTTCTATTTCTACGAGTATATTTTGTTCATAAACCGAAAGTTAATGTATAAAAATTTATTCAGTCTTATGATAATGATAATAAAGTCACAATCATATTTTGTTGTTAATTCCAATGGATTATTGCTTAAAAATAATAGACCTACTATATTACTTATCGTAATAACAAATACGCGATTTATTTTCTAATTCAAGCGATCAGAAACTGATATGTATTTAACTTCAATAATTGTGTTCAATTAGACAGTTCAATATAGAAATAAATTATTTCAGTTGAATTGGTACGCTAACGAGCTACTTGAATATTTTTTGTCATTCGCTGCTGAGAAAGTGACAATAAAACATGCCAGTTATGATTAGTTGTTAGTCATTTTTTACATCTATTTATCATTGCTAAGAAATATTGTCATCTTTAATGGAATTACATGTACAATGTTATTACTAAGTATTAGTACAGCTTACTGAGGCATTACTGCCCATTCTGCCGACTCCCCTGGGCAGGCAGCCCGTCTGCTATCGTAATAGCAAAACTTAAGTTAACATGGTACTTAATTAAGCAAGTGTATTAAAGCTCTAAATTTGGGATGCAAATGCGCGTTGGGGTAAGAACATTGTGTTAGTACTTTCACCTTTACATATTTTGGGGACAAGATATTTAGGTTGGATTATGACAGTTATGAACTGATGATAAAGATTTGTCTAAATATCAGTGTATCAGTGTAATTTACAAAATTACAGCCTTAACTTCTCATAATATACTTGTTTTCTCTATACACCAATGCATACAATACCATAAATAAGTAGCTAGCTTAGGCGTTTTTTCTAAAAGTCCTAGTAAGACATGTCAAATTTAACATTCAAAGCTATGCAAGTGTTCTTGCGCAATAAACAATCAATGTCTCTGTCTCCTACTGTTAGTACTAGAAACTGAAATCTTCTTTTAGTGTTAGTGTCATTCTAAAGAAGTTGCTTACTGTTTTAAATCTGTTCGGGTCTATGAGAATTGCCCGCCGAGATGATCGGTCGCCGAACTTTTCCCGCAATGCTTTTTCTGCAGCGCATTCATTTAGCCACGCGCAGATTGTGTCTGCATTAACCCCCCCCCCCCCCCAATGCTCCCAATGCTTCTTAATGAAGAGATCATGCATATGCCATTTCGCTTTGTCTCCATAAATCATTTTTAAGACTGTCTGCATTGCCCCCTCCCCAATGCTAAGTAAAAGTCTGCGCGTGGCTAAATGCGTACAGAAAAAAGCATTGCTGGCAAAGTTTGGCGGGAATAGCTCTGCGGGCAAATCTCGGCGTGCAAATCGTCTTACTCCTAATTCCTTCGTGCTGCATGTACGTAGCCATAATCACAAAGATCGATCGTAGGTGAGAATAGCCCGACTAATTGTCTGCGCCGTTTTCTCTCGCTTGCTCAGCCTGCGTCGGTGGTTCCTTTTTTTCTGCTGTTTGTCCTTTTCTTGTTGCTGCTTCTCTTCTTGCTGTTGCCGCTGCTGCCGCTCCAGGATGCTCGTCTGACCGCGCGTCGGCTCCCCGGCGCAGGCGCGCATCCGAGCTGCCAGGCGTTCGCTCGGACTCGGCGCCTCGACGAACGCGTCGACTACCAGCCGGTCTTGGCCTTGGCTGAGCTCCAGCAGGGTCCGGTGACGTCGGAGATGTCGCTGGACGAATGGCAGCGAGCTCGGACCGACAGCGTCGCTGAACTCCCTGCGATTGAGTGTGTTTACGCTTTTATCATGCGCTATTCGAGCAAAGATGAGTCAGATTTTGATGTTTGGAGAGCCTTTTCGACCAGGCCAGAGCAGCATTTTAGCGGTCAATGCGTACGACTTGCGCCACGACCCCTGCTATCCATGTGCAAAGACATTCATTTGCGGCTTGTGCAGAAAAATGGGCCGGGCGATTGTCGTGCGATTCACCGCCCATGATAGCTAGCCCCCCAGGGAGTGTACAGTATTTGGCGCGCTTGTACAAATGTTTTTACATATGTATGTGCTCAGGAGTCAGCGGAATGGGCGCGATGGGCAGATATTTTACCTTAAGGTTGTGAAACGTTGTCGCTAAATTAGCTCGTACATGTATTTATCCCGTATGAATAATACCGTTACCCGCGCGGGATGCCAGTTGCGTAACTTACAGTTGCGATCGGAGAGAAATGGCTCACCATGCAGATCAGGATGGATACTTTTCAATGTTCGTGGACGTACAGTACATGTATATTTCCTTCCCCATGCGTTCGACCACTTCAGGAGCTTTTTGGGTCCGATTTTTGAGTAGATTAAAAGCGTTATGATAGAATACACAGAAAAATGTTAAAGTTTCCTGCACCCCGCGACACGAAACCAGTGATCATTAAGTGGCAGCTTTAATCCAACTCTACTCTTGTAAGCCATAACTCTCCACTCTCTCCTCACCAGGCTAAGCCTTGTGACGCTAAGAAAAGTTGACTACTGGTTTCGATGTTTGGAGACTTTAGCATGTTGCTATATGCGTGTGTCCCAGCACCAATGCTTTACCTGCGACCAACTGCTTGCAGTCCTCCTGCAATCATCGTCTGGACGCCAGTCGGAGGGGGTGGCGGCGAAGGCACGGAGCCTGTCGCGGCTGTAGTCGGCAAAGACTCTAGCTGAGGGCCTCCTCTCCGCTGGCCTACAGCGGACAAGTGCCGGCCATCCAGCTCCATCGAGGCTGATGCGGCGGCTATCGAATGGTCGCGTCTTCGACGCTGCCGCTCCATAGCAACCGTTGCCATGGTGATCTGGGAGGCCTCGCGATGCAGCTGTTGATAATAATGTAGGGACTGAAGTCGTGGTGTAACTGAACTCGAAAGACCCGCAGGCTGCTGTTGCGGCTGATGCTTCTGAAGGTCGCGAGTTCGAAGCTGCCTGTTTTGATTATTATTGGCAACCTTTTCCGTCGGATGCTGATGACTAGTCGTGTCCTCTTCCTGCAGCGATCGTCCCGGTTGCCACAATGTGGCGGATTCGAACACGGGACGTTTCAGTTCCACCAGCGGCAAACGTTGAGTTGTGGCCATGGCTACGTACCTATACTGCTGCTAATCTATAATTCGTAGCTAACCCTGCATTGGGTTTGCTAACCTGGAACTTTGCTCGGCTAAATACGTGGAGTATACAGCTACTATATATATGTAGAACAATAGAGAGATGCAGATTTCATACCCAAGACTGAGATGCATAGCTTGCAGAAGACACACACAACAACTCGTATTTCTAGGGACTGCCGAATTACTAGCGTAAGCAGCAGATAAATGAGCAGCAATTGTCTCTACGTCCTACTCCTATAGAGGGCTAGAAAAAAGATAGTTAAGTTTTACCTGCCACCTGCAGAGAAGGCTTACGCTGTTGAGAGAAATATTTTCAAACGGTCTGAGTGTATATGTGCTTTTCAAATGCGACGTCGTTGAGAAGCGTGACGCTCCCTAAAACCGCAGAGTGCTGCTTCTCAAAGTGGCCAAAAAGAAAAAATAAAATTAGCTACCTACCCGCTTATTTAATTTCATGCCACAAATTAATCAACGAGACGCGAGAAACAGCTTTTCTAGACAAGCTAGACAATTATGGCCTCAAATTACCCGTAAAAGGACTGAGAATGCACTCTAGTATTCATAGCTCTGCTGAGTAAACAATTTTTTTCAACCTAATCATTCAATATTTATTAACCTAACAATGGCAGCCAGTGAGGGATATCGCATTGTATTACACGCTTAAAATTGATTCCTCTCGAGACTACTCAGCCGACTCGTCAAGGAGGAGCAAGTTCAAAAACTCGAAGGGACCTACAAGATACGAATAATATTATTAAGTTATGCCCCCCCCCCAACATGCACGATTACACCTTTTTGCATTCAATTTCAGCAAGCTGGCATTCAAAATCGGCAATCTAAATTTAGCCAACCAAATCTTCATTCCATTTAAGCATGCTCGCATTCCATTTCAGCGAGCCACACTCAATTTCGGCAATCTGCATCAAATTCAGCAAAATTTTATTGACTAAACGTAAAACGAAACAAATGTCGTCCAATACATGTGGACAGTGTCATAGGGAACAAAAGCAGAAAATCGAAGTCACGTCAAGTGTGGCCCTTCAGTCCCCATTGATGTGCATCCTGGCCAGGCATCTCGGTACAAAGTTGAAGCAGTGGTTGTACATGTACCACTGGAGACACTTGTCCTGAGTGACGCTGTTGTTCACTGCTAGATCGGCGAAGCGCATCAGCTCGTCCCTTCGATATTCAGCCAGTGTACGCGCAGCGTGAGCTTCGTCGGATGGATTGATGAAAACCACATCAATAGGGACTTGACGTGACTTCGATTTTCTGCTTTCGTTCCCTATGACACTGTACATGTATTGGACATTTGTTTCGTTTTACGTTTAGTCTGAATTTGAAATTTGCTGAATTTGATGCAGATTGCCGAAATTGAATGTGGCTCGCTGAAATGGAATGCGAGCATGCTTAAATGGAATGAAGATTTGGTTAGCTAAATTTTGACTGCCGATTTTGAATGCCAACTTGCTGAAATTGAATGCGACTTTGGTTGAAATTGAGTGCAAAAAGGTGTATCAGTTCAGACCGTGAAGAGTTCCGATTGTCATAAACCACGACATCAGCCCTCTCGTCCCCTTCAAGTCCCGCTTTTGTTTATGTCCCATCTCTCTGCAGACATTCGTACATTCCAGAGCACCGCTCCCTTGTTTTGTTTCCTCAAAATATGCTTGAGACTTTAGGCAAATCCACAAGAATAAAAGTGCATCACTTCAGCCAATTCACTTGATAAGCGACTGCGAGCGAATTAATTAGACACTATAGATGTAAATGCCATTAGTGATATTCGTGCAAAATGATTGTATAAATTACAGACAGTTATTAGGACACACGTACTAATATATTTATAGTACACGGCAAGCTTCAATTCATGCAGTTTATTCCAGTGTATTAGGTGACAGCAACACAAAAGAGATTCTTTAGCGAATGGATACTGCTAACGGAAGCGACTGTGCGCGCTTAATAAAATAATTAAAAATATAATTACAAAAATTATAAGTATGGACAAGTTAAAAGACTTGTCCAAAAAATCACCAAAAAGGCATCGAAAGAAAAAAGGTTCTTATAAAATTAGAAAGGTGTTGTCCCGGAAAATTACTTAGAGGGGGCTTAAATAAACTTATGTTCGGCGGGAATTCCATGGGAATTCCTGCCAAAGTACATAGATGTGCACGTGGGATTCACCGGCAACTGCATAGGGGAGTCGACTTTTATAGAGTTGCGTAGATTCCCGTGGAAGTACGTTGGGAATTCCCCGAAATTTAGTTCTTATAGGGATTTCTAAAAAAAGTACATGGGGACCCCCGGGGAAGAACATAGGGTATTTCCTTGGAAGTGAGTAAATACTTTAGGATTCTCCATGCTTCTACAAAAATCATCCATCAAGCAGGAACCAGCCCGCTCCTACTCTCGTCCTCTCGACTGCGCTTCTTCGCCCTCTGGGACAAGCAGATTCTAAGAAACAGCGCCAGAAAGACCCCGGCCAGTCCCAAGCAGCCCCAGACGCCGCCAAACGGATGGCCGAATAGCAAACAGGACAGCAGAATGGCGAACGCTTGCCTAACCGTCATGATTACAGAGAAGGTCACTGGACCGAATCGTTCGATAGTATAAAATATTAGCAATTGACCGACGGCGGAGCACACCGAGAGCAGAGTCACGTGACCAAGGAAGCGTGGATGCCTGGCGGCGAAGGCCAGCGCAGCCGGTAGAGTGCCCTGCTGCAACTGAGTTGTCACCTGAAAGTACGAAATGTACTAACAATAATTTACTTATACGAGCTAAGATGACGAGGCATTTAAACTAACTAATTAGAGTAAGCTACTCCAGCCTTTTACCCAGAGAAAATCGCGTTTAATTATTAATCAATGAGGGCTTGTGAACAAACAACTCAACAACGCGCACCGTGAAAGCAGCCGAAAGCAGAGAAGTGCCGGCCATGAGTTGCAGCGGAGTCAAT
The DNA here is from genome assembly GCA_002269645.1 of Macrostomum lignano. Classification (NCBI taxonomy): domain Eukaryota; kingdom Metazoa; phylum Platyhelminthes; family Macrostomidae; genus Macrostomum; species Macrostomum lignano. The sequence continues at coordinate 103,348 of NIVC01000023.1, forward strand.
CCGTGCCTAACAAATAATCTACTCTGCCAGGTGCTGGTAAACGAATCGAATAGCATGTAGCCAGCCAGGAGGGCGGAACCGCTTAAGCTGTCGCCACTGACGCTTTGGTGATGACGGACGCTGGACTTCGAACTGGACGACAGTAGAAATATGCTAGTGCCTGAGAAATGTAGATTGACAGATAACATGTAAATCAGATGCAACCACAATATTATAACCACAATATTAGTTTACTGTAGGGCGATTGCTTAAAAAGACGAAGTGGCGATTCTTAGAATGGCGAATGCTAGGGCGATTCTTAGAATAGCGAAAGCTATGGCGATTCTTGGAATGGCGAAAGCTAGGGCGATTTTTAGAATGGCGAAAGCTAGGGTGATTCTTTGAATGGCGAATGCTAGGGCGATTCTTAGAATGGCGAAAACTAGGGCGATTCTTAGAATTGTGAAAGTGGCGATTCTTAGAATTGTGAAAGGGCGATTCTTAGAATTGTGAAAGTGGCAATTCTTAAAATTTTAAAAGTGGCGATTCTTAGAATTTTGAAAGTGGCGATTCTTAGAATTGTGAAAGTGGCGATTCTTAGAATTGTGAAAGGGCAATTCTTAGAATTGTGAAAGTGGTGGTTCTTAGTAATGGCGAAAGCTAGGGCGATTCTTAGAATGGTGAAAGCTAGGGCGATTCTTAGAATGGTGAAAGCTAGGGCGATTCTTAGAATGGTGAAAGCTAGGGCGATTCTTAGAATGGTGAAAGCTAGGGCGATTCTTAGAATTGTGAAAGTGGCGATTCTTAGAATTGTGAAAGGGCAATTCTTAGAATTGTGAAAGTGGTGGTTCTTAGAATGGCGAAAGCTAGTGCGATTCTTAGAATGGTGAAAGCTAGGGCGATTCTTAGAATTGTGAAAAGGGGCGATTCTTAGAATCGTAAAAGTGGTGATTCTTAGAATGGTGAAAGCTAGGGCGATTCTTAAAATGGCGAAAGCTAGGGCGATTCTTAGAATGGCGAAAGCTAGGGCGATTCTTAGAATGGTGAAAGCTAGGGCGATTCTTAGAATTGTGAAAGGGGCGATTCTTAGAATCGTAAAAGTGGTGATTCTTAGAATGGTGAAATATGATGATTCTTAGAATGGTGAAGGCTAGGGTAGTTCCTAATATGTTGAAATCTAGGGCGATTCTTAGAATTGTGAAAGGGGCGATTCCTAGAATTGTGAGAGGCGATCTTAGAATGGTGAAATATGATTATTCTTAAGAATGGTGAACGCGATGGCGATTCCTAGAATCTCGAGATGCAATTCTTAAGAATATTGAAAGGAAGATTCCTAAAACGATGAAGGGAGATTCTTAGAATAATCATCTTAGAATAGAGACGATACTTAATAAACCGCTACAATTGCTTAATTTAGATTGTACAGGATTAGCTAGATCCGAAAAGCTCTTACTTGACAATAGTAAAAATAAAAATATTTACTTTTCCCTACCGGCACTGATAAGCACCGCCGTTCCGTATTCGTCCAGCCTGTAGGTCCTACGCGACACCAGCTTGCCCATTAGCATTACTGGCACAATTTTGCAAGCCTTGGCCAGCACCTGAGTTGGAAAGCTGACAAATAGCAGAGCCTCGTATTGGCACCAGGCGCTTAGCACATTAGACAATGAGCAATAGGCATAATCCAGCACTGAGGCTTCGGTTTCAACTGCAGACGTGCTGCTGTTGTCTCCTCGAACAAGCCGACAAGTAACCAGTAGGCAGGTAGCAACGCAGCCAGCCAATAATCGATTAGTGAATACGAGAAACTGTGAATCGGTGAATTTTTCGCCAGCACCAGCTGTTCCATCGCCAGCATGATAAACTGTGGTCATTACCTGTTCCTGCAGCACCCCCCAAGTTAAATAGGCCGCTTGCAAGCCGAGAAAACAGCCGACTAAACGACAGATGTTAGATACCGAATTGGGAGAATTTTCCACTGCTGCAGATTCTTTTGTAGGCCCTTTAGCTTCAGCTGATCCGGATTGAACAGTCTGACAAAAATTATTTAATTTATTTAAATATTTTAACTAGTGTATTGGAAACTTATCTTTATTTATTTAACCTAAGTTATGATCCCATCAAAACTGGTACCAAAATTCACCCTCATGAAGAATCTCCCCATCCTAAAACCCACCTTCTCCATGCTACCTGGATTGGGGTTGAAGCTGCATAAAAATGAAGCTTAAATTTGAAATGATCAAATCAAAACTGGAGCGACTATATATGAACCTAAACTGGAAGTAAATTGTTTGTACTTAAAGTATGAGGGTGTTGAAATCGAAGTACAAAGCAAACAAAAGTTTCCAGACTGTGTTTACTGTGAACGACAGCAATGTCCAAATGTACAAATGAGCTGAAATTTGTGCCAAAACTTCTTGAACAGCTGTTCTGTTAAATGGTGAATGTATGCATGAGTTTTTATGTAACGATTTGAAAATATTGACCACAGAGAACTTGCTGATTGAATATAAAAAAATAACAAAAAGTCGACCTAATTAAGTTTGGGTGAGACAGAGCAACTTGCACTTTTAAGCTGCTGATTTTTCAGTCACTCAAACGAAGCAATCCATCAACAAAAAATCCTTTGGACTATGGGATTAAAAGGAGAGCCAATGGCACTTTATTCTGGCTTGCTTTGTTCAGCATGTCAAATTGCTTGCATTTTCACTTGTACCCCCATTTATGAGTAACAGCAGCTGTGCAAGATTTTAGGAAAAAAAATTTAGAGCTTTTTTTGGAAAATTCATTTTGTTCATGGTAAACTTAGTCTGGAAACTTTCCCAACAACCCAACTGCAAGATGTTGGTTGGCATTTTATTTTATTTTTTATTTTTCCACTGATTCCAGCGGGTATCCAGGTTTTGAATTAAGCATCCTGACTGGATCAAGGATTCCAAATGCACTGCACCTAATGAAAATGTTACCTAGGCCATTAAGCATCCTATAGTCACATCACACTGCAATTTTAAGATTTTGCAACTCAACTCAAGTGATGCACTTGTGACTTAACAGATTCCTTTCTGTTACATTGCAGTATTTTGAGTCATTAAAAATCACAAGACAAGAGTTGCTAGAATCACTAGTGAGGTATTTTCAATGACTCTTTAGTGATTCCAGTCATGATAACATTTTCAACAGGGCAAGACTGAAGCCTAAAAATTGTGGATCTAAGCTTGCAGTAAAGGTAGAGCGAGAATGGTGACCCCAGTGCCAGTGCTATGCAAATTAGCCTATACATAGGGATTTAAGATAACTAGTGCAGTCAATTAAAATTAAAAACTAAATTATTAAAGATAAAAATTGCAGTTCAATTAAAACAAACCTTATTACTATTGCCATCATGCTGACTGTTACAATATTGCTTCCAAAACTGAACAGCAAAATAGATAGCAAGCAGAACAGTGGCATAACCAAACAGATTGGCAACAAGTTTGCCTAGCCACCACCATTGCCCAATATAGCCAGTATTAGCAATAGCAAATGCTGTAGACTGATATTTTTTGTTTCTATCCATTGCTACTATTAATTGATAACCAGACAACTGGAAGAAACACAATGCTTACTACTGCTGCTACAAGTGTGGCCAAGGACAGGCAAACTTGCCCTAAGCAAAGTTTTCTATACAGTTTGCTATTGTGTCAAGTGCCTGGTTAGTGTTTAAAGCTTGCTATTTGCTATTAACCCTGTTAGCAAAAGTATCTGACTTTTGCAAGTTGTTTATTTGTAATTATAGGTTGCTGAAATTAAAAAGATAGAATTTAAAAATTAAAAGAGCTAGTTAATTAATAGTTTAACTTAAGGTCAAATTAATTTTTTTTCATTTTTATAGGTTTAAACTTATTTAATAATATATTTAATATAGATATATCAATAAATAATTAAGCAAATCTTAATTTTTTTGTAAATTAAAATCAATATCTTTTTATAGATACCTATCTAATCTATTGCATTTTTGCAACAAATGGTATCATAAAATGTCAAGACTCAAGGTCAAGGGCTTGCTAAGATGTCAAAGGTCAATTAGAAGTTGTAGGTAAACCAAGTATCAAATGAAAAGTAAGTTAGAGGGTTAATCTATGACTTAAAGTTAAAGAAGCTTTGATATAATAAGTGCAAAGGGGATGCTAATAATATTAGGTTGTCTAATGAGCTTTACAAAAGTTGGGCTAACACAATTTTTTTTTGAAAATAGGACCAATACTTCTCATAGTATAAATATAAACTCTTCTAAAAGTAATTTTTGTAGAAAATTACAAATATACACTAGAAAATAGACAAATTATCTTTAAATAGAGATATATCCCTAATAGTGCAATATATACAAAGTTGACCATTTTTATGATTTTCAATTTTTATACATTTTTACCAAAAAATAGGTTTACAAAATAAAAAATATTATAGGAAAATACTAAATTTCTATAATTTTTCATTTTTTTACATTTTTACTAAAAAATAGGTTTACAAAAATTAAATATATTATAAGAAAATACTACATTTTATAAGAAAGTCTAAACAAAACCTAGCCTATATTTATTGAAATATACAGTAAATATAACATTTTAAAAACTTTTTGTCCTAACACGAGCTATTCCAAATTCTTTCTTGCATTAAACTTGAAATAAAAATTTAATGTATAAGAAACTTTTTGTTTCAGTTTTGGCAAATATTTTGACATTGTTTTTAGTTACACACTCACTAAGCAAATAGTATACAAAAACCATTTGTAGATATGTGCCATAAAAAGATATTTCAGTTTAAATTTTCTACCAAAATACATGTAATACTCGTATACTATTGAAAGATGAAAATATGATTTATGTTTGACAAAGTCTGTTCAATATACATATTTATTAATGATTCTAAAGCATTTTTATGGCAAAAATGATGAGCACAGTAACAATAGCACATTGTGCACCAACTTTTTGTAATGATGGGTTTTTATATATTTTTATATATTTTAGTGGCAATATGCATAATTACTACCTATATAACTACTTATACTATAAACTAAAAATCCTAAGTATTTAACATTGAATTGCATTTTAAACAAACTACTATGGTATCATTCTTTAAATTTTCATTGTTTTGCAGTAATAGGTAAAAGTATTTACTGGTAAAAGTAAATAAGTAAATAAGTAGGTAAAAGTATCTAGGTAGCTTGTCGAAGTTTGCTTGCATTAACTATGCTTGCCAAAATTTGCATGCAGAAAATTTGCTTGCCAAAGTTTGCTAAGCAAAGTTTTCTTAAGGAACCTTAAAGAACCTATTTTTGAGCTCTTGTATTTCTAATTTTCATTTTCTAAGATTCATAGAAGTTGCCTAGAATGTTATGATTTTAGCCCTAATGCAGAAACTTTTGAAAATCCATGGAACTTTTGGTTCTATTTAACTTTTGTACCTGGCATTCCTTTGGTTTACAAGCATTTTTCTACCCACATTTCAGTTTACAATCCCCAAGTAATTTTTTTTATATAAATGATCATAGCTTGCTTGAAATAAATAAAAATTGTCAAACTGAGCTTATTCATTACATTAGAAAAAACTGAATGGAGTAGCTGACAAGTGGTTTCTTTCATGGCATGGCAATGACAAGGATCCTATATATCCACTTCGGTTTATGATCATTTAAATAGAAGCAATACATGTAAATGATCTTGAACCGAAGCTAGCATGTGTGTAAGGGCGTTAGTGCATGAATTCAATTTCCAAAAATGAATCCAAGAAGACGATCCTATATATCCACTTCTGTTTATGATCATTTAAATAGAATAGATACATGTAAATGATCGTGAACTAAAGCTAGCGTATGTGTGTAATGGGGTTTTGGTGTTTTACAAGCTTTATCTAAAATCAATCACTATCTCAATACATGGCTAGCTTTGGTTAACAATCATTTACATGTATTTCTTCCATTTAAATGATCGTGTACCGAAGCTGAGGGGGGTGTTGAAGACATATGTAGTCACATATATTTATTTGTTCAACTGGGACTTGTTGGCAATTGAAATGTCATCTTAAGTTAATGTGCACTCCCAAGTAACTTGATGCTTTCTTATTCTCTACATGCTGCCACCCTCCCCTCAGCTTTGGTTTACAATCATTTAGATGTAAGCAATACATGTAAATGATTGTGAACTGAAGCTAGCCATATATTGAGATAGTGATTGATTTCAGATAGAGCTTGTAAAACACCAAAACCCCGTTACATATATATGCTAGCTTCGGTTCACAATCATTTATATGTATCTCTTCCATTTAAATGATTGCAAACTGAAGTGGATATATAGGATTGTCTTCTTGGATTCATTTTTGGAAATTGAATTCATGTACTAATGCTTTTACACATACACTAGCTTTAGTTCACGATCATTTATATATATATATATCTTCCATTTAAATGATTGTAAACCAAAGTGGATATATAGGATCATCTTCTTGGATTCATTTTTGGAAATTGAATTCATGCACTAACCCCTTACATATACGCTAGCTTTGGTTCATGATCATTTACATGTATTGCTTTTGTTCAAATGATCGTAAACCGAAGTGGATATATAGGATCATCTTTGGATTCTTGAAACTGTGAAATGGATAACTATAACCCCTTTACCTTCTTTTTTCATTTGAACATGCAGCTAGTGTTATGATAGATAAATAAAAAGGATTGGAGTGCTTGTCTATTGTTTTTTTGCATTTTGATGAAATAAACAACAATTTTGTATCTTCCCTATCTCTCCAATGGGCACTAGCGCAACTAGGGGGGGGGGCGGGGAGGGCGGCCACCCCCCCCCTTATGGGTGACCGTCTGACCAAACAGAATAAAACATGATTTTTGTTCATTGAAGATATCGAGGGATTGAGGTAATACTAACAACTTTTCTGTTTACAGTTTAGATTTAGAAGGAAAGCCTACTGGAGTTAAGTAACCAAATATGTCGCTTGGCAGGCAGGCAGCCCCGGCTGGGCACAGCAGACTGCAGTTTTGTAAGCTTAAGCTAAACCGCCTTCCTCCCTATCACTATCATGCCTATTAGCCCTTTTGCTGTTGGCAGTTTGACCCTCTTCCCTTCCCTTCCCTTCCTATCCTACCCTAAACAAGCTAGCCCCCCAACCCAAGCCAACCATGCCAAGGCCCAAATGTACAGTAGTTGTTATTGAGTCTTCAGTGTTGTGTTTTAATCGAAATGTGTAGTATTGGACATTAGACAAGGGAGGGAGGCAAGGAAGAGTGGTGATGGACGTGGTCCAAGGGAAAGGAAATGTGTGGCTGAGCCTGAGGTGGGCCTAGTCTTGGTGCCTCTACACTGGTGCCTGCCTTCCCCACCCCATCCCCACCTCACCCTTCCCAAAGAAAGATGTACATGTAAAGAGGATCGAAAATGTACAGTACAAGTTCAATTTCTGACTGTTATTTCTACTGTTGTTATTGCCTACTGGTATAAGAGCAGAGCAGAGTTTTTAACATTAGGAATACTTGGATATTAACTGTTCTAACGGCAATTGTCTGTTGACTTGACTTATTAAGATTTCAGTCAATTAAGTAATTAAATCAACACGCAAAAAGCTGCAAAGCAGGAGAGATCTAGTCTAGATTTAGATCTATGAATGGTAAAGATAATCGGGACCAGGACTCGCAGTCCCCCCAGTCGGATTTGGAGTTGCTTCGAGTTCGAGCTGCTGCTGCAATTCCTGTTTTTGCAAAAAACATGTGATTCAGCTTCATTAGCAGCACCACTATTGGATGATGATGAAGTGCAATCGGCGTTGGCCTTGGCCTCACTTCCTGTTCCTGCTCCAACATGTGATTTTGTGCCACTTGTGCCTGAATGCCTATGTGACCCTGACCCAGATCGAGGACCAGCACGAGTTGGTCCACCACCAAAGAAGTGTCAGCGGCTCCTAACATCCTTTTTTGGCCACAATTCACCTGGACCCATCAGTGCTTCTGCTGACCCCGTGGCCACTACTGCAGCTGCAGCTGCTAAATCAGGTTTAAATCCTGATCCTGCTAGAGCTGGTCTGAATGAGTCTGCTCTGGATGGCGCAGATGCCAGGCCAAGTTCAAAGCCTATGCCAGTGGATTCATCAGTAGAATCAACAAGTGCGCCAGCTCTTTCAAAGTAAGCAATCAGAATTTGGCATGTTTTACTTTAGGACTGCTGTACAAATGGAGAAATGTTACAATGTATTGCAGAATTTGCTTTCGCAGATGACAATGTCAATGCATGACATCAACACGATACATTAACTAATTCAAAGTATTTACCTAATCAGCTTAACTGTTTTCCTCTTTATTCAGGCTTGACATTGGACTCTTCTATAACCCTGCTGATTCAGCCACAAAACTGCAATTTCTCACCAATTCTTGGATGCCTCCTCCAACCTACCAAATGCCATACGAGGAGCGAATGTCCAAGGGTGAAGTTGAGAAATGTTACTTGCGGCTTGACCATCTACAGAGAACTCCATGGCTGACATTCTCTCATGCAAGGAATGGACTTTTCTGCCGCATTTGCGTCATCTTCAGCTTACATGAGAGCTCTAATTTCAAGGTATGCAAGTGAGACTTGAGAGGGGAGGAGAGGCCAGGGTGACAGAGTCCAACAGACTGGGTGGGACCGTGGGGTTGAGCATTCAATTTGATTGTAAAAAATCAGTATCCCTCTAGCCTCTATGATTGATTAGATTGGATTGGGTTATTACATTGTATTATCTGTTCTGCAATCTGCTTCATTGACACGTTATTCAATGAGTTCAAGTTCAATTTAATCCAACTTAAAATCCGCTTTTGTCTTTTTGTAGTTATGTCTTTTAGTTACATAAGCAACAGCAGCAAGCTCTACCATTAATCCCGATTCAGATGCTTTTGGGAAATGTATATGATTTCAATCTGTTTTACATTTCTTCAGGGCCAAGCACTTGGAAAGCTTGTCAATGAGCCATTGCGGCAGTATTCCCGACTCTATGGTGTTGATGGCTATGTCACGGCGCATGAAAAAATGTAGTATCACAAGAAGAATAGTCTCATGGCCAGCCAGTTTAAGCGATTGCTGCCAGAAGATCACATTGATGCTCAGCTGGCTCTGCAAAAGGCTGATACTCTAAGCAAGAAAAGGAAGGTTCTAATCTCCATCATTCGTGGTAAGTTTAAGTAACATTTAATTTAATTTACTTTCTCAGAACAAACTAGTGAACTTTAGAGACATAGGATTCATTCATCCACTCATATAAATATAAATCCTATTTCAGCAATTCTGGTGTGTGGAAAAAGTGGACTCGCTCTTCGTGGCCATCGTGACAGCAGTCAAATTTTGGAACCCCAAGATCACAATGATAGTGTGTTTCGTGAGCTGCTGCGTTCATTTGTCGATGCCGGTGACAAAGACCTGGAAGACCATCTACGCCATGGGCCTGCAAATGCGAAGTACACCAGCTGGCTGATTCAAAATAGCTTAATTGAGTGTCTAGGTGAAGTCATCCTTGATCAGCTTCAAATGCAAATAAGCAAATCAAAGTTTCTGTCGATACTTGCTGACGAGACAACTGACTCTTCCCAACAGGAGCAGATGACGATTTGCATCTGCTACATTAACAAAGGAGCAATATATGAGGATTTTTTAGGATTCTCTTATGCAGAAGATCTGACTGGCGAGGGACTTGGCAACCAGATTCTGAGTGAGATGGCGCATCTATAGATTGATCTGGAATGTAAGCTAGTTGGGCTTGGCTTCGATGGTGCGAGTGCGATGAGTGGAAAATTCTGAGGTGCCCAGGCCGTAATACGGCAGAAGTACCCATCCACAATCTATATCCACTGTGCTGCATACTGCCTCAACCTTGTAATCTCAAAAAGCAGTGAAGTTGCTCAAATTCGCAATACCTAGGATATTGTCCGTGAAGTTGGAACATTTTTTAATTCGTCAGCTCAGCACGTTAAGTTGCTGGAGGACGCTGTCATCAAGGCTGCCGCTTCCGCTGAAGATGCTGCTGATGCTTCGTCTCAAATTAAGCGTGTGAAAGTGCTTTGTGACACACGCTGGGTTGAGCGACATGATGCTCTCCTGAATCTGTCAAAGCTACTACCATCCATCTTTTTGTCACTTGAAGAGCTCCAATCTCGACAAGAGAGTGCAGAAGCTTCACAGAAAGCAAAGATGCTACTCTGTGCCATGGATGGAGAGTTTATTGTATCACTCTGCATTCTTAAGTCGACGCTAACAGTCCCCAAAGGGCTCTTGGAAGCATTGCAATGAACCGCCATCAATTTGTTGAGTGCTCAAAGCTTGATTGCCACTGTTGTGGGTGAAATCCAGCAGTGGCACTCAACTGATGACTACTTTGATCAGCTTTGGAGCGAAATTGAGTCAATAGCAGCGCAATTGGAGATCAGCATCAAGCCTCTAAGACGCTCAGGTAGACAGCGTCATCGTGCCAACACTCCAGCATCAACTGCAAAGGACTACTGGCGATTAAATGCTTATTATCCATTCCTGGATTCTACGCTAGCTAATTTTGACGATCAATTCAAAAGCCTAAAATCAATTGCTTCCGGACTCTCAGCCATTTTGCCTAACAATTGTGTGCGCTGCGAGTTTTCAGACATGACTAGTACTGCAGTCCACTTCGCTAGCTACCTACCAACTGATGAGATGGACTTAATAGAAGCGGAATTCAAGCTGTGGCAACGGCTGTGGAAGAACGACGAACCTAAAAATCGCCCGCGCCCGTCAACTATTACTGAGTCTTTGAAAGTTTGCGATAGTGACTGCTTTCTGAATATGCATGCACTGCTCATGATCTATGCAACTTAACCAGTATCAACAGCCATTGGAGAGCGCTCGTTTTTGACACTGAAGTTTGTCAAAAGTTACCTGTGCAGCACTATGGGTGAAGAGCGACTAAATGGCCTGGCACTTATGTTCATCCACCGAGAGCTGCTATCCAACATTTCTGAAGTGAGCAATGCTGCAGTGACTAAGTTCTTGCAGATGGATCAGCACCGATGGGCAGCATTTTGATTTTGATTTGCCTTAATGAAGCAGAAGCAATGAATGTAAACTGGTAACTGACAGTGAATCAAATTTTATGTTTTCTTTCTAACTAGCAATTGTATGCCTCCTCTGAGATGCGGGACATAGAGCACAGTATCTGAAAAAATAAATAATCATCCCCCTGTTGACAACTATAACAAGTATTTTTTGCTTTGCACAGTTGCAATTGTTAAATAGAAGTAACCAATTTGAAGTTGCGCCTTTTCTATTTGTTTAAATAAATTAACACATTGATTAAATTACTAGCAATGTTTCATTCATCACCCTTGATTTCCTGACCATTTGGCATTTTATGTTTGTTTATAATTGGTCACAATTCACAAACTTCAAGAGACTGTTCTGTTCGTAGTGTATCCATAATCCAATAGTCAATAGATGCACTCGTAGAAGCTGCTGGTCTGCTCTGCCCCCCCCTTAAGAAAATCCTGGTTGCACCACTGCCAATGGGGATTGTCACTAATTTCAATGATCATAAACTGAAGGAATGCCTTGTACCTCAGTGACAAATAGGGCCTACACAACACTAGTACTTGTGCAAATCTACTAGTCCTAGTGTGTTTACATTTTTATATACTAATTATTATTAGTATATCGTATATGCATTATTATACATTAGCATAACTACAATTATTAAACCTTCTCAATTGTACTGAAATCAGGAACTACAAAGATTTATACTGTTACCAATCCTTATCTATCTATACTAAATCTCTAATCATTCTATAGGCCCTATACTAAATTCTTAGAATAAAACTATATTCTATGAGCCTAGTTTGAAAGCTTATCAAGTGTCAAGTCAGTTTACATTGACACTGATAAGAATCCACTTGCAAAGCATCTGTAGACTGTAGTCTACAGATGTAGACTGACCAATTTCACAAGCAATCAAAACAATAATTTGGCAAGTTAAAACCTTGCAATTGCAATACTGCTCAGGCCATAATACATTAGACACTACCAGAATAATACATTTAGACGATACCAGAATAATACATTAGACGCTACACCAGAATAATACATTAGACGCTACCAGAATAATACATTAGACGTTACCAGACAATAAGACTACTCAGAAATATAATAAATGAAATTATAAGAAATAGCTAGAAACTTATTAAGACATATAAGCATCCCCTGCGACAACTTTGGTGGCATAAAACAAATTAGAATACTAAAACAACGAGACACATTTTTTACGTTTTGGCAGACGGTGCACCGTTACCGTACGAAACGAATAGTCGTCGTGTCGTCGTGGAAAAGTTGTCTTTCGAAGAAAAATGAAAATTCATAAACTGTGTGTGCTTTAACAAATTTATACTATAAGAAAGTTAAATACGTCTGGAATTTTTGTATAAATACATGTTATGCTTCTTTTATATGCCTTTTAGTTACAGATTAATTTAAATTTACAGAATAATTGATTTGCTAATAACACCAAACAAACTTTTAAGCTAGGATTTATGGACTTATTTTCTTAACTTCATTCACTTCACGAAATCAGTTAATTGTCTTGGCAAAAATTAGGTTTAAATTGTTAAATAGGTTGTTTTTAAATTATCAGCATCGAATAATCTCTGGACCTAACTGAATTATTTTAGCATTAGAGCCATAATTTACTCTGAATTTTTCTAGAAAAAATGATTAAAAGTTATGAGTATGTAATTTTTGCTCTATTTTAGCAAATGAATGAATTTCTTATCTTTTATCCCTTTGTTTAAAGTATTATTAGTGTAGTTTTAGAGCATCTTTTGGCGCTAAAATTATGTTGTGAGCTGATCATATTTAATTTTACAATATGCATTTAACTATCTACTGTTTTGAATCATATTGTGTATGCATACAACATACAAACTTACTGAACTTTTATTTCTGGCAAGCACAAATGGGGGGTGTAACAATGACAGAAAGTTTTCGAGTGCTATTCTTTGATATCAGATCCAAAGTTATTATTCTACATTTATGACTTATTAATTGGTATTTAAAGTTTTTCGTTACCCATTTCTGTCGTAAATAAGCTGTATTGGCAAAGAAAATATCAGAATTTGAGCGCGCTGTTTAGCGGGCTATTCGAGTTTTTGTAGCAGAGCTATGAGCAGTTCACCGTCAGTCCAGCAGCTTGGCAACAATGAAGAGGATCGGCAAGGCGGGTCTCCATATTTTCCTAGAATCAGCGGAGCTGTAAGATAGCTTGGCTTCAACTGCCTGTATATACTATGCCCAGAATAATACACAGAAATTCGTTCTCTTAATAAACTGCACACTTCAGAATACCGTGGCGAGACCCAGTCCAATGCAGACAGCCACAGACGATGCTTTTCCAACTGTCAAGCTGCAGGCTAAGATGGTAAAACAGACTCCACTTCCGTACCAGACCCAGGAGTTTCGGTAAGCTGAGTCCAGCATTATTATTACCTATTGATATTCCAGAAACATTCCACACTAACCCTTGTAACATGATGTCAAAATTTCTCACTCACCAAGGCCGTGCATCGTTCTAAAGAAATTCGAACCGTCCGTTCGAGTATCTGACAGCTTCGTGTCTGGCATTCAAGCCGACGAGGTGCTCAGCGAGTTCAAGAAAAAGCGCACAGTGATTTTGCACACGGACAGATACTCTGTGAGAGATGCTTAGCTCTTGCTATATCTATCTATCTATCCATCTATCTATCTATCTATCTATCTATCTATCTATCTATCTATCTATCTATCTATCTATCTATCTATCTATCTATCTATCTATCTATCTATCTATCTATCTATCTATCTATCTATCTATCTATCTATCTATCTATCTATCTATCTATCTATCTATCTATCTATCTATCTATCTATCTATCTATCTATCTATCTATCTATCTATCTATCTATCTATCTATCTATCTATCTATCTATCTATCTATCTATCTATCTATCTATCTGTCTATCTATCTATCTATCTATCTATCTATCTATCTATCTATCTATCTATCTATCTATCTATCTATCTATCTATCTATCTATCTATCTATCTATCTATCTATCTATCTATCTATCTATCTGTCTGTCTATCTGTCTGTCTGTCTATCTATCTATCTATCTATCTATCTATCTATCTATCTATCTATCTATCTATCTATCTATCTATCTATCTATCTATCTATCTATCTATCTATCTATCTATCTATCTATCTATCTATCTATCTATCTATCTATCTATCTATCTATCTATCTATCTATCTATCTATCTATCTATCTATCTATCTATCTATCTATCTATCTATCTATCTATCTATCTATCTATCTATCTATCTATCTATCTATCTATCTATCTATCTATCTATCTATCTATCTATCTATCTATCTATCTATCTATCTATCTATCTATCTATCTATCTATCTATCTATCTATCTATCTATCTATCTATCTATCTATCTATCTATCTATCTATCTATCTATCTATCTATCTATCTATCTATCTATCTATCTATCTATCTATCTGTCTATCTATCTATCTATCTATCTATCTATCTATCTATCTATCTGTCTGTCTATCTATCTATCTATCTATCTATCTATCTATCTATCTATCTATCTATCTATCTATCTATCTATCTATCTATCTATCTATCTATCTATCTATCTATCTATCTATCTATCTATCTATCTATCTATCTGTCTATCTATCTATCTATCTATCTATCTATCTATCTGTCTGTCTATCTATCTATCTATCTATCTATCTATCTATCTATCTATCTATCTATCTATCTATCTATCTATCTATCTATCTATCTATCTATCTATCTATTAAAAATTATTCTACCCTAATTAAAAGCTGCCATTTTATTCTTTTTCAGCACCAGGGTCAACTGAAACTAGATGCGTAAGTGTATTACTGAATATGAATTTATGTCATTAGCGAGCACCCCCCTCGCCCCTGATGTTCATATCACCGAATTTCGCCGCCACCAGCAACTCTCAGAAGGTGCGGCTCGCCCAGGAGGGCCAGATGCTGCAGGACGCCCGCAGTCGGATGCGCCTTCGCGAGGCCCTGGCGCACCGGGCGAGGCACGACCTGCACCTGGGCGGCAGCCCGCTAGCAGCCGACGAAGCCAGCAACGAGGAAGTCGGCAACGCCGCCGCCAAGACAACAACGAATCAGCGATCAAAGAAATCGCATCACCGTCGAAAGCGGCATCAGGCTGAGCCGCCGCAGCAGCAGCAGGCAGGGAAGCTCAGCTTCATCCCCGAAGACTCATCAGAGTCAGGACGTCACCGTCGCGGTCAGGATTCCACCAGTCAGCTGGTTTCTCAATCGCAGCTCCGTGCGCCCATGTTCGGTGCAGGCGGCGCTGGTCAGTCGTTCGCCAGTCGATCTGAATACGACGCCCTGGCGGCACTGATTAGCGCGGATTCTGGCGCGGCTTCTGGCGCCGCCGGTCACCAGCAGCAGCAACAACAGCAATCAGAGCTGCTGCTCAATTCCGGTTTCCCGGGCTCGTCCGGACTTGAGAAGGTCAAACTGGACGGCAGCAAGGCGGTGTTCAATCGAAGGTGAGGCTGAGAAATATTTTCTACTATGAGTAGCTTTGTATCGACTTGCTCCCGACAAATCTTGTGTTCTGGTATACCAGCTACTAATATATTTGCAATTCACTTCAGCGCAAATTGAATTGTTGTTAAAGACATTCTGGCGTCCATATTTTTTGTAGGCAATGCCAACCAATCAGACTCAGGGATGGCCGATTGGCCTGTCAGAAATATTGATTGATTGTGCCATTGGCTTCAGTATATTGTCTGTCTGTCTGTCTGTCTGTCTGTCTGTCTGTCTGTCTGTCTGTCTGTCTGTCTGTCTGTCTGTCTGTCTGTCTGCCTGCCTGTCTTTCTGTCTGTCTGTCTGTCTGTCTGTCTGTCTGTCTGTCTGTCTGTCTGTCTGTCTGTCTGTCTGTCTGTCTGTCTGTCTGTCTGTCTGTCTGTCTGTCTGTCTGTATGTCTGTCTGTCTGTCTGTCTGTCTGTCTGTCTGTCTGTCTGTCTGTCTGTCTGCCTGCCTGTCTGTCTGTCTGTCTGTCTGTCTGTCTGTCCTTCCGTCGGCCACAACAGTCCAAACTTTTGGCACTAAGTAAGCATGATGCTAAATTTTTCATAGAAGTGCGGTTGACCATGATTTGTTTAAATATTTACTAACAAAATAGAATTTTAGCATTTCCAAATAACGCTTGCTGATGCCCGAGTTTCGCGTTTAGACATTTAGCTTAGTCTCAGCTTCTAAAGCCTCATCTCACTAAGCGAGTTCAGTTGTCTTTTCTGCTATTTTTACAAGAAAGTTCTCTTAGTTCTAATGTTTTCATTAATTTTAGGTCATCGCACCAGAGACAGTAAAAAAGCACACTTGTACTACTTTAAATAGTCACTTTTAAATTGTATCCAGCTTTAAATCTTTTTTAATTGAATGCATGTACGAGCAAGCGTTACTGTTTTATTTATTAAAATTCATTGCATACTTTGGCGCAGATTTAAATTTCGAATGCATTTGTGCACAAAGACTTGATAAGGGCTGTTTACCGGTAGAACTGAATTTGATGACGGAATTCAAATTATGCAAATCTTGCTGCAGCATCTTGGCTGAGTTTCTCACTACATCAGCTTTGAGCCACCCAGCTAGTCAGGTAGTTCTGGTAAGAGTGTAACCATGCCAACCGAAATCAACTATTATATCTCTTTCACTGCACTACCATCGATCACCGCTGTTAAAAAACGCACGGAATCTCTCTATTCACCTTGATAAAGCATTGTTTGATCGGTTCAAAGCACCACTAAGCAGCAAATTTTTGTTCACTGCAATATCGTAAAAAACTTTATTAATTTTTTGCTTTTTAATTAAGTCGTCAGACTATGAAAGGTACATGTACCTATTTATCATATGCCAGGAAGAATTGCCTTTTTACTTCTCTATTGATTGGTTAATTAGTATTTTGCTAACTAATTTTGCATCCCAACTGTTAGTTATTGCGTTGAATTGAGGTCATCATAATGAATACCTGATCTATCTAGGTGACTCCTCTCCCACCTGATCTATCCAGGTGACACCCCAGTCTTACAAAGTGGATAAGCTCCTCTCCCACCTGATCTATCCAGGTGACACCCGAGTCTAACAAAGTGAATAAGCTCCTCTCCCACCTGATCTATCCAGGTGACACCCCAGTCTATCAAAGTGGATAAGCTCCTCTCCCACCTGATCTATCCAGGTGACACCCCAGTCTATCAAAGTGGATAAGCTCCTCTCCCACCTGATCTTATCCAGGTGACACTCCAGTCTATCAAAGTGGATAAGCTCCTCTCCCACCTGATCTATCCAGGTGACACCCCAGTCTATCAAAGTAGATAAGCTCCTCTCCCACCTGATCTATCCAGGTGACACCCGAGTCTATCAAAGTGGATTAGCTCCTCTCCCACCTGATCTATCCAGGTGACACCCCAGTCTATCAAAGTGGATAAGCTCCTCTCCTACCTGATCCATCCAGGTACACCCGAGTCTATCAAAGTGGATAAGCTCCTCTCCCACCTGATCTATCCAGGTGACACCCGAGTCTATCAAAGTGGATAAGCTCCTCTCCCATCTGATCTATCCAGGTGACACCCCAGTCTAACAAAGTGGATAAGCTCCTCTCCCACCTGATCTATCCAGGTGACACCTGAGTCTAACAAAGTGGATAAGCTCCTCTCCCACCTGATCTATCCAGGTGACACCCCAGTCTAACAAAGTGGATAAGCTCCTCTCCCACCTGATCTATCCAGGGGACACCCGAGTCTATCAAAGTGGATAAGCTCCTCTCCCACCTGATCTATCCAGGTGACACCCCAGTCTAACAAAGTGGATAAGCTCCTCTCCCACCTGATCTATCCAGGTGACACCCCAGTCTAACAAAGTGGATAAGCTCCTCTCCCACCTGATCTATCCAGGTGACACCCCAGTCTAACAAAGTGGATAAGCTCCTCTCCCACCTGATCTATCCAGGTGACACCCCAGTCTAACAAAGTGAATAAGCTCCTCTCCCACCTGATCTATCCAGGTGACACCCCAGTCTATCAAAGTGGATAAGCTCCTCTCCCACCTGATCTATCCAGGTGACACCCCAGTCTATCAAAGTGGATAAGCTCCTCTCCCACCTGATCTATCCAGGTGACACCCGAGTCTATCAAAGTGGATAAGCTCCTCTCCCACCTGATCTATCCAGGTGACACCCCAGTCTATCAAAGTGGATAAGCTCCTCTCCCACCTGATCCATCCAGGTACACCCGAGTCTATCAAAGTGGATAAGCTCCTCTCCCACCTGATCTATCCAGGTGACACCCGAGTCTATCAAAGTGGATAAGCTCCTCTCCCACCTGATCTATCCAGGTGACACCCCAGTCTATCAAAGTGGATAAGCTCCTCTCCCACCTGATCTATCCAGGTGACACCCGAGTCTAACAAAGTGAATAAGCTCCTCTCCCACCTGATCTATCCAGGTGACACCCGAGTCTAACAAAGTGGATAAGCTCCTCTCCCACCTGATCTATCCAGGTGACACCCCAGTCTATCAAAGTGGATAAGCTCCTCTCCCACCTGATCTATCCAGGTGACACCCGAGTCTAACAAAGTGGATAAGCTCCTCTCCCACCTGATCTATCCAGGTGACACCCCAGTCTATCAAAGTGGATGAGCTCCTCTCCCACCTGATCTATCCAGGTGACACAACTGTCTAACGAAGTGGATAAGATCTGTCTTTTGAATTTTGAATCACATTTCAGAAGCGACATACTAGCAGAGATTGCCCGTCTGAAAGCCATCGTACTGCCAGACTTTGCCAAGGATTTGTTCGTTGGTCGGGGTATTCGACTGCCGGAGTGAGTCTTGCAATATACGTATTACTCCGTACTGTGATATTATGATACTATGAATAAGTGGCTTAATGTTGTTGTATAAATAAATCAGATTTCATTAAAATAATTTTTGCCGTCAATCTTTTTACAGAAGTCACGCGCTTAACAATCCGAAGAAGACGCTGGCGGCCGGTGATCCAGGTGAGCTTGCCGAGGAACTGGATTGCACTTTTAGTTGGCTTTGGAATTACTTGATGATTGGGAGGTAGCAGAGACCTACTGGGTGATTGGGAAGTAGCAGAGGCCTACTGGGTGATTGGGAAGTAGCAGAGGCCTACTGGGTGATGGGGAGGTTGCAGCAGCCTACTGGGTGATTGGGAGGTAGCAGCAGCCTACTGGGTGATTGGGAGGTAGCAGAGACCTACCTCGATGATTGGGAGGTAGAAGAGACCTACTGAGAGACTAAGAGACTTACCGGAAGACTGTCTTGAGACTATATATGATGAAAATGTGTGCAATTAGACTACAGTTGCATTGCTACGTCTTTATACGCCCTTATTAAGCGTTCAAACCATTCTTAACCCCACCCGCAGTCCTTGATGCGCTGTTACACCAAGCTCAGCAACCAAGTCGCATTATTGACGAATCTGGCAACGTTCTCATTGCCAGCAGTGGCGACTCGCAGCAGCACCAACAGCCTAAACGACAAGTATTTGCTGCTGACGTTACTGCCAAACCGAATGTTTCTACCGAGTGAGTTCCATATACTCTAGAGACGACTTTAATTGAACATAGGCCAAAATTCAAGCAGATCGCCCGTCAATTGCTATTCTATTTTTAAATGCAGAAGTCAGCCAAAGCCAAAGACAGACAATGGTTCAAATCAAACGCAGCAGCAGCCGCCACCGCAAGAGCAACTGGAATCTCTGGAAGAAGAGCAGAAGCAGCAACCCGAGCCGACAGATAACAAAGATGTCGCTAAGGAGGAGCAGGAGGAGCCAATGGAGCCTCTGCCTGAGCCGTTTCTTGGTCTGCCCAGCGAGTGGATGCGCAACGACGCGGACTTGAGCGGAAAAATTCAGACCGACGAGGGCAACATACAGGAGTGAGTTGCCGACGCTTGGCGCCAAATTAGTTTGCAGTGAGCAGACTGATAACTATCGTAGAGAGCCTCAAATCAGACTGATAACTATCATAGAGAGCCTTAAATCAAACTGCTATCATAGAGAGCCTCAAATTAGACTGATCACTATCGTAGAGAGCCTCAAATTAGACTGATCACTATCGTAGAGAGCCTCAAATCAGACTGATAACTATCGTAGAGAGCCTCAAATCAGACTGATAACTATCATAGAGAGCCTTAAATCAAACTGCTATCATAGAGAGCCTCAAATTAGACTGATCACTATCGTAGAGAGCCTCAAATTAGACTGATCACTATCGTAGAGAGCCTCAAATTAGACTGATCACTATCGTAGAGAGCCTCAAATTAGACTGATCACTATCGTAGAGAGCCTCAAATTAGACTGATCACTATCGTAGAGAGCCTCAAATTAGACTGATCACTATCGTAGAGAGCCTCAAATTAGACTGATCACTATCGTAGAGAGCCTCAAATTAGACTGATCACTATCGTAGAGAGCCTCATTATCAAACTGAAAATTATTGTATAGCGCTTAAAGTCAAACAGATTGTACGAACGAACGAAAGAGTAGAGCCTTGAACAAAACTTCTAGCTATCGTAGAGAGCCCCTTTGTATTATAGCAATTGAAATCCATGAAGGGTTATTATAACTAGCGGCGACTGTGAAATGATACTGGATACTCTAACAGTTTAATAATGCCGTAGAAAGCCTTATAAATTATTAAAGATACTTTTAAAACAAGCCTTGAGCCAGCACAAAATTTCTAAATTTCCAGGCAGATCAAGCGTCTTGACCTGCCGCCAGCTCTAACCGGCTACCTATTGGCTATATTTGCCGCTTCGAGCCACGCCAGGGCGGCACCGCTAAGCCTCGAACTTGGCAGACTGATTGGCCAGCGCTTGCTTCTAACGCCGGAATCTTTTAACACTGGCGGCACCGCAACCAGGAGCCTGATTGGCTGGCTTCGGCGAGGACTGGTATGTTTTTTTCATGAAAAATACCTCTAATTGTATTGTTCGGACGATTGTTTAACAGTTTTGTTTAACACTGTCCAGTTAGGCGCGAATTTAAATGCAATTATGAATAATTAACCAAAAGAATTTATTGATATTGCTCAAGTGTTCATCATTTTATCAAAATTTAATTAAATACTTGCATCTGCAGATAAAATTGTTTACGTTTTTTTCTCTCCATAGGACTTATTTCACGATGTAGACCGAGAGGTCAAAGGCTCCATCTCTCTGATTGCCTTCCTGGACATTCTGTCTTCCATGCGAGGCATGCCGCTTGACAATGAAGAGATGTCCAGCCTGCAAAGCGCCTTTGGATTGGTGAGTGTCCAATTATTCAAGGACGCTTACGAATTTTATCGTCAATTGTCTGGATTGGAAGTCCGATTCCGTTTTTTTGACGGGTTAATTTAAGCCACAATAGTCTTTAGTGCAAATCAGATCTGCTTAAGACTTAACTGAAGTATCAAGAAGGGCATGACTCTACCTGCTGAAGTATCATGTGTAGGATAAACACCCTATTACCTGGGATAAACTATTACCCCAGTCAATGCTGGTACCCATTTTACAGCTGGGTGAACTCAAGAAACCCAGAGTTAAGTGTTTGCTCAAGGACACAAATTGTTCCAGTGGTTTCGGGAATCGAACCTCCAACCTTGAAGTCGTGAGTCCGATGCTCTAAACATTTAGGCTAAAACCCCTATAAAGTATCACGGAGGGTGGCACATTTGCATGTACAAATGTGCAAAAAACCCGCTATTTGAATTTCAGAGTGGCGACTCTGTATCAAAGTTGACCTTCCTCACTCTGCTGCCATTTCTATTGGACACACTCAACAGAATCAAAGCCTGAACTTTTATTGCTATGTGTGGTTGATTACTACTTACATATAACTATTTCAACGAGTAGCATGCTGTGAATATATAAAAGATTTTTGGTTTTTTTCTTCATAACAATTTTTTTTGTTATTTTGTTATGCTTAAAATCGTAAATTAATTACGGTGAATCACTTGAACTTTCTAAAAAATAAAAAACGTTTAACCAAGCGAAATTTGAAATCATATAGTTTGCTAACTGATTGATTTTAGCTGAAACTAGATTACTTGACTCAATCACCTTCAGTGTCCTGTGTCTTACTTATTAGCTGTTGTTTTAGATATTAGGAAATTCTTAAGATATTTTTAACCTCGCTCCGGCGCCTTTGTCTTCGTGCGAAATGTTTTGTTGACAGTAAATTTGGTTTTATTTTAACAGTTGAATCAAAATATATTTCTATTTTTTGCCAAATGTTTCTGCTTCTGCTTTGCCGTGCGTGTTAAAAAAATTGACCTGTTCTTTTCGATGTTTTTTGTTATTTTTTATTTAATTTTTATATGCGCACTTGGCGACAGGTTTAATAGTACAGCATGTACTTTCAGAATTTATATTTTGAAGAAACATATGGCTACTATATAGTGAAATAAAACAAATTAAATAGAAATTATTCAGCACAAAAGGCAAAGATAATTTATTTAAGTTAGACAATTTAATTGAAGATCAATTTTTTTGCTTTCCCTAATATTAGATAAACAAATAAAGAATTATGAGAGATTAATAAACGTAAGCCGAAAGATCCAAAGAAATAAAACAGGAATATTAAGATTTTATCGAAAGTAATTCAGTTTGTAATAACAACACGTTGGAATGTGGAAACGCTATCTATAAGGACTTTCAAACGTTGTTTCTCTATTACAGTAGTATAACATAATGCAACCGCCGTTAGCGGCCAGCTCTCTGGTAATTAAAGAAAGTAACAAAAAAATTAATAAAAACAAACCATTTCAATTATTCACCCATACCATACTGTACAACTTAAATTTCAGTGACGGGGAATCTTAGATAAGCGTCATAGATCTTGCCCCTAACATCCCCAAATATTTTAGAAAACTTGGTCTCGGTGCATATTCGCACTTTAAAAAAACAACTTCAATAAATAACCAAGCAAAAAAGTACCTTCTGTTCTTCTCTAGAAGTCGTCGTCGCTGTCCACCTGTTGCGCAACTTTGCGACCGCCGCCGTGGCCGCCGCCGATGCCGCCCATGCCTCTGGGCATTCCCGCCGGCGGCCTGGTAGGGTCCTCGGTCGAGTCCAAGCCAGATGAATCTTCATCTTCTTCGTCGAAGTAGGTGGCTTCGCTGCCGGATTCGTCGTCTTCGTCGTCGTCTTCGTCGGACAAATCGGCGCCCATGGAGCCGAAATTGCGCTTGGCGCCACCGCCGGCGCCTGGTCGACCACCGGCGGATCCGTGCATGCCGCCTGTTGGCGCCTTTGGCCGGCTAATCAGCTCATCTGAGGGAATCGAATTTCCGGGATGGCTTGGCGTAAATGGTGCCCAATACGTCAAAGATGACGCCCAAAGTGTCAGAGATTCAAGCCCTCAAAGTGTCAGAGATCAGGTCTCAAAGTTTCAGAGATTCAGGCCTCAAAGTGTCAGAGATTCAGGCCTCAAAGTGTCAGAGATTTAGGCTTCAAAGTGTCAGAGATTCAAGCCCTCAAAGTGTCAGAGATTTAAGCCCTCAAAGTGTCAGAGATTTAAGCCCTCAAAGTGTCAGAGATTCAAGCCCTCAAAGTGTCAGAGATTCAAGCCTTCAAAGTGTCAGAGATTCAAGCCCTCAAAGTGTCAGAGATTCAGGCCTCAAAGTGTCAGAGATCAGGTCTCAAAGTGTCAGAGATGCAGGCCCTCAAAGTGTCAGAGATCAGGTCTCAAAGTGTCAGAGATTCAAGCCCTCAAAGTGTCAGAGATCAGGTCTCAAAGTGTCAGAGATGCAGGCCCTCAAAGTGTCAGAGATTCAAGCCCTCAAAGTGTCAGAGATTCAAGCCCTCAAAGTGTCAGAGATTCAGGCCTCAAAGTGTCAGAGATGCAGGCCCTCAAAGTGTCAGAGATGCAGGCTCTTAAAGTGTCAGAGATTCAAGCCCTCAAAGTGTCAGAGATCAGGTCTCAAAGTGTCAGAGATTCAAGCCCTCAAAGTGTCAGAGATCAGGTCTCAAAGTGTCAGAGATGCAGGCCCTCAAAGTGTCAGAGATTCAAGCCCTCAAAGTGTCAGAGATCAGGTCTCAAAGTGTCAGAGATTCAAGCCCTCAAAGTGTCAGAGATCAGGTCTCAAAGTGTCAGAGATGCAGGCCCTCAAAGTGTCAGAGATTCAAGCCCTCAAAGTGTCAGAGATCAGGTCTCAAAGTGTCAGAGATGCAGGCCCTCAAAGTGTCAGAGATTCAAGCCCTCAAAGTGTCAGAGATTCAAGCCCTCAAAGTGTCAGAGATTCAGGCCTCAAAGTGTCAGAGATGCAGGCCCTCAAAGTGTCAGAGATTCAAGCCCTCAAAGTGTCAGAGATCAGGTCTCAAAGTGTCAGAGATTCAAGCCCTCAAAGTGTCAGAGATCAGGTCTCAAAGTGTCAGAGATGCAGGCCCTCAAAGTGTCAGAGATTCAAGCCCTCAAAGTGTCAGAGATTCAAGCCCTCAAAGTGTCAGAGATGCAGGCCCTCAAAGTGTCAGAGATGCAGGCCCTCAAAGTGTCAGAGATGCAGGCCCTCAAAGTGTCAGAGATGCAGGCTCTTAAAGTGTCAGAGATTCAAGCCCTCAAAGTGTCAGAGATCAGGTCTCAAAGTGTCAGAGATGCAGGCCCTCAAAGTGTCAGAGATCAGGTCTCAAAGTGTCAGAGATCAGGTCTCAAAGTGTCAGAGATTCAAGCCCTCAAAGTGTCAGAGATTCAAGCCCTCAAAGTGTCAGAGATTCAAGCCCTCAAAGTGTCAGAGATCAGGTCTCAAAGTGTCAGAGATCAGGTCTCAAAGTGTCAGAGATGCAGGCCCTCAAAGTGTCAGAGATTCAAGCCCTCAAAGTGTCAGAGATTCAGGCCTCAAAGTGTCAGAGATTCAAGCCCTCAAAGTGTCAGAGATTCAAGCTCTCAAAGTGTCAGAGATTCAAGCCCTCAAAGTGTCAGAGATTCAAGCCCTCAAAGTGTCAGAGATTCAGGCCTCAAAGTGTCAGAGATTCAAGCCCTCAAAGTGTCAGAGATCAGGTCTCAAAGTGTCAGAGATCAGGTCTCAAAGTGTCACAGATCAGGTCTCAAAGTGTCAGAGATTCAAGCCCTCAAAGTGTCAGAGATTCAAGCCCTCAAAGTGTCAGAGATTCAAGCTCTCAAAGTGTCAGAGATTCAAGCCCTCAAAGTGTCAAAGATTCAAGCCCCTTAAAGTGTGAGAGATTCAGGCCCTCAAAGTGTCAGAGTTTCAGGCTTCAAAGTGTCAGAGATGGCGCCTAAAGGGCCAGAGATGTCGGCCCAAAATTAGAAATTTGGGCTGTCAGACAAGACACTTCAATATGAGTTAATACACTCACTAGCGTTGCTATCCTCGCTCTCGCTTGACTCAGCCCCGTCGCTGGCAACATCGTCGGACAGTTGATCGTCGAGTCCGGCCTTGGCTTTGCCGCCAGACCGCGGCTTCTTGGCCATCTCCTGCCTGGCCGCCGCCTCAGCCGTCCTCTCCAGCTCGGCGGCAGTCTGCTCGCGCTCCGACCGGCAGAATTCTTCGTATTGAGCCTCCAAAAAGCTGAGATTGCGAAATTTTAATAAATAAATCCGATAGAGTCGGTCGAGTTCCTCTTCGATACGCTCGTATTCGTCCATGTAGGCAGGTCGGACAGCCTGCGCGTGTGTTCAAATGGTTTTTTAAATCTTATTTTTCGTTTTTTTATAGATACGTCGCTTTTGACCTACTAATAGTAGTGTATCATATTAAATCTAATTTAGATGCTCTTCTTCTGATGCTAAACACTGCTGATGCTCCTGCTGTTTTCTATAGTTTGGAGCCACTGATGTATATCGTTTTGAGCCCCTGCTGTCTATAGTTTGGCGCTACTGATGTCTATGTTTGGCGCCACTGATACCTATAGTTTGGCGCCACTGAAGCATATAGTTTGGCGCCACTGATGCATATAGTTTGGCGCCACTGATGCTTATAATTTTGAGCCACTGATGCTTATAGTTTGGCGCCACTGATGACTATAGTTTGGCGCCACTGATACCTATAGTTTGGCGCCACTGATGACTATAGTTTTGAGCCACTGATGCTTATAGTTTGGCGCCACTGATGCCTATAGTTTGGCGCCACTGATGCATATAGTTTGGCGCCACTGATGCATATAGTTTGGCGCCACTGATGCATATAGTTTGGCGCCACTGATGCATATAGTTTGGCGCCACTGATGACTATAGTTTGGCGCCACTGATGACTATAGTTTGGCGCCACTGATACCTATAGTTTGGCGCCACTGATGACTATAGTTTTGAGCCACTGATGCTTATAGTTTGGCGCCACTGATGCCTATAGTTTGGCGCAACAACCTCCACAAATTCTAATGATCACCTGCAACGTGCTCAATCGTTTCTGATTTCGTTCCAGCTCGCTTTTCTTCTTATCAATTTTGGCTTGCAAATTCGCCTCGTCGCTTGCAATGTTCTCCAAAGCTGATTGAGTCTTCTTTAATTCGGCCTCGATAGTTTTGATATTGCCGCGGATGCCCTTCTCAACTTGAGTAGTCTCCAACTGGCGGGCTAAGGCCAGAGAACGTAAATCTCTGAGGTCAGGCTCCCGGTTCAGCAGGTCGTACAGGGCGGCGCCGCGGGAGGTGATTTCTGACGCGAGTCGTCGGCATTCTTTGATCTCGTGTGGCTAAAAAGGGATGTTTTAATATGTAAAGAAATAAATTGAATATAATAAAATCTCGGTTTAAAAAAGATCCCTTACATTTTATACTTTTAAAAAAATTCTACTTCACAAATAGAACAGTAAAGAACAAATAAATTTGCTTTTCTGAAATTCTAAAATTTTAATAAAGTGAGCATTCGAAATAGATCAATACAACACTAGCCCAAAGAAGCAACTGCCCTAAGTACTAAACTTAAATGCACAAAATAAAGTAAAAATAAAAAAGTTTTTAGTTAAAGTTGCTTACCTTGGCTGCTCCAAGACTCAAAGAGCTTTCATTTTGACTTGTTTCTGAACCAGAATTAATGTTTTTCATTGCCTGATACAACTGGGATGTCATTTTTAGGAGTTCTTTTACTGCATGACCATCGGCTTGATAAAGCTTCTTCGTGTTTAGCTTGATATGAGCTTTAAGTGCCATACTCTGAGCAACCATTTTAATAAAAATCACTCGATCTTGTTCGCTGTCGATCTCTTTTGGTATATCCATGCCTGGGTCGAAGCGTTTTGCCAACCAAACGAGGATTTCAGCAACAAGTCGAAAGTTAGGGGAACGAAAGTTTTCCATGCTGATGAGTCTAGGGTACCCTAGAGCTCTCATCATTTCTGTAAAGCTTCTTATGTCTCTGAATGACATAGCCACTTCGTGTTTCGTACAGTATTCGCGATTGATAGACCCTAACAGAATGCAATGCGCATTCGATAAAAGAACTAAAAAAAACAATGTTAAATGTATGTTTGAGTCTGTAGACATTCCATTAATTTCAAAAACAAAGAAATACGTTTATATTAAATTTTCTTATTAACCTTAGTTTAGCATATTTTACTGAACTATTATTAACTTTCAAAATACATTTCATCGCTAGCAAGCTTTGTTTTGTTATAATTTATAAAGTAGAACGGTGCAAATTTTTAAAATTAGAAGAGGGCAGGTTCGGACTGCGCGCACGTGCGCAATTGCTTGAAGCTTTCTGTGATTGTTTATTAGGACTAAAAATTGTATATTTGTTTTTATCTCCGCTAACGCAAAACCGACTGTGGTAATCAGTAATGAAGCTTACTATTCTTTATTGTAAGTTAGCCCAGTAGCCCTACGCCGCCTACTGCGCCACACTTTAATTTTAGTAGCCTACTGCTTGTGCTGGCATACTCAACTTACTGCCGAAACACAGCGGGTATAGAATACAGTGGCGCAGCCATGAATTTTTAAATTGGGACCGCCTTCGGCGTGAGGGTTACTTTGAAATTAATGTACTGAGTGTAGAAAATTATGTGATATATGACAAGCCTTGCAATCCTTTAGGCTTAATCCATTAGGCCATGGCCATTGGCTGTACCACCAAGTCTGGCTGAGAATGAATATGCGTAATTTTAACAGTCTCTATGCAACACGCCAACAGTTAAAGGATATAGTCCTATTTAATGCAGTGAGGGTTATTTAAGACTAGCCCTAGAAATAGGCATATGTGATAGACATATAGTTTTTTTCTATGTCCTATTTATTCTCTTTTCTTTACTTTTCAGTAAGTAAGAAAACTGCCATTGAATGCACTGAGGATTCATATGAACTTCTAGCTACAAAGGTTGCGCAAGAAATTGGTGTTCCTATAGAATATCAAAAGTTAATTTATAAAGGTAAACTAGTTTAATACTTTTGATATTTTAACTCTATTTTTATTCTTTTTTACATTTACATTTTTTTGAATATAAAGGCCTATTTTTGTTCATCTTGTTTGAATTTAGCATACTATTTATGAATATATTTGTTGCATAGATTAATTAACCTTATACTAATCATTTTGTGAATTAATAAAAAAATCATTTAAAGCTTATTTACTTTTGTAGGAAAGTCTTTACACCCAGGTAGCCTAACTGAACAAGGGTTGAAGAATAATGAAAAAGTCATGCTGATTGGCAACAAGGTAAGAGATTTTTTAACATGATATGAGCTAGCCTATTGAATTAATTTTTAAATAAAAAGCCCAGTGTTTTAAATTAGCTATCTTTTTGGTCTATAAATGCAAACCAAAACCAAACCAAACCAAAAATTATGTTTCAAATAAAGTTATGAAATATAATAAGCCTTAATACCAGAATGAAAAAGGATCTCATTATTCTCAGAGGGTCAAAGAACTTCATCAGTTGAGGTCAACATGTAATAAGGGCAATTTCTGTGTGATCATTAATACCAATCACTTAGCTTAGGCCCTATATACTTTTACATTGTTTTGTACATTCGTTGTGTGATTTGATTGTCAATGTGGTGGCAATTAGTGGTGCAACATGGGGGGCAGTGGGGCAGTCCCATACATGCGCAACATTTGGCTGATCTAGCCGGCCGGCTGGCAAGGGTCCCAACCAAGGTGAGTTGCAAGAATGCCAACCAAAATGGACGTAATACTAATTAGATGACGAGGTATGTAGCCTTAGTAAAAAGTCATAGTTACTCCTGCCGTTTACCTAAAGTTGCGTTTATCTTTACTTCAGGGTTTCTTTCACAGGTAAGTCGCCTTTTTGGTCAAAAAGTAAGTTGCACGACCAGTGTAAATCAGGAGGGTTGCGCATGTATCGGCAGTCACCCCTCTCTCAAATGGAAACTAAGGAATACAATCTCGGAATCCCGGGATTAGGCCCAAATCCCAGGATTCTTAATCCCGGAATTTTGATTAGGACTGTTTTCCGGGATTCAAAAATCCCATCCCAGGATTGATCATCGGGATCCGGATCCCGTTTTGCAATAACCCAATCATTCATTCTTGAGTATCAGCAGCTGAGATACTTGTCAGGTGAAAATCATAACCCAGTTGTCCTATTTTGATTTCTTAATCTTTTAAACATGCAAGCTTGTGAGTAGAATGCTATAGGGCTGCAGGTATACAAAACAGAAGCTGTTAGCAGGTGGTAAGGGCGTTAAAGGTAATAATATAGAACTACTTTAAGCAGTCCCTACCTTCAAAACTCCCTAGCTGTAGTTAGGATTAGAACAGTGGGACCTTGCTATCAGACCATGACCAAAGCTAACAGTTCTCCATCTATGGCGGGTGTCCCTGGGACTGGGAGGGTGATGTCTGATCCCCTTCTACCCTGGTATCAGTACCTCGGGCCATAGCTCTGTAAGCCATCATTCCCCAGGTTACATCACAATCAACTGTGATTTTCCTGAGCTGATACTGGCATGTAAAAAAGCATGTCTATCATGCCAGCCAGTACATCACACTCCAATTCAGAGCTCACTGTCAGTTTCTTGTTTGCAAAATATTGTCATTAAAAGCACTTTTCAAAAATCAGATTAGATTAGAAACTTTTGTCCCAATTTGTTAGGGTCCCAGGATTGGCAAAACTCGGGATTTTGTATTCCCTAGTGGAGACCAGAAAAAAATCAAAGGGGGGACCAATAGATAGAATTTTTTGCCAAAATACAGAGCCACCCCCTCCACCCCCGGGCCTCTTGGGTCTCCTCAACAAATTTCTGGCTGTGCTACTGGTGGCAATGTAAGCAATCTTAAAAGCCAGTAAAGCTCAGAATGCATGTCAAAGATAACTCAATTCAATGTACAGACTGTTGGTTCACACCCAACCCATAGTAAAATTAATTTGAGCTACTAATATAGTAAAGCTAACATTTAAGGGGTTTAATATGCGCTTCGTCTAAATGCATTATCTGATTCTACGACATAAAAAGGACATGGTGTCGTTTAATTCGTGTCAAATATTATTATGCAATTGGCTTTTGTGTAGGCCTAGGCCAGGCTAGGCTTATCTTTGACTTCGGGGTGGTTGTTGCTCTTATCTAATGCACAATTTACAATAGATACCAGGGCGAGAAAAGTGGGGTCTTCGGTGAAATTACTCGACATTAGAAGACAAGATCTCGTACATTCAGTTTCAGTTGTGCACTACCCTTTCGGCTAATCACGTGATCACTGTGTGATAAAAGTTATACAATCCTGTTTCGTTTAATATAATCCAAGAAGAGAGAACTGAGTCTCAATTAAATTACTCTTCGTTAGATAACAAGATGTACATTCAATTTCAATTGTACACTGCCCGCTCGGCTAATCACGTGATTACAGATAAAACCCGATAAATGTTATACAAGCCGCCTTATTTTAATTTGAATCTTTGATTAAACTGCAGGCAATGGACCAGTCCGAGGCTGACGCTCTATCCAGCATCGAGTCAATTGAAAAGTCAATCGCCGACTTAGAAATTCGTCTAGAAATTATCAGAGAAGAATTCTCCGACTATTCTCAGGGCTTTGTACCAACAGACTTGCGTCACGTTTTTCTGCGCGCGCTGACTAAACGAGCGGCGTCGATCACTAGCGACGCCGAGTCTTGCCGGAGCAGCCTCGTAGCTTTGCTAGGCCGGTCTACTAGCGAGTTCGCCAATCGAATCAGAGAGCGGCGTCGGAATTCATTGAAATTATTAGACAGTTTACAGGCCAAAGCCGAGTCGCTGCTGGCCGACCTGCTTGACGATGATGAGCAGGCCACCAATAGCGAAGCCGAAGACTGCACTCTGGACTGACTTGTTTGGCTATTTAAATGCCTTGATTGAAATACGCAACCGCCGAGTTCATTCTCTGCACACTATTGATTGATCTTGCTAGATAGACCTTCCAGGTTAGCCATTCTTATTTAAAGCGCTTAATTTCAGCCTTGTCTTCGTGTAACTAACTAAGCGACTTACTTAACCAAATTACATGATTACAAGTCAAGCCACTGTATCAACACATTACCCACTTGCCCAGAGATTTAATCAACAGCATTGAGTCATTCATACCTTACGTTACCTGTCTTTCATTTGTTTAATTATTGAGTTCCTTGTTGCTCATTTTAGTGCTTTCTTGTCAAATTATTTTTTTTTATTTATCTTGATGCGAGCTCCTAATAATTATATAAAGATGCATTGCAAATGCGCTGTATACTTTTCTATAAGTAATTTTCAGGATTAAAATTTACCAAGTATTTTAGTTATGTGTATTGCTACATTCCTGTACTTTGATGTACGGCAAAACTAGTCGTTGTATTCCTTTGATCTACCGCCAATTCCTCTCAATCCTTTGATCTACCGCCAATCTCTCTCAATCCTTTGATTTACCGCCAATCATTCTCAATCCTTTGATCTACCGCCAATTACTCTCAATCCTTTGATCTACCGCCAATTACTCTCAATCCTTTGATCTACCGCCAATTCCTCTCAATCCTTTGATCTACCGCCAATCTCTCTCATTCCTTATGATCTACCGCCAATTCCTCTCAATCCTTTGATCTACCGCCAATCTCTCTCAATCCTTTGATCTACCGCCAATTACTCTCAATCCTTTGATCTACCGCCAATCCCTCTCAATCCTTTGATCTACCGCCAATTCCTCTCAATCCTTTGATCTACCGCCAATCTCTCTCAAAGCTCTGATCTACCGCCAATCATTCTCAATCCTTTGATCTACCGCCAATCCCTCTCAATCCTTTGATCTACCGCCAATTACTCTCAATCCTTTGATCTACCGCCAATCCCTCTCAATCCTTTGATCTACCGCCAATTACTCTCAATCCTTTGATCTACCGCCAATCACTCTCAAACCTTTGAGCTACCGCTAATCATTCTTAAAACCTTTGATCTACCCCCAGATTAGCCAGCTAATTTATAACAAACTTTCCCCAATGTCACAAGACTGCAATAATTTCGTTTTAATTTCTAGCTGTCAATAAAAAACTGCCTGCTAAAAGAGATGCTCAATAAACTAGTACTTTTGTTGTTGCTATACTGCTCCACTGCGATTTCCGCGCCGACTCAATCAAGCGTCAGCGGTGGCCAAGGCGACACCGTGAAGATGACATTCCTAGAGCCGGCTTCTAAGATTGAACAGCAACCTTTGAAGACTCCGCAACTGGCCGGCTTGAAGTTGTACAGCAAAGTTGGCGACCAATGGGAGGCATTCAAAGTGGGTTTCTCTTAGCATTCATTGAAATCAGAAGTGCATTCTGTGTCCTTTATTTTTTAAAGATATAAAACCTGTTTCGCATTTTTTCAGGCAGCTTTCAAGCGTGTCTACTCGGACGCTAAAGAGGAGCTCGAACGGTTAGAGATATTTGCCGCCAATATTGCTCTAATCAATAAGCACAATGAAGCGGCAGATTTGGGCAAAAAATCCTACAGACTGGGCGTCAATCAGTTTGCCGATCTGAATAATTCCGAATTTCGTCGGATTTTCAACGGATTTGCTGGAATTAAAAGCCGAAACAGGTGAGTTTCTGCCTAAGTTTCTGTGCGAGTTTCTGTCTCAGCCAGTGAATTGGCTTGCAGAGTCACTGAAGTTTTGTGATGTCTCTGTCTTCAGTCACTCTAGGTCTGTGAATGTCACTGTCTCTTAGTCACTCTAGGTTTGTGAATGTCACTGCCTTCACTCTAGGTCTGTGAATGTCACTGTCTCTCAGTCACTCTAGGTTTGTGAATGTCCCTGTCTTCAGTCACTCTAGGTTTGTGAATGTCCCTGTCTTCAGTCACTCTAGGTTTGTGAATGTCCCTGTCTTCAGTCACTCTAGGTCTGTGAATGTCCCTGTCTTCAGTCACTCTAGGTTTGTGAATGTCCCTGTCTTTAGTCACTCTAGGTTTGTGAATGTCCCTGTCTTTAGTCACTCTAGGTTTGTGAATGTCCCTGTCTTTAGTCACTCTAGGTTTGTGAATGTCACTGTCTTTAGTCACTCTAGGTTTGTGAATGTCACTGTCTTTAGTCACTCTAGGTTTGTGAATGTCACTGTCTTTAGTCACTCTAGGTTTGTGAATGTCCCTGTCTTTAGTCACTCTAGGTTTGTGAATGTCACTGTCTTTAGTCACTCTAGGTTTGTGAATGTCACTGTCTTCAGTCACTCTAGGTTTGTGAATGTGAACTTCAATTTTTATTTGAATAAATCGCGATCGCGTTGACTGGTTTTTATGGTAGCATTCGGGACATTTATTGATCAAAGTTCACCGCCTCATCCTAAAAGGGTTCGCGGCGCCATCACCTACCTGTCGCCGGCCACAGCTGACGCTCAGAAGCTGCCAGAGACTGTCGATTGGCGCAAAAAAGGCGCCGTCACTCCGGTGAAAGATCAGGGCCAGTGCGGCTCCTGTTGGTCTTTCTCCGCTACCGGGGCTTTGGAGGGTAGGATCTTACTTAGACTCGAAAATTCTATTGGGTGACTAGCATCTATCTGAGTGTCTGGAACTGAAATTCTTAGGGAATTCCAGGGTGCCAGACAGACACCCAAATTTCCAAGATTCATAAGGAGTGACTCACTCCCAGAATAGTGACAGCTGATAGCCACCCGCAGTCCCAGAATCCCTTGAGAGTGACAGCCACCCGCAGTCCCAGAATCCCTTGAGAGTGACAGGCAGCCACCCGCAGTCCCAGAATCCCTTGAGAGTGACAGGCAGCCACCCGCAGTCCCAGAATCCCTTGAGAGTGACAGGCAGGCACCCGCAGTCCCAGAATCCCTTGAGAGTGACAGGCAATCGCAGTCCCAGAATCGCTTGAGAGTGACAGGCAGGCACCCGCAGTCCCAGAGAGTGACAGACTCTGACAGTCCCCATCTGCAACCATCCAAGGCCAGCACTTTCGCCGCACCGGCCAGCTGGTGTCCCTGTCCGAGCAGCAGTTGGTGGACTGTTCGGCCAGTTTCGGCAACGCCGGCTGCAATGGCGGCCTGATGGACGACGCGTTTCAATATGCTCGCCAGTACGGCCTGGAGACCGAGGCCAGCTATCCGTACGTGGCCGAACAGGAGCCCGTGTGCCGGTTCAACACCAGCCTGGTGGTGGCCAACTGCACCGGGTTTGTCGACGTGCCGCCGGGATCGGAGGCCAAGCTGCAGGAGGCTGTCGCTAATTTTGGCCCAGTGTCCGTGGCTATCGACGCCTCGCATCACAGCTTTCAGCTCTACCGCAGCGGTTAGTGCTGTGATGATTGACTTGGTGGTTTGGAATGACTGGAAGATTGTATGCTCGAGTGATTTCAGTGCCAGTTTATTGGTGTTAAAATCGTCTGTCGGTGCTAGTTTAGGCAGTGACAATACATGTGACAGTATTTCCATGATTTGCTGTTTTAAGAGTGACAAGCCGTATGTTAATGCCAGTATAAAGAGTGACAATCCTGTGTTAATGCCAGTTTAAAGAGTGACAATCCCTGTGTTAATGCCAGTTTAAAGAGTGACAATCCATGTATGTTAATGCCCTTTTAAAGAGTGACAATCCGTGTGTTAATGCCAGTTTAAAGAGTTACAATCCCTGTGTTAATGCCAGTTTAAGGAGTGACAATCCCTGTGTTAATGCCAGTTTAAGGAGTGACAATCCGTGGCTGTTAATGCCAGCATAAAAAGTTACAAACCTTGTGTAAATGCCAGTTTAATGAGTGACAATCCCTGTGTTAATGCCAGTTTAAAGAGTTACAATCCCTGTGTTAATGCCCGTTTAAGGAGCGACAATCCTTATGAAAATGTCAGTTTAAAAAGCGCCTATTCTTCTGTAAATACCAGCCCCAGTTATGAAACCTGTCTCACCTTTGCCAGGTGTTTACGACGAGCCGGCCTGCTCCCCGTCCAACCTGGACCACGGAGTGCTGCTAGTTGGCTACGGCACCGATCGAGCAAGCCGAGCCAAGTACTGGCTAGTTAAGAACAGCTGGAACTCGCACTGGGGCGAAGCTGGCTACGTTAGGATTGCCCGAGACAAGGGGAACATGTGCGGCGTCGCCTCGTCTGCGAGCTATCCGACTGTTTGACTTGCGGCTAGTTGAAATTTTCAGTTCTTTATTCTACTTTATTACCGTATATTGTTTGGTTCCTTATTGGTTTCAAGATTCATTACGCATAATTCTAATTAGCATGTCATATTTCAGTATGTCATCAGTATGTCACGTTAATCAAAATTAGCATGTCATATTTCTCAATATTAGCAGCTCATGTTTATCAAAATTAGCATGTCATATTTCTCAATATTAGCAGGTCATGTTTATCAAAATTAGCATGTCATATTTCTCAATATTAGCAGCTCATGTTTATCAAAATTAGCATGTCATATTTCTCAATATTAGCAGGTCATGTTTATCAAAATTAGCATGTCATATTTCTCAATATTAGCAGGTCATGTTTATCAAAATTAGCATGTCATATTTCTCAATATTAGCAGCTCATGTTTATCAAAATTAGCATGTCATATTTCTCAATATTAGCAGGTCATGTTTATCAAAATTAGCATGTCATATTTCTCAATATTAGCAGGTCATGTTTATCAAAATTAGCATGTCATATTTCTCAATATTAGCAGGTCATGTTTATCAAAATTAGCATGTCATATTTCTCAATATTAGCAGGTCATGTTTATCAAAATTAGCATTTCATATGTCAGCAACCGGCAAGCTTGGGCACAGCAGGCAGTATTTACATTGTGCTACCTCGATCATTTTTCCAACCAACCAATTGAATCAATAGAAGCGCAGAAGCCAGTGTCAGCTGCTGTCCTCCTATTAATTTTCAATATTCAAACAAAAACGCATTGTGTGTTTTTCTCTTTCTTTCTCTCTGCTTTTTAGGTAAGACTTTGAAAACATGCGAGACTTTTTTCTTTAAAGCTAGAGTCGGAAAATTACCAAGTCGTATATTGAAAGAAAGCAAGTCTTCGAAATTCGTCAATCTTCAATGCGCGTGTATACAGCTTAGTAGCAGTGGAGGCTCTAGAAATAGAGGCTTTAAAAGTCCGAAATTTTGTTTCCGTGACCAGGAAACTTAAGTTAAGTCACTGGGTAACTTTAATTTAACTGCTAAATAACTCTAATTCGAGGCTTCTAATTACTGCATCAAGTTGTTGGAACAATATTATACTGTTGCTACAGAGCGGCAGTCAAACCAGTCTCGGGGCTGGAGGCGTTAGGTTTGAGCGCTTTCAATTATAATCTTTCCTATGAATCTCGTATGTTGTTATGCAGCCCACATAATTTTTTCTTAGAAATGAGCTGCAGAGGCCCGTAAGTAACGTATATTTATCGTATTGCTGGCGCATTTAGTTTACTCTGCTGCATATGTTAGTAGTAATCTATGCAACAGAAATCCCAATTTACGTGTTGCAATTCTATGCAACACTCATCCTTTGGAGAACGCATAGCGCTAAATGGGTTTTTGCCCGACAAGGCTACAAATAATTCGGTTCGAGAAAAATCTGATCTCTCGAGAGAATACTAAACCAGTTTTATAGATTTTACAAGTTACAAGCTACGGGCTGAATGGCTACAGGTTTTACAAGCTACAAGGAGGATGGTTTCACAAAACTGCTTGAAAATTTCAACCAAAAACTTCACAAGTTGCTATTATTTTGAATCGTCTATGGCTAAAAGGTCAACGTCTCTGAGGACAAGTTGACTTGGACACCCCCATGGATGAATAAAAACATGGATTGCTCGTCTGCCTTAGATTCAGGGGTGTAATTTTGCCTCGCGAAGCCCCCGTTCGCACCGATTGGCTACTTAAGATTTCTTAGTTGTCTATGGTAAAAACGTAAGTTTTATTCATCCATGGACACTCCATGCAGAGCGTCGGCTATACATGACGCCCCTTGCCCCTGTAGCCAAATGAAAAGTTTGCTCCTGTAGAAAAGTTTGCCCCTGTAGCCGAATGAAGAAGCTCGAATACTATCAGACGTACAATTCTTGTACATATTTTCCTCTTGTAATCGATCGAAACCTTGACATATGATTTTGCTGTTAGTTGACACTTCCCAGAGGAAATTGACCCTCGGTCTTAAGCACAATAATATAGTTGAAGTCAATAAGAACTGGAGTTTGGTTAGTGACATTATAATAACGTGGGCTTTAATAAGAAATTTACCAGCATGAGCAAAAGAAAACAACTTTTCTACTTGTTAGCCCCTAAAAGTCGAATAATCTGTAGTGAGGATCATGTATATTCTGCCTCTCCGGTGTTGAGGAATGCGGAGCACTTCATCTGTGCCCGGCCCGCCTTACTCAGGACAGGCTCACCTATCTCGGCCCAAACCCGGACCTTTCCAACGTTTTCAGGCCCGAGAATCTCTGCCAGCTCGTCCGCTTACCCAAGGGCTACCGGGCGAGCGACCATCCACCTCCTAGGCTCTCCGGAGAGGGACCGCGCTGCGAACACCGGCACGTGGTCGCCAAAGGGGTGACATACATGTTGATACATGTTGACATTACCAACTTGATGGGCGTCGTCACTGTATCCGGATGCATCAAAATGAAACAAATGCAAATTATAACAAACAAATGTGAGAATGCAATGCCAACAGCGCCAAATAGTAAATATATTAACAATAATTGTCTCAGAGTTTATTTTCATTCTGATTAGCTAACTTCTCTCTGAACAAACATACAACAACAACAACTGTTTTATTTCTGAGAGTTCACGTCTCCAATATTTTGGTTGCTGTCTGGCGTTCCAAGTGCTACTCCGTTCGTTTGTCAGTTGCCGCGCCATCAGATACGGAGCCGAGAGAACACCAGACCGCGCTTTGAAGCCGGTATAGCGTTTCGCAAAATCAGCTTCAGCAATGAGTCGACTTTCACATCGACGTCCTTTCCGAGGCCAACCGAAGCTAAGGTCGAGAAGCGCTCCTCCGGCTTCTGCTCAACCGCAGGCGGCGAAGTTGCTGGCCGTTTAGTCAGCTCCTCTTCCATCTGCTCCGGATCGGCTAGCACGGAATGACGGGCTGAAATCGATTTATTTATGGTAGATATTTAGTTTAGATATTTAGTATAGGAGAATCAGACGCTTCAATGAAAGCAGTCGTGCCCATTCCACTGATCCCGCAGCACTGCTACACAGGGTGTCCACAGCTCCCCTGACTTTCCCATCCTCAGACAGGCATTGTTGCACAGGCCCCAAATTAATGAGCTATCCCAGACTCACGGTGCAGCAGAGTCAGCAGAAGGCAGAGCAGAGTCAACCAAGTCCAACGCCGATTACCAACTTGAGCGCACATCTTGTCCAGACTGCCCGTTCGTTGAGAAGTTGTTTTGCCTTGTACTGAGCAGAAAGTGTCGATTTTGAAATAGAAATCTCCCCAGTCGGTGCTTGGTTATATAGACTTCTGTAGGTGGGGGAGGGGGCTGCATCTCCCAGCTGGCGCCTTTTCTGTGCGCTGGTTCCGCAAACAAGGCAAAGCCCGACGCTGCACCTGCTACTGCCGACGCTCTGCGCAGAAAATTTCTTTGACTTTGAAGAATCTCCAGCCTCCAAAAGCCTGTGCTAACGCTATTTGATGGCTCAGGTGAGTGAGACCTAAGAGAAAGAAGGAAATTATATTTAGAAATGGACCAACCGGACATCTGTGCGCAGAAAATTTCCTACCCAAGATCGAGCCAGCGTCCCGGGTCTTTGCGCCACATCTGTATGGAAATTAAACGCCTGGCTCAACAGCGAGTCTTTGCAAACATTTTCCAGCATCGTTTGCACCTGCAGCCAGCTGTCTTCCCGGGTTTCCGACTGATTTTGAAGACATCTTCTGGATTAAAAAGAAGCGCTAAGCGGGTTTTGGCTGACTGCAACAACAGAATACACTAGTAGTAGGGTATAGGAACAGTTTTATTGTATTTTGCGAATAGCTTTAATAAACATATTAACCATTAATATTGTTGTTGTTATTAACTGGAGATGACAGCAAAATCATCATGAAAACTGATGTCGAACTGTCTGCATTGAGGTGCCGCAACCCTAAGGTGCGCCGTAGCCTACATTAACTTGGAGCTGAATTGGAATATCGGCTTGGCTCTGCTCTTGCAATTAACGCCCAGCTTGAGGGCCAACCCCCGAGACACAGTGAAGTGTACATTCCTAACGATAAATAAAGTTAGGGCCGCTGTACACTTCTGTGTGTGTGTGTGTGTGTGTGTGTGT
Organism: Macrostomum lignano; assembly: GCA_002269645.1. NCBI lineage: Eukaryota > Metazoa > Platyhelminthes > Macrostomidae > Macrostomum > Macrostomum lignano. The sequence continues at coordinate 143,062 of NIVC01000023.1, forward strand.
GCGTATGACTGCGTACGTATCCGCGCGCTTGTGTGCCTGCTCAGGGGAGTCTGCGGAATGGGCAGTGATGCCTCTCGCCGGTTGTGTGACAATGTCGCTTAAAGTGCGCCAGGGTGCACGCAGCCTCAGATTAGAAAAATCCTACGGATTGCGGCCCCCTCCAATAAAATTAGACGGTAACAAGTCACTCAATGTTACAAAACAGTCCATACAGGCGGAAGCTTAGAACATCTCCACGGAAGTGAAGAAGTTGACAATAACAAGCACCAGCACCAGTAGAGCCACGTGGCACAGCGCCAGCTTCGGCAGAGACATCAGCAAGTTCAAGCGTTCCCTACGCCGCAGGTTCACCATCAGTAGGCAGACAAAGACCAGCATCTCTTGTCGGCCATTCTGGATGACTCGCAGCAGCAGTAGAAACACCGTGTGCGACAGTTTTGTACTGAGCAGCGGTACTATTCTAAATTCGAACATTCGCTGTAAACTCAGTTTAATCTTCCACCAGGCATTGCAAGATTTGGCTCCTTGAATGAAACTTGTCGGCGAGCTGAGCAGCAGCGGATACACGTCGTATAGGAGCAGCTCCTGGCTAAGGACGTCGTCTACCGCTAATCTGCCAGTTAGAAGACTTTCGTAGAAGTTTCCGGCACTGCGCATGTAACTTCCGGTGCTGATCAGGATCATTCTTCCGATGGTTAGAGCGGCTTCTTGCAGCGAAATCAAGCTGCTGCAAAATTGGAAGCGAATTGGACTGACGTTGTTGTTGCTAAGTAACCTGTCGTTGCTAAGTAACTCGTCGTTGCTAAGTAACCTGTCGTTGCTAAGTAACTCGTCGTTGCTAAGTAACCTGTCGTTGCTAAGTAACTCGTCGTTGCTAAGTAACCTGTCGTTGCTAAGTAACTCGTCGTTGCTAAGTAACCTGTCGTTGCTAAGTAACTCGTCGTTGCTAAGTAACTCGTCGTTGCTAAGTAACCTGTCGTTGCTAAGTAACTCGTCGTTGCTAAGTAACCTGTCGTTGCTAAGTAACTCGTCGTTGCTAAGTAACTCGTCGTTGCTAAGTAACCTGTCGTTGCTAAGTAACCTGTCGTTGCTAAGTAACCTGTTGTTGCTAAGTAACTCGTCGTTGCTGAGTAACCTGTTGTTGCTGAGTAGCCTGTTGTTGCTAATGTAATTAATGTTGCTAAGTAACCTGTTGTTGCTAATGTAATTAATGTTGCTAAGTAACCTGTTGTTGCTAATGTAATTAAAATGTTACTAATGTAATTAATGTTGCTTATGTAAAAGCCGGTGCTAATTTAATATAAACCTTTGTTTCGTAAAATAACATTGATATGAAATAATTTCACTGTGGAGTTGCCAATAGCAACGCTCTGAACCACATCGAGCTCAATTCACGGAAAATGTTACTCACTTATGCAACGTAAGGCTGAATATCACTTGAAAATAATAAGCGCACCGATCCAAGATGCAGTGGGACACAATGAGCAGCAGCAGCAGGCGACAGACCATCCTAGTTTTGTTCACCAACAGGCGTCGGAGACCGCGCGATAGGGACTGATTGCGAGTTACTATCGCTTGACTATGCTGCAGCAGGACTGACTTCTGGTCGCTGTTGCTAGGGTAAACTATACTGGACACGAATGTGGCGCACACAGTTGCTAGGGGACCTAGAAGCCGGGGGATTAGGGATAAACAAAATTATAGTTTTGAATTTTGCAGCCTGATGAACGCAGGGACATGCTCATTCCCCGTGTGATGGGAACCCCTGTTAGTGGAATCTCTGCGAAGGGGAATCCCTGCAATGAGAATCACTTTAGGGAATCTTTGTGGAGAATCCCTTTGAGGGGAATCTCTATGAGGGGAATCCCTGTGAGGGGAATTTCTGTGGGGAAATCCCTGCAATGAGAATCAATTTGGGAATTTTGTGGAGAATCCCTGTGAGGGTAATCCCTGTGCGGAGAATCCCTTTGAAGGAATCCATTTGAGAGGAATCCCTGTGAGGGGAATCCATTTGAGAGGAATCCCTATGAGGTGAGTTCCTTTGAGGGGAATCCCTGTGAGGGAAATCCCTCTTTGAGGGGAATCCCTCTTTGAGGGGAATCCCTCTGAGGAGAATCTCTTTGAGGGGATTCCCTGTATGGGGAATCTTACTGAAGGAAATCCATGCGAGGGGAATGCTTTCGAAGAGAATTCCGCGGGGAAGTTCTGCTAGGGGTGAATTCCTGTGAGATTAGGGTAATTCTTCAGCGAGGGAGAATGTTTATTAAAAATGAAAAAAGCCAAACCTAGCGTGCAAATGATCCTAGAACCCAGCACAAAATCCTTATGCGCCAGGTGATAGGGCCTGGCACTGGTGAGAAGGCACTGCACAGATCCGATTAGCAGCAGGCTTTGCATCTCTGATTCAGTGAGTTTCGACAGCTGCGGTCGCAGAATGAGAATGCTGGTTAGCGGCGGTAGCTGGCAGACAGCCACAAGGAATAGGATAGACTCAACAGGGTCCATCAGGAAGTTGTATCTGCATTGTTGACGGTTTTTTGTAGTTGCTCTTTGTAAAAGAAATTCATTTCTCTGACTCCCTGAGCACAGACAAGAGCCAATGCTGTACGCAGGGCACGCACTCATCCACACAGCTCACACTGGGTGTACAGCGACCCCGACTTTCTAATCAGTCAGGGATGTACACTCTGCTCAGCTGTTCTGCCCGTCTTATTAAAGATTTCTAAAATAGTGTTATTCTCGAAAAAAATGTTTTAGGTGATTATTTTCCATTTTTCTGTATACAATTTAGGAACCTTTTTTAGACTTACCTAAACAGCACCTGAAGCAGGTTAAGATGCTTTTGAAAGTTAACCAGCCTCAATAGCAGACTGATGGTCAGTATGTACGCCACGTGCAAGATGTTAGTAAAAAACCTATTTGATTCTCTGAGGCTGTCGTATTTTTTTAATACTGATTCTAGATCGTCTGAGGTCCTGTTGAACACTTCCACAGATCTGCGTGTTGGTTTGATTCTTTTAGATTGGAATTAGTCGATTAACAGGTGTCACTATCTACTGTACACTCCAATCAACAGGTATCACTCACTAGTGCACTCTAAAATCAACAGGTATCACTCACTAGTGCACTCTAAAATCAACAGGTATCACTCACTAGTGCACTCTAAAATCAACAGGTATCACTCACTAGTGCACTCTAATCAACAGGCATCACTCACTAGTGCACTCTAATCAACAGGTATCACTCACTAGTGCACTCTAATCAACAGGCATCACTCACTAGTGCACTCTAATCAACAGGTATCACTACTCACTAGTGCACTCTAATCAACAGGTATCACTCACTAGTGCACTCTAAAATCAACAGGTATCACTACTCACTAGTGCACTCTAATCAACAGGCATCACTCACTAGTGCTCTCTAATCAACAGGCATCACTCACTAGTGCTCTCTAATCAACAGGCATCACTCACTAGTGCTCTCTAATCAACAGGCATCACTCACTAGTGCACTCTAATCAACAGGCATCACTCACTAGTGCACTCTAAAATCAACAGGTATCACTACTCACTAGTGCACTCTAATCAACAGGCATCACTCACTAGTGCTCTCTAATCAACAGGCATCACTCACTAGTGCTCTCTAATCAACAGGCATCACTCACTAGTGCACTCTAATCAACAGGTATCACTACTCACTAGTGCACTCTAATCAACAGGTATCACTACTCACTAGTGCACTCTAATCAACAGGTATCACTCACTAGTGCACTCTAAAATCAACAGGTATCACTACTCACTAGTGCACTCTAATCAACAGGCATCACTCACTAGTGCTCTCTAATCAACAGGTATCACTCACTAGTGCACTCTAAAATCAACAGGTATCACTCACTAGTGCACTCTAAAATCAACAGGTAATCAAGTGTTTATACCTGATAGCCTGAAAGAAAAATATTGGCATTTGCCACGCTGTCAAAATCAAATCGTGGATGTTGAGAATTTTATTAATAAACAGTAGAGACACCGCCAGGCACATCAGGTGGAAGGCCTTGAACCAGAGAACAGATTTTAAACTGGTTGACAGGACGCAGCTTAATAGAAATACGTGTAGAAATGCTGAAAAAACGTTTTAAGAATTTAAATTTGACTTTGATAAGATAATACGGAAACAGACTGGCAAATTGAAAACAGACTGGCAAATTGAAAACAGACTGGCAAATTGGAAACAGACTGGCAAATTGAAAACAGACTGGCAAATTGAAAACAGACTGGCAGACTGGAAACAGACTGGCAAATTGAAAACAGACTGGCAAATTGAAAACAGACTGGCAGACTGGAAGCAGACTGGCAGATTGGAAACAGACTAGCAAATTGAAAACAGACTGGCAGACTGGAAGCAGACTGGCAAATTGAAAACAGACTGGCAGATTGGAAACAGACTGGCAGATTGGAAACAGACTGGCAAATTGGAAACAGACTGGCAGATTGGAAACAGACTGGCAGATTGGAAACAGACTGGCAAATTGGAAACAGACTGGCAGATTGGAAACAGACTGGCAGATTGGAAACAGACTGGCAAATTGAAAACAGACTGGCAGATTGGAAACAGGCTGGCAGATTGGAAACAGACTGGCAGATTGGAAACAGACTGGCAAATTGAAAACAGACTGGCAGATTGAAAACAGACTGGCAGATTGGAAACAGACTGGCAGATTGGAAACAGACTGGCAAATTGAAAACAGACTGGCAGATTGGAAACAGACTGGCAGATTGGAAACAGGCTGGCAGATTGGAAACAGACTGGCAGATTGGAAACAGACTGGCAAATTGAAAACAGACTGGCATATTGAAAACAGACTGGCAGATTGGAAACAGACTGGCAGATTGGAAACAGACTGGCAAATTGAAAACAGACTGGCAGATTGGAAACAGACTGGCAGATCGGAAGCAGACTGGCAGATTGGAAACAGACTGGCAAATTGGAAACAGACTGGCAGATTGAAAACAGACTGGCAGACTGGAAGCAGACTGGCAGATTGGAAGCAGACTGGCAGATTGGCTAATTGTCTCACCAATAAGGAGCTGCCATCGAATCAGCAGTTGTTCCATTCTGGTGTCCACCATGACGCAGATGATGCAGAGCAGGATCGGGACGCAGTTGCAGACGAGCATGAGCAGACGGCTGCGCAGAAACGACTCAAACAGATAGCAGATGTGGTAGCTTATTGGCTTTGGCCTGTCTTTGATGGCTGGTGTAATTAATAATCACAAATTTATTAACTAGAATTGTCTTTACTAAACTAAAACAATATTAGTTAACAGGGTCACGTTATTGGCGCAGTAAGAGGTTATGGCGCCACCTAAAGGACTCAATAAAGAGTGGCGCCACCTGAAGGACTCAATAAAGAATGGCGCTACCTGAAGGACTCAATAAAGAATGGCGCTACCTGAAGGACTCAATAAAGAATGGCGCCATCTGAAGGATTCAATAAAGAATGGCGCCACCTGAAGGATTCAATAAAGAATGGCGCCACCTGAAGGATTCAATAAAGAATGGCGCCACCTGAAGGATTCAATAAAGAATGGCGCCACCTGAAGGATTCAATAAAGAATGGCGCCACCTGAAGGACTCAATAAAGAATGGCGCCACCTGAAGGACTCAATAAAGAATGGCGCCACCTGAAGGACTCAATAAAGAGTGGCGCCACCCGAAGGTTTCAATAAAGAATGGCGCCACCTGAAGGATTCAATAAAGAATGGCGCCACCTGAAGGATTCAATAAAGAATGGCGCCACCTGAAGGACTCAATAAAGAATGGCGCCACCTGAAGGATTCAATAAAGTAACGGCGCCACCGGAAGGACCCAATAAAGAATGGCGCCACCTGGAGGGCGTTGATTTTCAAAGAATACAAAATTTTGAGTACGTCGGCTCACAATTGGGATCCGTGGTTTGCAGCAGACCATACAAATGCCTAATCCGGCTCATGATATGACACGTTGCCATGGTGATAGTTCGAAGCGCAATAAAGTCGGTGAACCGAATAGCTAATTTTCGAATCGAGCTGGCGAGCGCAGTAAAAAACAAGCAGGTAAAACCAAGGATCCCGTAGCAAATGATTTTATTCGGATAAATGGGGGAAATTTTTTCACATTTTCGTCCTTTAGGACGGCCTTGCATCCGCATAGAAAAAGCATCTTCGTCACTGAATTTGAGGTACAGGCGGTACAGAAAGGTGCAAGTTATGAAGGCCAGGATGTAGGGCACCAGCAGGCGTCTGAACAGGTTCGTCAGAGAGCTGCCCAGCTCGCTCAGGCTCAACGTTTCACTGACGGACTTGCCTGTGTGAGAGTGCGGTTTGATGGCCACAGCTTTTGTATCGTCTTGTTTGAGATCTGAACACACAGAGATACCCTAACTATAGCTATTTTTAGCAGCTAATTCATTCTCACTGAATTGTCGGATTTACCAGCACCGGGATTTCCCCTGATAGCTATTTTTAGCATCCAGGTATTTACCACTTTCTTCTCGACGATTTCAATGCGGTTGGGATTCCCTAATTATAGCTATTTTTAGCAGCTAGTTCATTCTCACTGAATTGTCGGATTTACCAGCACCGGGATTTCCGATGATAGCTATTTTTAGTACCCAAGATATTTACCACCGTCTTTACGACGATTTCAATGCGATTAGGATTCCCTGGCAATTTGCAATTATAGCTATTTTTAGCAGCTAATTCGTTCTCACTAAATTGTCGGATTTACTACCACGGGGATTCCCATGATAACTATTTTTAGCATCCAGGTATTTACCACTGTCTTCTCTCGAAGATTTCAATACGATTTGGATTCCCTAATTATATTCGTAGGCGGTCGTAGCTATTTTTAGCAGCTAGCTCAGTGGCCCTGAATCGGTTGTGCCTTAAAGTGCGCCAGGGTGCACACTGCCCCCTGCTTATGATAAACCCCCTTACTGCAACATTCATAGATATTTTTCGGTGCGAAACATCACAGTTACACCCTGGATAAACCAATTTACTGACAAATTACCCTGACATTGTGGCGTTTCCAGCTAACAGATGCAATAGAGAAATCAGTGCTTCGGTGCCACCTGTTAATTCGTCAATGCAGGTGTATCTGAAAATTAAAGCTATTATCAAAAAATTTCTAAGCCCCCCTCGACCAGCTAGTAATTACCTGTGGCGTCAGCATGCAGACAGCATTTTGCTTTCGCGCAACTTCAATTAGCAAATGCGTCAACGAAACAAAACTTTTTGAATGCATATCTGTTGCCAACATAAATAACTAATCATTGATCTTAAGATGAAAAATAATTGGCTCATAATTTTGAGTTCAAAGAACTGATTAATTTGAAAAGCCAGGAAGAGACTGCTATTTTTTTTATTAGAGGCAGGGGTGGTGTGCATCCTGGCGGACTTTAATCGACATTGTCACAACCGGCGAGAGGCATTACTGCCCATTCCGCCGACTCCCCTGAGCAGGCACACAAGCGCGCGGATGCGTACGCAGTCACACGCACATGCACACACTCACACAGGAGTGTACAGCGGGCTGTTAATTTCGTGTCTTCTTCCCCTAGAAGAAGAGTTGTCCGATTTTTATTCAGGGAACGACTGAACTTCCGGTAAATATATCTAGGAATTGACTCAAGGGAACAGCGCTACATCCGGTTCAGCAGAAGGCCGAACTCTCACCTTCGTCGGCAGACCGGAAAGCCTCCTTAGGCATTCGAGTGAGCGGATGGCCGATTAAGAGCGCCTCCATGGTGCGGCTGGAGAGGTGCGCAGGCCGAGTCTTTGGGTGTCTGACAAAGTTCTCCAGCTCCTCGGCTCTGAAACTCGCCAGTCGAACAGTCTGGGCATCCATTATTTCGATTTGTTGAAAGTTTCAATTTTTTTATATATAGTAAATATACAAGCCAGTTTTTAATATGGGATGAATTCGTTATATAAGCTTAGTCGTGCTGTGCTGTAAATGATTTTTGCTAACATCAATGTCTATGGCCGAAACCTCTGTTATTTAAACCTCACTGGCCAGGTGGTTTGTCGTGAGTCATTGATCAATGAACTGGCTTTCTAACTTTCATTCTTCCCTGTCTCAGTTTGAAAACCTCGTAAAAATAGTTTGGCTTTCATTTAGTATTGATAATTTTTAGAGCTTCCAGGACAGCGCTGTAATCACGTTGAACGATAACGAACATATCTATTGTACTCATAGATCGATAGAGACAAACAGGCTTTATTACGAGATATTGCTTTTAATTTCGTGTATATTGTATAAGTCGATATTGCCAACTGATAATTTCTGTTTGAGTCAAATAAAAGTGCAAAGGCTGGTATACACGAGGCAAAAAATATAAAAAAGTAGTATAAAAAAAAGATTAAATTGTTGTTTGTTTGTACGAGCGTATTCTATCATATGAATTTATTACATTCGCAATAATTACCCTATTTATCATCGGACACATGTTCGTAAAGATCTACTCGTATGTAGCTTTACACACTAGGGTTACTCTGACTAAGCGGGGCCAACATAGTAAATCCCTGTCAGTGGAATCCCACTCAGTGAAATCCCCTTCCCGGAAAACCCCCTCAGTAAAATCCCCTTTTTGTGGAATCCCCCTTGATAGAATCCCCCTCAGTGGAATCCACTTCAGTGGAATCCCCTTCAGGGAAATCCCACTTTTAGTGGAACCTCCCTCTTTGGAAACCCCTCTTTGTGTAACCCCCCTCAATGGAATCGAATCCCCCTCAATGGAATCCCCTTAGGGAAATCACCTCCAGTGGAATCCCTCTCAGGGAAATCCTCCTCTTAGCGGAATCCCTCTCACTGGAATCCCCCTCGGTGGAGTCCCCTCAGTGGAACCCAAGTAAGCTTTACAACTAGTTTACTAAGTTGCAACTACAACTAATTCAAGCTCCTGTGATTTCGTTTTTGGAGGAGCAACCCCCAACTGCCCTACACTACAGTGCACTGTTCTGCAGACATGTGTATAATGTGTAATGCTTACCAACTATGGCAAAATAAGTACGGTCCAGAAAAAATAGATATTATAGTTTGTAGTAAAGACAAAACATTGTGCAGTAAAAATCTAAGAAAATTAGAAAATAGAAGAAAAGTCACACTGAAAATTCGGCAGTTCACCTTTCACGTTCATTTCACATTTAATCAGCTTTAGTGGTACAGCTTGCACTGTTGAACTTCTTTGTCAGCGCATTCTCGAACTTTGTTAAAATAATAGAAACTCCCGTCGCGTCGTTCGAGCTTTTTAATAAAACCGGAGCCGTTCCAGCGTTCTGGATCGCTTCCACGCACAGACCGGTACTCCTGGGCGTCCCGGTAGCCGGCCAGCTGGAACCGGTAGGCGTCCTCCACCTGTTCGCTCCAGGCCTTCGGTCGGACACAGGTGGCAGCTGTTGCTGCTCCATCGGCGGCTGCGGCAGCCATATTTAAGCTGAAAAATTATTTGCATTATTAAAGTCTTTTAAAGTTTTGTACATAAGACAGGTATTTATAGTACAAAAAAAAACATTAAAATAAAAAATTGCAATTTGAAAAAACTTTGTTTCTTACACATAAGGCAGCTAAAATTACTTTTAATTAATTGGAAAGACATTTAGAAATTTATCTAATAGCTAAGATACTATTTTTGGTTTTATTACTGTGTCGACAGTGCGTAATAAAATAAACATTAAATAATGTTCCGCAAGAAGATATTGCAGTAATCTATACGTAGCTCGTACATACAGTAGTCACGTAGTTACTACTACGAGCGCACATTATGATTCAAAGATGCTGCTAAAACTAAAAACAATGAAACTCATTTTATAGTTTATCCAAGTTTATTTTAATCGGGATAGATCAAATTTATCATCTGAGTTAACTGATGCTTGTTATTGTTATCGCACAGTCGAAAATCCAAGATGCAACACGCAACTGATGCCAGTTAATAAATAATGCTAACACTTGTATGGGGTCGACCGGTCGAGGAATAAAAATTTCAGTATACTTTACCCAGTAGTATTCAGTCAAAAAGAATTTATAACAACAACGAGAAACAACAATAAGCTTCTTACTGACTACATACTTTGTAAACAATGCCCCCGACATCTAACTGTATAACTGTATTGGTATTGATAGATTTTTCCAGAAGAAAATCATTCTGTCGAATGCCTGAGACGTGAAAATTCACTATTCTTACCCAAAAAGAATATTTTTAAATCTTTTTTTTGAATGAAAAATAAAAATAGAGATAAATGACACGTTGTTGACTGGGATTAGGCTGCACGGTTATATTAATTAAGAATAGGTTATTATATAAAGTGAAAGAAAATTTTTATGTCAAAAGTATGCACAGAAACTATTATGTATTACCTATCAAGGATAGTATAAGGAAATAAAAAATAATAAACATGTTTTTAAATAAAAAAAAATTTTTTTCCTAAAAAGCAATTAAATTGTAGGTATGACGTTTTTAAATTTGTTAAGATGTACAATTTATACGTTTTTTCAAAAGTAACACATGTTCCAAGAAAAGAGGCGGAACAGAATTTAAACTAGTGGTAGTGTAGTGTGTCATGGCTAGCTGCTAGCATATAAAAGATGTTAAAGCGGAATCACTATGGGCACGAGATTTAAATATATTGATAGTCAATATATATGCTATTTAGCCTATATTGTTCTCTTATCAAAGATTAACTACGAATTCTTATCGTTGTTTTTACTGTACAGTTTTACTGTGTACAGTACAATAGTACTGTTCTGTCTGTTCAGTACACTATAGTATACTGTACTGTAAAAATGACTGGCTAGGTAGACCCTTGCCACTAGCATCATACACGCGTCTAAAAGTTGAGGTCAAGCATAAAAGATTAACTAGCAAATATTTTCGTACAGTGTAACCATCACCATGCCATGGATCCTCCCTCACGGCCTCACCCAGTGGGCCAGTGCCCATATACCAAGCCAAAGTATCTAGTCAATCTGGCAACAGGACGATCCAGTAACAGACGATTTGGCAACAGTCAAAACGGCGACAGTCAATCTGGTGCTCTCTAATCAACAGGCATCACTCACTAGTGCACTCTAATCAACAGGTATCACTCACTAGTGCTCTCTAATCAACAGGCATCACTCACTAGTGCTCTCTAATCAACAGGCATCACTCACTAGTGCACTCTAATCAACAGGTATCACTACTCACTAGTGCACTCTAATCAACAGGTATCACTACTCACTAGTGCACTCTAATCAACAGGTATCACTCACTAGTGCACTCTAAAATCAACAGGTATCACTACTCACTAGTGCACTCTAATCAACAGGCATCACTCACTAGTGCTCTCTAATCAACAGGTATCACTCACTAGTGCACTCTAAAATCAACAGGTATCATTCACTAGTGCACTCTAAAATCAACAGGTATCACTCACTAGTGCAATCTAAAATCAACAGGTATCATTCACTAGTGCACTCTAAAATCAACAGGTATCACTCACTAGTGCACTCTAAAATCAACAGGTATCACTCACTAGTGCATTCTAATCAACAGGTATCACTCACTAGTGCACTCTAATCAACAGGTATCACTCACTAGTGCACTCTAAAATCAACAGGTAATCAAGTGTTTATACCTGATAGCCTGAAAGAAAAATATTGGCATTTGCCACGCTGTCAAAATCAAATCGTGGATGTTGAGAATTTTATTAATAAACAGTAGAGACACCGCCAGGCACATCAGGTGGAAGGCCTTGAACCAGAGAACAGATTTTAAACTGGTTGACAGGACGCAGCTTAATAGAAATACGTGTAGAAATGCTGAAAAAACGTTTTAAGAATTTAAATTTGACTTTGATAAGATAATACGGAAACAGACTGGCAAATTGAAAACAGACTGGCAAATTGAAAACAGACTGGCAAATTGGAAACAGACTGGCAAATTGAAAACAGACTGGCAGATTGGAAACGGACTGGCAGATTGGAAGCGGACTGGCAGATTGGAAGCGGACTGGCAGATTGGAAACAGACTGGCAAATTGAAAACAGACTGGCAGATTGGAAACGGACTGGCAGATTGGAAGCGGACTGGCAGATTGGAAGCGGACTGGTAGATTGGAAACAGACTGGCAAATTGAAAACAGACTGGCAGATTGGAAGCGGACTGGCAGATTGGAAGCGGACTGGCAGATTGGAAACAGACTGGCAAATTGAAAACAGACTGGCAGATTGGAAACGGACTGGCAGATTGGAAGCGGACTGGCAGATTGGAAGCGGACTGGTAGATTGGAAACAGACTGGCAAATTGAAAACAGACTGGCAGATTGGAAGCGGACTGGCAGATTGGAAGCGGACTGGCAGATTGGAAGCGGACTGGTAGATTGGAAACAGACTGGCAGACTGGAAGCGGACTGGCAGATTGGAAGCAGACTGGCAGATTGGCTAATTGTCTCACCAATAAGAAGCTGCCATCGAATCAGCAGTTGTTCCATTCTGGTGTCCACCATGACGCAGATGATGCAGAGCAGGATCGGGACGCAGTTGCAGACGAGCATGAGCAGACGGCTGCGCAGAAACGACTCAAACAGATAGCAGATGTGGTAGCTTATTGACTTTGGCCTGTTCTTGATGGCTGGTGTAATTAATAATCACAAATTTAGTAACTAGAACAAGCAAGCAAGCAAGCATACAAATATTAGAGATTTAGTATATTTACATTGTCTTACTAAACTAAAACAATATTAGTTAACAGGGTCACGTTAATGGCGCAGTAAGATGTTATGGCGCCACCTGAAGGACACAATAAAGAATGGCGCCACCTGAAGGACACAATAAAGAATGGCGCCATCTGAAGGACTTAATAAAGAATGGCGCCACCTGAAGGATTCAATAAAGAATGGCGCCACCTGAAGGACACAATAAAGAATGGCGCCATCTGAAGGATTCAATAAAGAATGGCGTCATCTGAAGGACTCAATAAAGAATGGCGCCACCTGAAGAAAACAATAAAGAATGGCGCCACCTGAAGGACTCAATAAAGAATGGCGCCACCTGAAGGTTTCAATAAAGAATGGCGCCACCTGAAGGATTCAATAAAGAATGGCGCCACCTGAAGGACTCAATAAAGAATGGCGCCACCTGAAGGACTCAATAAAGAATGGCGCCACCTGAAGGTTTCAATAAAGAATGGCGCCACCTGAAGGACTCAATAAAGAATGGCGCCACCTAAAGGACTCAATAAAGAATGGCGCCACCTGAAGGACACAATAAAGAATGGCGCCACCTAAAGGTTTCGATAAAGAATGGCGCCACCTGAAGGACACAATAAAGAATGGCGCCACCTGAAGGACCCAATAAATAATGGCGCCACCTGAAGGATTCAATAAAGAATGGCGCCACCTGAAGGAGTCAATAAAGAATGGCGCCACCTGAAGGATTCAATAAAGAATGGCGCCACCTGAAGGACTCAATAAAGAATGGCGCCACCTGAAGGTTTCAATAAAGAATGGCGCCACCTGAAGGACCCAATAAATAATGGCGCCACCTGAAGGATTCAATAAAGAATGGCGCCACCTGAAGGAGTCAATAAAGAATGGCGCCACCTGAAGGATTCAATAAAGAATGGCGCCACCTGAAGGACTCAATAAATAATGGCGCCACCTGAAGGTTTCAATAAAGAATGGCGCCACCTGAAGGTTTCAATAAAGAATGGCGCCACCTAAAGGACTCAATAAAGAATGGCGCCACCTAAAGGACTCAATAAAAAATGGCGCCACCTAAAGGACTCAATAAAGAATGGCGCCACCTGAAGGTTTCAATAAAGAATGGCGCCACCTGAAGGACTCAATAAAGAATGGCGCCACCTGAAGGACTCAATAAAGAATGGCGCCACCTAAAGGACTCAATAAAGAATGGCGCCACCTGAAGGACACAATAAAGAATGGCGCCACCTGAAGGACACAATAAAGAATGGCGCCACCTGAAGGACTCAATAAAGAATGGCGCCACCTGAAGGACTCAATAAAGAATGGCGCCACCTGAAGGACACAATAAAGAATGGCGCCACCTGAAGGACACAATAAAGAATGGCGCCACCTAAAGGACTCAATAAAGAATGGCGCCGCCTGAAGGACTCAATAAAAAATGGCGCCACCTGAAGGACTCAATAAAGAATGGCGCCGCCTGAAGGACTCAATAAAGAATGGCGCCACCTGAAGGATTCAATAAAGAATGGCGCCACCTGGAGGGCGTTGATTTTCAAAGAATACAAAATTTTGAGTACGTCAGCTCACAATTGGGATCCGTGGTTTGCAGCAGACCATACAAATGCCTAATCCGGCTCATGATATGACACGTTGCCATGGTGATAGTTCGAAGCGCAATAAAGTCGGTGAACCGAACAGCTAATTTTCGAATCGAGCTGGCGAGCGCAGTCAAAAACAAGCAGGTAAAACCAAGGATCCCGTAGCAAATGATTTTATGCGGATAAATGGGGGGAATTTTTTCACATTTTCGTCCTTTAGGCACCGGACCGCCTCGCATCCGCATAGACAAAGCATCTTCGTCACTGAATTTGAGGTACAGGCGGTACAGAAAGGTGCAAGTTATGAATGCCAGGATGTAGGGCACCAGCAGGCGTCTGAACAGGTTCATCAGAGAGCTGCCCAGCTCGCTCAGGCTCAACGTTTCACTGACGGACTTGCCTGTGTGAGAGTGTGGTTTGATGGCCACAGCTTTTGCACCGTCTTGTTTGAGATCTGAACATACAGAGATACCCTAACTATATCTATTTTTAGCAGCTAGTTTATTCTCACGAAATTGTCGGATTTACCAGCACCCGGGATTTCCCATGATAGCTATTTTTAGTACCCAAGATATTTACCACCGTCTTTACGACGAGTTCAATGCGATTAGGATTCCCTAGCAATTAGCAATTATAGCTATTTTAGCAGCTAATTCATTCTCACTAAATTGTCGGATTTACCACCACGGGGATTCCCATGATAACTATTTTTAGCATCCAGGTATTTACCACTGTCTTCTCTCGAAGATTTCAATACGATTTGGATTCCCTAATTATACCCGTAGCTATTTTTAGCAGCTAGCTCAGTGGCCCTGAATCGGTTGTGCGACAATGTCGCTTAAAGTGCTCCAGGACCCCCTTACTGCAACATTCATAGATATTTTTGGGAGCGAAACGTCACAGTAACACCCTGGACAAACCAATTTACTGACAAATTACTAGGAATTACTACTAAATTAGCTAGGAATTACCTGTGGCGTCAGCATGCAGACAGAATTTTGCTTTCGCGTAACTTTAATTAGCAAATGCGTCAACGAAACTAAACTTTTTGAATGCATATCTGTTGCCAATTCATACATAACTAATCATTGATCTTAGGATGAAAAATAAGGCTCATAATTTTGAGTTCAAAGAACTGATTAATTTGAAATGCCAGGAAGAGACTGCTATTTTTTATTAGAGGCAGGGGCCGTTGTGTGCACCCTGGCGCACTTTAAGCGATATTGTCACAACCGGCAAGAGGCATTGCTGTCCATTCTGCAGACTCCCCTGAGCAGGCACACAAGCGCGCGGATACGTACGCAGTTATACGCACAGGCACACACTCACACAGGAGTGTACAGCGGCTGCCGTTCCCCTAGGAGAATAGTTGTCCGATTTTTATTCAGGGAACGACTGAACTTCCGGTAAATATATCTAGGAATGGACTCAAGGGAACGACTGAACTTCCGGTAAATATATCTAGGAATGGACTCAAGGGAACGACTGAACTTCCGGTAAATATTTCTAGGAATGGACTCAAGGGAACGACTGAACTTCCGGTAAATATTTCTAGGAATGGACTCAAGGGAACGACTGAACTTCCGGTAAATATTTCTAGGAATGGACTCAAGGGAACGACTGAACTTCCGGTAAATATTTCTAGGAATGGACTCAAGGGAACGACTGAACTTCCGGTAAATATTTCTAGGAATGGACTCAAGGGAACGACTGAACTTCCGGTAAATATATCTAGGAATGGACTCAAGGGAACGACTGAACTTCCGGTAAATATATCTAGGAATGGACTCAAGGGAACGACTGAACTTCCGGTAAATATTTCTAGGAATGGACTCAAGGGAACGACTGAACTTCCGGTAAATATTTCTAGGAATGGACTCAAGGGAACGACTGAACTTCCGGTAAATATTTCTAGGAATGGACTCAAGGGAACGACTGAACTTCCGGTAAATATTTCTAGGAATGGACTCAAGGGAACGACTGAACTTCCGGTAAATATTTCTAGGAATGGACTCAAGGGAACGACTGAACTTCCGGTAAATATATCTAGGAATGGACTCAAGGGAACGACTGAACTTCCGGTAAATATTTCTAGGAATGGACTCAAGGGAACGACTGAACTTCCGGTAAATATTTCTAGGAATGGACTCAAGGGAACGACTGAACTTCCGGTAAATATATCTAGGAATGGACTCAAGGGAACAGCGCTACATCCGGTTCAGCAGAAGGCCGAACTCTCACCTTCGTCGGCAGACCGGAAAGCCTCCTTAGGCATTCGAGCGAGCGGATGGCCGATTAAGAGCGCCTCCATGGTGCGGCTGGAGAGGTGCGCAGGCCGAGTCTTTGGGTGTCTGACATAGTTTTCCAGCTCCTTGGCTCTGAAACTCGCCAGTCGAACAGTCTGGGCATCCATTATTTCGATTTGTTGAAAGTTTCAATTTTTTATATAGTAAATATACAAGCCAGTTTTTAATATGGGATGAATCCGTTAAATAAGCTTAGTCGTGCTGTAAATGATTTTTTGCTAACATCAATGTCTATGGCCGAAACCTCTGTTATTTAAACCACACTGGCCAGGTAGTTTGTCGTGAGTCATTGATCAATGAGCTTTCTAACTTTCATTCTTCGCTGTCTCAGTTTGAAAACCTCGTAAAAATTGTTTGGCTTTCATTTAGTATTGATAATTTTTAGAGCTTCCAGGACAGCGCTGTAATCACGTTGAACGATAACGAACATATCTATTGTACTCATAGATCGATAGAGACAAAAAGGCTTTATTACGAGATATCGCTTTTAAGTACGTGTTTATTGTATAAGTCGATCGATATTGCCAACTGATTATTTCTGTCTGAGTCAAATAAAAGTGCAAAAGCTGGTATGGTATAGACGAGGCAAAAAATATGTTACGAGCTAAGTATAAAAAAGAATAATATATTACATTGTTGTTTGTTTGTACTATGAGCGTATTATGTCATATGAGCTCATTACATTCGCAATAATTACCCTATGTTCGTAAAGATCTACTCGTATGTAGCTTTACACACTAGGGTTACTCTGACTACGCGGGGCCAACATAGTAAATCCCTGTCAGTGGAATCCCACTCAGTGGAATCCCCTTCCGGGAAAACCCCCTCAGTAAAATCCTCTCTTTGTGGAATCCCCCTTGATAGAATCCCCCTCAGTGGAATCCCCTTCAGGGAAATCCCACTTTTTGTGGAACCTCCCTCTTTGGAAACCCCTCTTTGTGTAACCCCCCTCAATGGAATCGAATCCCCCTCAATGGAATCCCCTTAGGGAAATCACCTCCAGTGGAATCCCTCTCAGGGAAATCCTCCTCTTAGCGGAATCCCTCTCACTGGAATCCCCCTCGGTGGAGTCCCCTCAGTGGAACCCAAGTAAGCTTTACAACTAGTTTACTAAGTTGCAACTACAACTAATTCAAGCTCCTGTGATTTCGTTTTTGGAGGAGCAACCCCCAACTGCCCTACACTACAGTGCACTGTTCTGCAGACATGTGTATATGGATAATGCTTACCAACTATGGCAAATAAGTATGGTCCAGAAAAAATAGATATTATATAGTTTGTAGTAAAGACAAAACATTGTGCTGTAAAAATCTAAGAAAATTTAGAAAATAGAAGAAAAGTCTCACTAAAAATTCGGCAGTTCACCTTTCACGTTCATTTCACATTTAATCAGCTTTAGTGGTACAGCTTGCACTGTTGAACTTCTTTGTCAGCGCATTCTCGAACTTTGTTAAAATAATAGAAACTCCCGTCGCGTCGTTCGAGCTTTTTAATAAAACCGGAGCCGTTCCAGCGTTCTGGATCGCTTCCACGCACAGACCGGTACTCCTGGGCGTCCCGGTAGCCGGCCAACTGGAACCGGTAGGCGTCCTCCACCTGTTCGCTCCAGGCCTTCGGTCGGACACAGGTGGCAGCTGTTGCTGCTCCATCGGCGGCTGCGGCGGCCATATTTAAGCTGTAAAAAAATTTGCATTATTAAAGTCTTTTAAAGTTTTGTACATAAGACAGGTATTTATAGTACAGAAAAAAACATTAAAATAAAAAATTGCAATTTGAAAAAACTTTGTTTCTTACACATTAAGGCAGCTAAACTTTTAATTAATTGGAAAGACATTTAGAAATTTATCTAATAGCTAAGATACAATTTTTGGTTTTATTACTGTGTCGACAGTGCGTATTTGGTTTTTTGTTAAATAATGTTCTGCAAGAAGATATTGCAGTAATCTATACGTACATCCAGTAGTCACTTCTACGAGCGCACATTATGATTCAAAGATGCTGCTAGTACTAAAAACAATGAAACTCATTTTATAGTTTATCCAAGTTTATTTTAATCGGGATAGATCAAATTTATCATCTGAGTTAACTGATGCTTGTTATTGTTATCGCATCAGTCGAAAATCCAAGATGCAACACGCAACTGATGCCAGTTAATAAATAATGCTAACACTTGTATGGGGTCGAAGAATAAAAGTTCCAGTATACTTTACCCAGTAGTAATCAGTCAAAAAGAATTCCTAACAACAACGAGAAACAACAATAAGCTTCTTACTGACTACATACTTTGTAAACAATGCCCCCGACAACTAACTGTATTGGTATTGATCGATTTTTCCAGAAGATGATCATTCTGTTGAATGCCTGAGACGTGAAAATTCACTATTCTTACCTAAAAAGAATATTTTTGAATCTTTTTTTGAATGAAAAATAAAAAAGAGATAAATGACAAGTTGTTGACTGGGATTAAGGCTGCACGGTTATATTAATTAAGAATAGGTTATTATATAAAGTGAAAGAAAATTTTTATGTCAAAAGTATGCACAGAAACTATTATGTATTACCTATCAAAAATATTATAAGAAAATGAAAACTAATAAACATGTTTTTAAAGAAAAAAACATTGTTTTACTATAAAAGCAATTAAATTGTAGGTATGACGTTTTTAACTTTGTTAAGATGTACAATTTATACGTTTTTTTTAAAAAGTCCACATGTTCCAAGAAAAGAGGCGGAACAGAATTTAAACTAGTGTAGTGTAGTGTGTTAGTTATGCTAGCATATAAAGATGTTAAAGCGGAAGCACTATGGGCACGAGATTTAAATATATTGATAGTCAATATATATGCTATATAGCCTATATTGCTCCCTTATCAAAGATTAACTACGAAGTCTTATCGTTGTTTTTACTGTACAGTTTTACAGTGTACAGTACAATGTACTGTTCTGTCTGTTCAGTACACTATAGTATACTGTACTGTAAAAATGACTGGTTACGTAGCCCCTGCCACTAGCATCATACACGCGTCTAAAAGTTGAGGTCAAGCATAAAAGATTAACTAGCAAATATTTTCGTACATTGTAACCATGGATCCTCCCTCACCCAGTGGGCCAGTGCCCATATACCAAGCCAAGGTATCTAGGCCTAGTCAATATGGCAACAGGACGATCCAGTAACAGACGATCTGGCAACAGTCAAAACGGCGACAGTCA
Source organism: Macrostomum lignano (assembly GCA_002269645.1). Taxonomy (NCBI): domain Eukaryota; kingdom Metazoa; phylum Platyhelminthes; family Macrostomidae; genus Macrostomum; species Macrostomum lignano. The sequence goes on from NIVC01000023.1 coordinate 162,897, forward strand.
ATCTGGCAAAAAATTGTAGCAAAGAGCTAATACATGTAAATGGCTATTGTTATTTAAACAGATTAGAAAGAGCGGCATAGTTCTAGTTTACTTCGTTATAGTCCAACCCCCCTACCCTTGAATAGAGGACGAAATAATTTAATGCAGTAAATTAGAACTATGCCACTGCCGAAAGAGCTTCGGTTGTTATAATTATTAGGCCTATAATTGCTATTATTGTTATTAGTTATTATTTTTTATTAGAATGAATGCAAAAATAGTTCCATGAATTGGAATTTACTGGGGTCAAAATGCACAGATTTCAACCAACTATTAATAGCTTGTTTTCTTATAATGATTATGCATGTACACATGATATACATGTATTGCTTAAAAATGGGAAACTAGATTAAATTGATGCATTCTTTATTTTCATTAAAAGCCACACACTAGTTTTTCATCTGCAGATACATTATTACATTAAAATGCATTTGATGTGTCATGGCCTAAACTTAAACTGTTAGAATATGGATATAATGTAGGGCCTATTGTTTTTTAGAAAAGATATTAGTTGTTCTAAGTAAGTTATCTACATATAAAAAAAAATAGAGTTCATGTTAAATTTTGTTTGTATCTAAAATCCATAAAATACAATAAGGCCTACAAAATTTGTTGTTAGATTGTCTATTGTAGATTTTTTATTAGGCCTATTGTTAGATTGTCTGTCACCGGATCATCTTGTTGTTGTCCTTAGATTGTTTGGAAGCCTATACCAATCCTCTATCCCAGGGTGTAGGCCTACCTATTTTATATATCATGTGTATAGATTACTGGGTTTTTCAAAGTTAGAAATCCAGTTGCCAGCTGGCCTTGGGGCTCAAAATCCAGTTGCCAATGGCTATTTTTGGTTGCCTATTGGCAACTAGCCAAATTTAGACAAATTCTAAAGGATGGATATTTCTAAGGCTACATTTGAAAAGCAGAAATTATTTCTCTTAACTGAGAAAAATTCTCTTACTTTTGCTATCTTTTCTGCAAATATTAACAAACTAATAATTTCATCATATCAATTTATATGGCACTTTTATTATACTTACAAAATCATTTTTTGAAATAGTCAACTGGCACAAAGAAAATGAAGTTGCCAGATTGGCCCCTGATGCCTAAAATTCTGTTGCTAATGAAATTTTCAAGGGGCCAAAAACCCATATTGCCTCAAAAGTGCATGTGCAAAACAAAAAATATTGACCAAGAAAGATACACTGAATAGCAGATTTTTTTGCTAAAAAAGTGTGTATATTTTTGGATTTAAGATGTTAAAAGGCCTAGAGGCACCAATTCTAGCATAAATATCTCTCCCTACAATGAGTAGCAATATTTTATAAGTAGAAATAAGTAATAGTCTTTATAGGGGATGAGTAGTAGAGCCTATTAAGTATTTGAGTACCTAAGCCTTATCTAGAAATAAGTAGTCATAGAACCATATATTGAATACTTGTACTCCTATTCCATTCAAGAAATCAATGAGAAAGAAAATTGCCATGTATTCTTGTCTTATAATCATTGCAGTATTAAGCAGCACAGTTGCAACAAAATAGCTGACCTATGCTAGTCTTGTAGGCAAGGCATGTTATAGGTAGAAAGTGTTCTATAAAGACACTTTTTTCATATAAAAAGCAATGAGAAATTTTTCCATTTAACCTTCTATGGCTTGTCATTATCTGGCTGTTTCTATTGGCAACACACATACATGTAAGTTGCTATTGGACGGAATAGTAGTCATATGACTGTTCTCAGCCAATAGCAACTTATATGTGTGTGTTGCCAATAGAAATGGCCAAGTGATTTGAAGTTTCTTATAATAATATAATCAAATATCATATTAGAAAATAGGCCTAATATATGTTGTAGGTTTCTTTGTTTCCTTATTCTACTCTCACTAATGCCACTAAGTTGTTGTAGTACTATACCTTTTCACATTCAATTTTGATCAAAGTCTAGTTCTAAAAAAACTAGCAGAAATTCAATTCAGACTGAGGAAAATTTTGTCTATGGCTAAACCTTACTTTGGTTAGAATGTTTTGAGCTAGGGTTGGGGGCCGTAGCCCAGCGGTAGCGCAGCTGCTCTGGTGTGCCGCGACCCAGGCTCGATTCCAAGTGCAGCCACATTAATTTGGGGCTGAATTGGAATCTTGGCTTGGCTCGCTTGTGCAATTAACGGCCTTGAGAGCCAACCCCCCAAGGCGCAGTGAAGTGTACATGCCTAACAATTGATAAAGTTAGGGCCGCTGTACACTCCTGTGTGAGTGTGTGCCTGCGTAACGTATCCGCGCGCTTGTATGCCTGCTCAGGGAAGTCGCGGAATGGGCAGTAATGCCTCTCGCCAGTTGTGTGCCTATGTCGCTTAAAGTGCACCAGGGTGCACACAACCCCCCTGCCTATAATAAAAAAAATTTGAGCTAGGGTTAGACTTGGCCCAAGTCTAAATTGTCTGAATTGAATTTCTGCTAGTTTTTTTAGAACTGGACTTTGATCAAAATTGAATGTGAAAAGGTATAGTATAATCCTTTCTATAAAAAATCCCACCCCTTGTCACCAAGTTGTAATGGGGTTTCTCTTCTATGGCCATTATGCTGCTATAGGCCAAGTCATCTTTTCTACTTATAATTCTATGCTTAATTTCCTAATTCTTTACTGAATAAGTATGGGCAATTGTCTATACAATTTACCCTTGATAGCTTCAGTGCCTGCGCAGCAAGACACTTGGTTTGAAGTTTCCTCAGCATTCATGGTTTGAATTCAAGATGGCCCAATGCCAAAATTAATTTTAAGGTGCCATGACACATGCTATGCCATAATAACCTAGTTAAATTGTAGATAATGAGCAGATGACTTGTTTCTTTTATGTAATAAAGTACTTGGCTAGGTTATATTATTCTGGCAAATCATTTTCTAGAATTAACATAGTATTTGTAAATATTATAATCCTCTGATGCAAATATGACACTGACTGGGTTGCTCGGATCAATGTTGCTATTGGTATTAGCTATGCCACTCCAAATGGCACTGGCTCAGTACTGGTGGAACTGGGAGGCTGTGTTGCAGGGATTTATGACGCCTTACTTCACTCCTGTGCCGAACTCTCGGTTCACCCACACTCCCTACATTACTTCGTTGTCGCCAAATGAATACGACGTTATTGTGAATGTGCCTAAGGCTGGTATGGGCGCTTATATTGGCCACTCAGGCTGGGTTGACTATGATTACACCTGGACTCAGTGGCCCGCGCCTAAAGGTCGTTTTGTCAATTATTTCCTTGGCATTCCGTATGCCGCTCCGCCTGTTAATGACCAGAGATTTCGGATTCCCAGGCCTGCGTTTTTGGATGTCAGGTTTGTTAGTTTCTTATATTCTTTATATTCTCATAATATGTAATATGTAATATGTACAATCGGCAAGTCGTGTGGCAATGTAACTTTGAGGGTAGATGCGGTTTCATCAGTGGACACAGCAGAGGGCAGAAGCGGTCCCACCAGTAGAGACACAGCAGAGGGCAGAAGCGGTTACATCAGGGGACACAGCAGAGGGCAGAAGCGGTCCCACCAGTAGAGACACAGCAGAGGGCAGAAGCGGTTACATCAGGGGACACTGCAGAGGGCAGAAGCGGTCCCACCAGTAGAGACACAGCAGAGGGCAGAAGCGGTTACATCAGGGGACACTGCAGAGGGCAGAAGCGGTCCCACCAGTAGAGACACAGCAGAGGGCAGAAGCGGTTACATCAGGGGACACAGCAGAGGGCAGAAGCGGTTACATCAGGGGACACTGCAGAGGGCAGAAGCGGTTACATCAGGGGACACAGCAGAGGGCAGAAGCGGGTTCATCAGTGGACACAGCAAAGGGCAGAAGCCAGACACAGAGTGGACACAGCAGAGGGCAGAAGCGGGTCTCATCAGTGGACACAGCAGAGGGCAGAAGCGGGTCTCATCAGTGGACACAGCAGAGGGCAGAAGCGGGTCTCATCAGTGGACACAGCAGAGGGCAGAAGCGGGTCTCATCAGGGGACACAGCAGAGGGCAGAAGCCAGACACAGAGTGGACACAGCAGAGGGCAGAGGCGGGTTTCACCGATGCCCCATCCACCATCGCCAGGCACGCGTGGCAGGCCAAGCGCTACAGGTCGGCCTGCATGCAGAACCCGGCCTACATGCAGGAACGCATACCAGGGTTCAACGATTTCAACGAAGACTGCCTATATCTGAACCTGTTCTATCCTAACAACACATACGAGCCGCAGACTATGCTGTATCCTGTGCTAATATTTATTCACGGCGGCGACTTCGCTCACGGTAGCGCTCACCTGTATCCGGGACACGCATTGGCCAGCCAGGGAGCCGTAGTCGTCACCTTCAATTATCGATTGGGCGTTTTCGGCTTCCTTAGTACCGGCGATTTTGCTTCGACTGGCAACTATGGACTGTGGGATCAGATTGAGGCTATGAAATGGGTTAGGGATAATATCAGGTGAGATTTGTGTGCGATATCATTTAATCCAATTCAAATTCGTGCCTCAGGATTCTTAATCCCATTCGAACTCGAGTCTCAGGATTCTTAATCCCATTCGAACTCGAGTCTCAGGATTCTTAATCCCATTCGAAATCGAGTCTCATGATTCTTAATCCCATTCGAAAACGAGTCTCATGATTCTTAATCCCATTCGAAAACGAGTCTCAGGATTCTTAATCCCATTCGAAATCGAGTCTCATGATTCTTAATCCCATTCGAAAACGAGTCTCATGATTCTTAATCCCATTCGAACTCGAGTCTCATGATTCTTAATCCCATTCGAACTCGAGTCTCATGATTCTTAATCCCATTCGAACTCGAGTCTCAGGATTCTTAATCCCATTCGAACTCGAGTCTCAGGATTCTTAATCCCATTCGAAATCGAGTCTCAGGATTTTTAATCCCATTCGAACTCGAGTCTCAGGATTCTTAATCCCATTCGAACTCGAGTCTCATGATTCTTAATCCCATTCGAACTCGAGTCTCAGGATTCTTAATCCCATTCGAAATCGAGTCTCATGATTCTTAATCCCATTCGAACTCGAGTCTCAGGATTCTTAATCCCATTCGAACTCGAGTCTCAGGATTCTTAATCCCATTCGAACTCGAGTCTCAGGATTCTTAATCCCATTCGAGATCAAGTCTCAGGATTCTTAATAGTACAAACTATTCGAACTCGCATTTGTTTTGCAGATACTTCCGCGGCGATCCGAGCTCAGTAACGCTAACCGGCGAAGGCAGCGGTGCAGACTCTGTTGGCATCCATCTGGTGTCACCGGTGTCCAGGGAGCTGGGCCTGTTCCACCGGGTGGCCTTGATGTCCGGCAGCGATCTTGGCGCTTGGAGCGTTGCTAACCCGTTGCTAGTGAGAACAATGGACTACGCTAAGGAGTTGGCTAAGCGTCTTGGCTGCAGCACTAGGGACACCTACTATATGGTGTACTGTATTCGGTGAGACTGTTTTTTCAACTAACCGCATGCTTTTATGTACGAATGGTAGCTGGTCTACTCGTATGCGTCTAGAAAGTAATTATCGTTTGAAAAAATCCACATTTGAGAGGTGCAACTCTACTTCAGCCATTGGAATAATAGTCTCTGACTACTTTATCGCCCTAAATTACTAGAAAATTCCTTTGCTCCTGTTTAAAGAATCTCCCCTGAACCCTTCTAAGAATCGCCTCTAATCCCTTCTAAGAATCATCTCTAATACTTTCTAAGAATCGCCTCTTATACTTTCTAAGAATCGCCTCTGATTCTTTCTAAGAAGCGTCCTTGAATAAAGCCTATTTCCCATCCCCAACAACCGCCAGCTACCTGCACCCGGACTCGGCTGCAATGCTCAGTGCAGCCTCCGCCGTGAAGCCTCATCACCCGGCCTCGCCCTACGTGTGGACACCTGTAGTAGACGGCGAGGTCGGCCTCATACCGCGCGAGCCCGTAGTGGAAAGATCCCAGGGCCGGTTTGCTGCCCCGCCAGCTATTATGGGATTCACTCACGACGAGCTGGCTAAAGATGCGGATAGAAGGCTGCGGGAATGGGGCATCACCCCGCTGAGCTCTGGTGCGGATTTCACCGACAGCGATTTTGCCAAGGCGATTGAAAAATTTCTAGACTATTTGAAGGTGAGCAGTTTCTGTGTGTCCTTTTTTATTTCCTCTCTCTTGTCTCCTCTGTCCCCCTCTCTCCTCTCTCCCCTCTCCTGTCTCCTCTCTCCCCTCTCCTGTCTCCTCTCTCCCCTCTCCTCTCTCCTCTCCCCCCTCTCCTGTCTCCTCTCTCCCCTCTCCTGTCTCCTCTCTCCTCCTCTCTCTTGTCTCCTCTCTCCCCTCTCCTGTCTCCTCTCTCCTCCTCTCTCTTGTCTCCTCTCTCCTCCTCTCTCTTGTCTCCTCTCTCCCCTCTCCTGTCTCCTCTCTCCTCCTCTCTCTTGTCTCCTCTCTCCCCTCTCCTGTCTCCTCTCTCCTCCTCTCTCTTGTCTCCTCTCTCCTCCTCTCTCTTGTCTCCTCTCTCCTCCTCTCTCCTGTCTCCTCTCTCCCCTCTCCTGTCTCCTCTCTCCCCTCTCCTGTCTTCTCTCTCCTGTCTTCTCTCTCTTGTCTCCTATCTCCCCCTCTCCTGTCTCATCTCTCCCTCTCTCTCTCTCTCCTGTCTCCTCTCTCCCTCTCTCTCTCTCTCCTGTCTCCTCTCTTCCAATCTCCTGTCTCCTCTCTCCCCTCTCCTGTCTCCTCTCTCCCCTCTCCTGTCTCCTCTCTCCTCCTCTCTCTTGTCTCCTCTCTCCTCCTCTCTCTTGTCTCCTCTCTCCTCCTCTCTCCTGTCTCCTCTCTCCCCTCTCCTGTCTCCTCTCTCCCCTCTCCTGTCTTCTCTCTCCTCCTCTCTCTTGTCTCCTCTCTCCTCCTCTCTCTTGTCTCCTCTCTCCTCTCTCTTGTCTCCTCTGCATCCCTCTCTCTTGTCTCCTCTCTCCCCCTCTCCTGTCTCCTATCCCCCCTCTCCTGTCTCCTCTCTCCCTCTCCTGTCTTCTCTCTCCTCCTCTCTCCTGTCTCCTCTCTCCCCTCTCCTGTCTCCTCTCTCCTCCTCTCTCTTGTCTCCTCTCTCCTCCTCTCTCTTGTCTCCTCTCTCCTCCTCTCTCTTGTCTCCTCTCTCCCCTCTCCTGTCTCCTCTCTCCCCTCTCCTGTCTTCTCTCTCCTGTCTTCTCTCTCTTGTCTCCTATCTCCCCCTCTCCTGTCTCCTCTCTCCTCCTCTCTCTTGTCTCCTCTCTCCTCCTCTCTCTTGTCTCCTCTCTCCTCCTCTCTCCTGTCTCCTCTCTCCCCTCTCCTGTCTCCTCTCTCCCCTCTCCTGTCTTCTCTCTCCTGTCTTCTCTCTCTTGTCTCCTATCTCCCCCTCTCCTGTCTCATCTCTCCCTCTCTCTCTCTCTCTCTCCTGTCTCCTCTCTCCCTCTCTCTCTCTCTCCTGTCTCCTCTCTTCCAATCTCCTGTCTCCTCTCTCCCCCTCTCCTGTCTCCTCTCTCCTCTCTCTTGTCTCCTCTGCATCCCTCTCTCTTGTCTCCTCTCTCCCCCTCTCCTGTCTCCTATCCCCCCTCTCCTGTCTCCTCTCTCCCTCTCCTGTCTCCTCTCTCCCCGTCTCTCCTGTCTCCTCTCTCCCCGTCTCTCCTGTCTCCTCTCCCTCTCACTCCTGTCTCCTCTCTCCCAATCTCCTGTCTCCTCTCTCCCCGTCTCTCCTGTCTCATCTCTCCCCTCTCCTGTCTCCTCTCTCCCCGTCTCTCCTGTCTCATCTCTCCCCTCTCCTGTCTCCTCTCTCCCCCTCTCCTGTTTCATCTCTCCCCTCTCCTGTCTTGTGTCTCCCTCTTTCTCTCTCCTGTCTCCCCTCTCTCCATCTCTTCTGCCTCCTCTCTTCACTCCTGTCTTCTCTCCCCCGTCTAATGTCTGCAAAAATCCCCTAGTGTTTTAAATAATCCCTTTCATGATTGGCGCACAATCCCCTCGCCGCAGGTGCGCCACATGAATGACACATACGAAGAGGTGTTCTTCCGCTACAACTGGTGGAGCCAGCCGGACAACATGACAGCCAGGCGGGAACAGTTCATAGCCCTAATCTCGGACTGGGGCGTGAGGTCCGGTCTGGACTACGCTATCAAGATGCACTCGCAGCGGCAGCCAATCACGTACGCTTACGAATTCGCCTATCGCGGCTTGAACGACAGCACGCCAAAGCCGTTTGGCATTTATCAGGGCACCACCAGTCAGTTCCTGTTCGGTTTGCCATTCATGAACACGAGCTGGTGGCGAGAATTGCTAACGCCTCAACCGCCGCCCACACTGTTCCCCTGGGATCGAATCCTGGATTATAATATGAGCGAATTTGTTATGCAGATGTGGGTTAATTTTATGCGCTACGAGAATCCAACACCGTATGAGAATAGAAACTTCTCCTGGCTGCCCTATACTCTCCATGAGCAGAGCTATGCTCACCTGTTTATCAATGCATCTAATCGGAGAGCCTACCGGCCGAACCAGATGGCATTCTGGCGCCAGAGATATGAACTCGTGGCTGAACCAATCGAACCTGTGCCCACTGAGTTTCCTTATCCATTGTACGAAGCTCAGATAGCAACCTATGTGCTCGGTATTGTATTGTTTATCTGCCTGATAGCGCTTGTTGGCATTATCGTCTTGCTAGTTCGGACACAGCGCTACGATCCGGACACGTACGTGCCGCCCGAGGACGCTTTCTCGGACGCTTTTAGGCAAGACTTTATTTCTGCAAAAAATGAAAGTCAAATCTAATTTAATCATTTGATGTCTTTATTACACTACTTTAAACCAACTGCAACAGTAGTGCTAATCGATTTTGCTATGGATATTTATCAAAACTGGTAAAATAATACGATTTTGTGGCAATTTAATTTCAACCTTATTTAACAAAAAAATCTGTTCTTTTAATTAAATACAGTCATATTTTTCTGCTATAGCCATTATATCCATAGTTGTATCAAGTTAAAATGTAGGCATGAATTTTTTCTCTTTAATTTTATTAAAATTGGCTTTCATTAAATTGCTTTATTGTAAATAATTGTTTTAATTATTAAAATGGTTTAAGCACGATTCAAACAGTAGCTTTTATGCTTTCCTAGTTTTCAGTTTTTAATACATTCCACAAAAAAGTGGTTATGTAGCATTGTTTCGCACTTGGAGTTCTTGCGGTTCATGTCGGTTATGTCATCGTATTTTTTTACTTGCAGTGTGTTGTACTTTCTTCTGTTGCTGTGCCACTGCCGCCCTATCAGATCCTCAGTTGCTGGGCCAGCCTCCCAGAGTGTCAGTTGCTGGGCCAGCCTCCCAGAGTGTCAGTTGCTGGGCCAGCCTCCCAGAGTGTCAGTTGCTGGGCCAGCCTCCCAGAGTGTCAGTTGCTGAGCCAGCCTCCCAGAGTGTCAGTTGCTGGGCCAGCCTCCCAGATCCTCAGTTGCTGGGCCAGCCTTCCGGATCCTCAGTTGCTGGGCCAGCCTTCCGGATCCTCAGTTCTGGGCCAGCCTCCCAGATCATCAGTTGCTGAGCCAGCTTCCCAGATCCTCAGTTCTGGGCCAGCCTTCCGGATCCTCAGTTGCTGGGCCAGCCTTCCGGATCCTCAGTTCTGGGCCAGCCTCCCAGATCCTCAGTTGCTGGGCCAGCCTCCCATATCCTCAGTTGCTGGGCCAGCCTCCCGGATCGATGGTTGCTGGGCCAGTATCATTTGATGCGGTGTTTATATTTATTAAAATATGGAACTTTGGTATTAGCTGTGTATAACAACATTCCCATGGAGTTCATTCCACACGGACTTATCCATAAAATTTATTACATATCAACTGATTTAGCGTATTTCGCTGTTACATTCCAATAAAATGACAACAATCCAAGCTTCATTGCTTTTTTATTTACTGGCTCTGCTCGTTACCAATCCAGATATGGTTATAATGTTACTCTCTGGGTGTTAATATAACTATGTGTCTTCGTTACATTTTTATCCTAAGTATGTGTGTAAATTTTTTCATTGTAAATGTACTTCTGTAATTTCGTATGCCTTAATAAATACACTTGCTTGCAGCTGTTATTTATTAATGCTAATGTTTAAAAAATAGTTTGTCCTTTTCTCTCCGAAATAGTTTTTTTAGAAACGAGGATTAATCGGAGAATAGTTATTAATCTGAGGATAATTATTAATCTGAGAATAATTATTAATCTAAGGATGAGTATTAATCTGAGGATAATTATTAATCTGAGGATAATTATTAATCTGAGGATAACTATTAATCTAGGGATAATTATTAATCTGAGGATAATTATTAATCTGAGGATAGTTATTAATCTGAGGATAATTATTAATCTGAGGATAATTATTACTCTGAGAATAATTATTACTCTGAGGATAATTATTAATCTGGGGATAATTATTAATCTGAGGATAATTATTAATCTGGGGATAATTATTAATCTGGGGATAATTATTAATCTGAGGATAATTATTAATCTAGGGATAATTATTAATCTGGGGATAATTATTAATCTGAGGGTAATTATTAATCTGGGGATAATTATTAATCTGAGGATAATTATTAATCTAGGGATAATTATTAATCTAGGGATAATTATTAATCTGTGGATAATTATTAATCTGAGGATATTATTCTCGGGAAAACTATTAATCTGAGGATATTATTATTCTGGGGAAAATTACTAATCAGAGGATAATTATTAATCAGAGGATAATTATTTAAGTCAGTCTAACTATACGATGAAAGTTTATAAAATCTATAAATTACTAAACAATGTCACCTAATGGCATAAACTTGCATGCCCCAGCAATGTCCCTACCAGGATTAGCTCGCGCCAGATTTGCACTGACTAGTTTAATAAACCAGCTGTCAATCAGATTCTTTCCGCCATCGTTTAGTCCAGCCCTGGCTGCTGTAACGGACTCTCCCTGTGCCCAGCATCCGCTGCCAGTTATTAATCTCAAAGACGAGCAAATTCGTCTGGCTGTGCCGAAACGACGGCGAACAATCGAAACTCGAGCTACCAGGCGAATCACGCGGTTTGCTAACATTGTTGTGCCGATGATGGCTACTGCTAGGGTGGTGTCCTGTCCCAGCTGTGGGAACAGGCACGAGCGTGGCGTGCTGTGCCCGCTCTGTTATGAGCGAATCCGGGATGGCACTGATCAACAGAACGGCAGTGTCGGTTGCGAGTCTGATGGAACGGCAGCACCGCATTCTAGCGCTGACACCGTTTCTGGAAGCAAAAACTAAAGACCCATTTTATATGCGTTCTGTTGCATTCATATCTGCTTTGTTATACTGGTTGTAAAATAAAATAAACAGCATATTTGGGTTTTAAAGGTTGATTTGTAAGATTATCACAGATTATTCACTGAGACTATATGATTACTGCAGTTAGAACAAAGACTGTAGGTTATAGATCACCGAGACTATATGATTAGTGCAGTTAGAACAAAGACTGTAGGTTATAGATCACCGAGACTATATGATTAGTGCTGTTAGAACAAAGACTAGGTTATAAATCACTGAGACTATGATTAGTGCAGTTAGAAGATTATATCTTAAACGTGCATGCCCTTCAATGGATCAGTACAAAGACTACTTCATCAAATGCTGTAATTGTAACAAAAGTGCAGTCCAAATTCGGCAAATTAAGTACAAGAGTGGGCTATTTTTAATGATAGAAAAATTAATTTTTATAGCATTTTGTCATCTTCAAGTATATTATATTATATTGCATGATTTCATTGCTGTTAAAGTCATATTTAATTAATAATTATAATTTCTTATGAAATGGCCGAAACAAATTTGCGCGATGATTATGAGCTGTCTTTTGCGCTCCTAGGAATTAAACAGAAAACTGTCTTCTCTTCAATATATTTATTCAATTTAGTAAAAATGACATTATGACAGTATCGCATCGCAGTAATGAATTCGTAGGAAAATTATGCTAGCATTATTGGAATTTTGATAACTTACTTTTAAATCTGTTCAGGTTAAAAGAGTTAAAGAGCTTAGACTTTTATTGTACACTAATTTGTGC
>NIVC01000023.1:180000-350000 GCA_002269645.1 Macrostomum lignano
GAAATTTTAGAGCTGTTTTGAACTAACATTTCCGTTTGATAGCAGCGAGTATAAAGAATTCCAGCTCACTGCACTGCTTACTCAAGTGATGTTTGATCTTGTCAATATCAGAGCAAGTACTGAATTCTGTCAGTCAGTTTAAACTGTCGGCCCCTGGGTTTAGTCGTCTGTTTATTCAAATGTCAATTGTTGACGGCATGCTTTAACTACTGCTTCTTCTATATTTTCTTATATTTTCAATCTTTTTCTACTTGTCTACAAATCTAGCTACCCACCTTAAATACCTACATCAGAGGTTGGCTGACTCCGGCCCGCGGGTCACATGCGGCCCCTTGAAGCCTCTCTATCCGGCCGTCGTGTCCTCTGAAAGTTCACAATAGCCATCCAGACCGCTCAATGTTTGTGTCTTTTCTCAGCTCCATCCCTTCTCTCCTCTCTCCTCTCTCTCCAATCTACTCTCTCCCCTCCCCTCTACTCTCTCCCCTCTCCTCTTCCCTCTCTTCTCTCACCTCTCTTCTCTCTCCTCTCTCCACCCTCTCCCCTCTCCTCTCCCCTCTCTCCACTCCACTCTCTCCCCTCTCCCCTCTCTCCCCTCTCTCCCCTCTTCCCTTTCTCCCTTCTCTTCTTTTTCTCTCGTCTTCTCTTCTCTTCTCTCATTTATTCTCTCTCCTTTCCACTCTCATATTACCAGCAGCCATGAGCTGGATTTTTTATCCGCCCCTTGAGGTAAAAAAGTTTGCCGACCCCTGACCTACACGTTTGTCTATTAATTTTTACCTTCTAATCTGCTTTAAAACGTACCTAGCTTCCTTAAATCCTTATATTTACCTTACTAATTATTTAAATACTCTACCTACCTACCTAGTTACCTCCTGTCTACCCACATAGTTATCTAACTACCAGAGTATCGAGTTACCTATCTATCTGACATACCTTGGTTACCTGGCTACTTTAGCTCGTACTAATCTATCTACCTAACTAATCTACCTACCTATCTACTAATCTACCTATCAATCAATCTACGCACCCACAAATCTACCTACCTACCTACTAATTTACCTACCAATCAATCTATGTATATGTACCAACTGATCTACCTACCTATCTTCCAATCCACCTACCAATCTATTTACCTACACTCAAGGGATCCACCTACCTACCTACCTGGTAGTTAATTTTTCTTTCTAACATTTCTTAATCCTCATCCATCAAATCCCGTCCCTTCGAGTCCCAGCTCCCTGTTCTCCATCATTAATGCTAATTAACCACTACTCCACTCGCATCCTTTCCCACCCCGCTGGTAGGCAGCGGGGGTCCCGGACTTTCTCCCCTCTCCCATTCTCACCCCTCCTCTCAAATCCTTCCTTTGTTTTCATAGCTTCATTTTTGAGCCTATCTGCCTGTCTGTCTGTTTGCACAAGTGTCCTTTCCCATCCACTTTCCCCGCGGGTGACTGACACAAACTCACTCACGGGATTTCCATAGCTACACTGAGGAAAAAAGTATGCATATCTCCTATATCGACTCCCTTACTACCGTGACAGGACTGGCTAGCCAAGAAGATCGGAATGGTTGCTGCCCCCGTTGCTAGGCAGTTGCTATCCGTTGCAGCGGCAATTCTCATTGTCCAATTGTCCGCTGCATCCCCGACAACGGGTATTGCAGCTTCATCAACGAAAAGCCATGGCTGCTCGGATGTATCTGGTAGAACTGCTCGTCTCAATTCAATGGTTTTAGCTAGCGAGTGTAAGTGCCTCTGAGTATTGGCTGCTTGTGCCTGAGAATGTTCTCAATGTTTGTATTATAGACTCTGGAATGCTGTTTGAGTTCTATATGTTATTGCTTTTGGGAGCATTGATGTTCTTATACAGTTATCTGAAATCTTGCAATGCCAGGTGCTATGATGCTCATTCTAGATAGTCATTCTAGATGGCCACTCCAGATCGTCACTTCAGATGGTCACTCTACGAGTAGATGGTGACTCCAGATGGTCACTCCAGATGGTCACTCCAGATGGTCACTCCAGATGGTCACTCCAGATGGTCACTCTAGATGGCCACTCCAGATGGTCACTCAAGTAGATGATCACTCCAGATAGTCACTCTAGTATCATTCCAGGTGGTCACAATAGAGTCACACTAGATAGTTACTCAAGTAGATGGTGACTCCAGATGGTCACTCCAGATGGTCACTCCAGATGGTCACTCCAGATGGTCACTCCAGATGGTCACTCCAGATGGTCACTCCAGATGGTCACTCCAGATGGTCACTCTAGATGGCCACTCCAGATGGTCACTCAAGTAGATGATCACTCCAGATAGTCACTCTAGTATCATTCCAGGTGGTCACAATAGAGTCACACTAGATAGTTACTCAAGTAGATGGTGACTCCAGATGGTCACTCTAGATGGCCACTCCAGATGGTCACTCAAGTAGATGATCACTCCAGACAGTCACTCTAGTATCACTCCAGGTGGTCACAATAGATAGTCACACCAGATAGTTACTCAAGTAGATGGTGACTCGAGGTCGAGCAAATGATCACTCCAGATCAGTCACTCCAGATCAATCACACCAAAGAGTCACTCCATCCGTTCCACCGTAAACTTTGTTCGCATTCGCAGATGTGGGCGGTTCCCTGATGCCCTACACCAGAGCCACCGTGACCATAGACGGTGTGCCGGGACTGCACCAGGGCACAGGTCCAGAATTTGTCGGATCAACAGAGCAGCTGACTGGAGACAAAGCTGCAGGCTCCGATGCTTTCCCACTGTTATTGAATCTCTCGGGTCTGAGATGCCTGTGCACTTACAGCTCTGTTGGAGCTTTTAGCAACTGTTCCGAGTAAGTAGCGAGATGAAGGGACAAGAGATGAAGGGACTAGAGATGAAGGGACAAGAGATGAAGGGACAAGAGATGAAGGGACAAGAGATGAAGGGACAAGAGATGAAGGGACTAGAGATGAAGGGACAAAGATGAAGGGACGAAGATAAAGGGACAAAGATGAAGGGACAAAGATGAAGGGACAAAGATGAAGGGACAAAGATGAAGGGACAAAGATGAAGGGACAAAGATGAAGGGACGACGATAAAGGGACAAAGATGAAGGGACAAAGATGAAGGGACAAAGATGAAGGGACAAAGATGAAGGGACGACGATAAAGGGACAAAGATGAAGGGACGAAGATAAAGGGACAAAGATGAAGGGACGAAGATAAAGGGACAAAGATAAAGGGACAAAGATGAAGGGACGACGATAAAGGGACAGAGATGAAGGGACAAAGATGAAGGGACGAAGATAAAGGGACAAAGATAAAGGGACAAAGATGAAGGGACGAAGATAAAGGGACAGAGATGAAGGGACAAAGATGAAGGGACGAAGATAAAGGGACGACGATAAAGGGACAAAGATAAAGGGACAAAGATGAAGGGACGAAGATAAAGGGACGAAAGATATAGGGACAGAGATGAAGGCACAGAGATGAAGGGACATGCTTTAACTTGCAAGAAATTGGACAAACTAAATTGCAGTTTTTCCACTCCGGAACCGCCTTGGCCAGCCGCTGACAATTGTCAGTGGCATCTGACAAGCGGCGGTCAGCTAGTTGAAACTGACATCTCTAACCAAAATTTCACCTGCTTGGATCGGGCGACAACGTCCGTGAGCAATCCGGATCAGTTTTGGCCGAAAGTTTCGTCGGTCAACAATGATTTTGGATTCGACAACACTCTGTTTATAAAGTACAGCTACTCCGCTGTGCAGTGTAAGATCGTCAATGAGTCTGTTTTGCTTCAATATCGAGTCAGTAAGCTTGGAGATCTAGTGATTAGGGTTGGAGATCTAGTGATTAGGGTTGGAGATCTAGTGATTAGGGTTGGAGATCTAGTGATTAGGGTTGGAGATCTAGTGATTAGGGTTGGAGATCTAGTGATTAGGGTTGGAGATCTAGTGATTAGGGTTGGAGATCTAGTGATTAGGGTTGGAGATCTAGTGATTAGGGTTGGAGATCTAGTGATTAGGGTTGGAGATCTAGTGATTAGGGTTGGAGATCTAGTGATTAGGGTTGGAGATCTAGTGATTAGGGTTGGAGATCTAGTCATTAGGGTTGGAGATCTAGTGATTAGGGTTGGAGATCTAGTCATTAGGGTTGGAGATCTAGTGATTAGGGTTGGAGATCTAGTCATTAGGGTTGGAGATCTAGTGATTAGGGTTGGAGATCTAGTCATTAGGGTTGGAGATCTAGTGATTAGGGTTGGAGATCTAGTCATTAGGGTTGGAGATCTAGTGATTAGGGTTGGAGATTTAGTCATTAGGGTTGGAGATCTAGTCAGTAAGTTTGGAGATCTAGTCATTAAGGTTGGAGATCTAGTCATTAAGATCAGAGATCTAGTCATTAAGGTTGGAGATCTAGTCATTGGGGTTGGAGATCTAGTCAGTAAGTTTGGAGATCTAGTCAGTAAGTTTGGAGATCTAGTCATTAAGGTTGGTGATCTAGTCATTGGGGTTGGAGATCTAGTCATTGGGGTTGGAGATCTAGTCATTGGGGTTGGAGATCTAGTCATTGGGGTTGGAGATCTAGTTAGTAAGAGCATAATTGTTATATAATAAGTCTCATAAGTTATCTCCGGCATCAAGTAAATTAACGAAGACAGCTTGTCAGTACTACCAAAGATTAATATATTTATCATTCATATTTTTCTACAGACTTCAATGGCAGCCGTCATTTGGCATTCCTAGCCGACGCTATCATCAATAGTCTATGGCCTGTCCGTATCAGCGTCCTGCGCCAACAGAGCGAAGGGGAGAGAGGCGGAAGCGGCGGCCAGGGGCGAGTGCTGATCTATAGGAAATATTTTGGCTGGTCAGGGCACTGCCTACACGAGTGTCGGGCTGTGTACCGGGCGGGCTCCAGCTACCGGACTGTGGAGCAGAGTTGCACCGAGTAAGCGAAAGTGACAGATCGTTTGGAGAGAAGATGGCTGACAGATTAGAATTGAGTATAAGTGTGACAGATAGATTAGAAGTGAGAATATTACGTGAAAGACAGATTAGAGTGATAATAAGTGTGACAGACAGATTAGAAGTGAGAATAAGTGTGACAGACAGATTAGAAGTGAGAATAAGTGTGACAGACAGATTAGAAGTGAGAATAAGTGTGACAGACAGATTAGAAGTGAGAATAAGTGTGACAGACAGATTAGAAGTGAGAATAAGTGTGACAGACAGATTAGAAGTGAGAATAAGTGTCACAGACAGATTAGAAGTGAGAATAAGTTTGACAGACAGATTAGACGTGAGAATAAGTGTGACAGACAGATTAGAAGTGAGAATAAGTGTGACAGACAGATTAGGAAGTGAGAATAAATGACAGGCAGGTTGGGAGTGAGAACCGGCGTATGTATCTGATGCACATATTCTCAGACTTCAACAACTGACACCTGTCTCATTCAGGCTGGTCAGCGCTCAGACTGAAGCTCATACTGCATCTGAGTGCGTCTGGACATTCGCAGTGGACTGCAAGCCGGTGCTGGTGAGGGCTGACAATAGAAGCTTGGCCTGTACGAACCGGCAGAATGAAGAAGAAGAGTCTACTGATTTAGCTGGGACCAGGTGAGTTCTGTGGGAGATGAGTGAGTGAAGGGGTGTGATTAGAGAAGGGAGAGGGGGGATTAGAGAGGGGAGAGGGATGAGATTAGAGAGGGGTGAGGGAGTGAGATCAGAGAAGGGAGAGGGATGGAAATTAGAGAAGGGAGCTCAAGGAGTGAGATTAGAGAAGGAGGACAAAGGGAGATCAGAGAAGGGAGAGGTAAGAGAGGGAGATTAGAGAAGGGAGGGGTAAGAGAGGGAGATTAGAGAATAGAGAGGCAAGAGAGGGAGATTAGAGAATGGAGAGGTGAAAAATTGAGATTAGAAAAGGAAGAGAGGAGAGAGATTAGAGAAGGGAGAGGTGAGAGAGGGAGATTAGAGAAGGGAGAGGTGAGAGAGGGAGATTAGAGAAGGGAGAGGTGAGAGAGGGAGATTAGAGAAGTGAGAGGTGAGAGTAGGAGATTAGAAAACGGAGAGGTGAGAGAGGGAGATTAGACAGGAGAATTTACACCCTGCAGATTCTCAGAGAGCACATTGCACACTTCTTTCGTTAAACCGCAAATTCTCAAATTTAAAAACAAACTTCAGCCCTGCAAATCCTACAACTTCAACCGCGTACATGGAACCTGAGACTTCAACTGCGAGCATTGAGGCCACTGCTCACTGGCCAGACGACAATGTCACCGACTTTGTCACACCTTCACCGAGTTCTGATTGGTCGAACGAGACTCAAAGCTACATTACGCTGAGACTTTTTGGCGGTGGAACAGCGCTATCCCCAAACTTGCAGCTTCTTTTCATCAGCAAAATCTTAGTTGCCATGCTTGCTGTGTACGAATATAACTTGTTTATTGATTTTGCTTTCATTTGAGCACCTGGCCATTTCTAGGAAACTTTAATGTTGTGCGCAGTCTTTCATCCTGAAATACCATGGATTGTTATGATTGTGTAACATCGTAAAATATATTTAGTCTACAAGTGTTTTGGTGAAATTCCATATGCCTTAAAAACTGCTTCCCAAAAATTAGATCTGTTACACCTATTTTTCCTGACTTGCTTAACTTTTCTCCGAATTTAAATCCATGCGAAAATTTGGAAAGTTTTAACTTTCGTTTAATTAAATAAACAAATAAAACAAATAATTTAAATAATTAAATAAACAAACTGCGGATCAAATTGAATGTTTTTGAAGTAAAATTTATCATGAATGATTTAAACTGACGAGCTACTATAAGTAGAAATAAACAAAAAACTTACTTTAAGTGCATTTTTTAAAAGGTGCCCATTTTAGATGGTTTTCGATGATGCTGGCTAATGTCAGATGATGCTGGGTGATGCTGGGTGATGCTGGATTATGACGGATGATGCTGGGTGATGCCGGATGATGCTTCGTGATGCTGGATGATGCCGGATGATGCTGGGTGATGCCGGATAATGCTGGGTGATGCTGAATGATGCTGTGTAATGCTGAATGATGCTGGGTGATGCTGGGTGATGCTAGATAATCTGATATTTAAAGAAAACATCTGGTTCATTATATGATGCAATAAAAGCTACGCTTGAGAACTGGAGGCTAAAAGAATAAATATTTTTTATGCCCTATTTTTCGAAAATTGTTGACAAGCCAGGTAATAAGTTTTTTTCGTACTATTATCTTCCTTGAACTTGAGCTGGAAAAGGTCAACATATTCGTGTCACTGCTCCATCAAAATCGTGCTCAAGAGGTGAGCACAAAAGCTAGGAACACTCCAAGCTAGGTTAGTTGAAACCGTATTGAGTGCATTTTGTTGTTTTATGGGCCGAGCATTTCTATAAAAACCGCCTACGCTGGTAGGCTGACCTTTGAGCTGGACTTTCGCGCGAATGCTTTCAGTCAAGTGCTTCAGAATGCTTCAGGCATGAAGGGTCAAGTTTAGGAAAAAGTTATTTCTATTGGCTGTTGCTGAGGGGATGCCCTTTGGGGGCGCTTTGGGTGGCGCCTTGGGTAGCGCTTTTAGTGGCGCTCTGGGGGCGCTTTTAGTGGCGCTTTGGGTGGCGCTTTGGGTGGCGCTTTAGGTGGCCCCTTGTGGGTGCTTTTGTGGTGCTTTGGGTGGCGCTTTGGGTGGCGCTCTGGGGGGGGGGGGCGCTTTGGGGGCGCTTTGGGTGGCGCTTTGGGTGACGCTTTGGGTGGCGCTCTGGGGGCGCTTTGGGTGGCGCTTTGGGTGACGCTTTGGGTGGCGCTCTGGGGGGGCGCTTTGGGTGGCGCTTTGGGTGACGCTTTGGGTGGCGCTCTGGGGGGCACTTTGGGTGGCGCTCTGGGGGGCGCTTTGGGTGGCGCTTTGGGGGGCGCTTTGGGTGGCGCTTTGGGTGACGCTTTGGGTGGCGCTCTGGGGGGCGCTTTGGGTGGCGCTTTGGGTGACGCTTTGGATGGCGCTCTGGGGGGCGCTTTGGGTGGCGCTTTGGGTGACGCTTTGGGTGGCGCTCTGGGGGGCGCTTTGGGTGGCGCTCTGGGGGGCGCTTTGGGTGGCGCTTTGGCGGGCGCTTTGGGTGGCGCTTTGGGTGGAGCTTTGGGGGGCGCTTTGGGGGGCGCTTTGGGTGGCGCTCTGGGGGGCGCTTTGGGTGGCGCTTTGGGTGGCGCTTTGGGTGGCGCTTTGGGTGACGCTTTGGGTGGCACTCTGGGTGGCGCTTTGGGTGGCGCTCTGGGTGGCGCTTTGGGTGGCGCTTCAGGTGGCCCCTTGTGGGCGCTTTTGTGGTGTTTTGGGTGGCGCTTTGGGTGGCGCTCTGGGGGGCGCTTTGGGTGGCGCTCTGGGGGGCGCTTTGGGTGGCGCTTTGGGTGGCGCTTTGGGTGGCGCTTTGGGTGGCGCTCTGGGTGGCGCTTTGGGTGGCGCTTCAGGTGGCCCCTTGTGGGCGCTTTTGTGGTGTTTTGGGTGGCGCTTTGGGTGGCGCTCTGGGGGGCGCTTTGGGTGGCGCTTTGGGTGGCGCTTTGGGTGGCGCTTTGGGTGGCGCTTTGGGTGGCGCTTTGGGTGGCGCTTTGGGCGGCACTTTGGATGGCGCTCTGGGTGGCGCTTTGGGCGGCGCTTTGGGTGGCGCTCTGGGGGGCGCTTTGGGTGGCGCTTTGGGTGGCGCTCTGGGGGGGCGCTTTGGGTGGCGCTTTGGGTGGCGCTTTGGGTGGCGCTTTGGGGGGGCGCTTTGGGTGGCGCTTTGGGTGGAGCTTTGGGGGGCGCTTTGGGGGGCGCTTTGGGTGGCGCTCTGGGGGGCGCTTTGAGTGGCGCTCTGGGTGGCGCTTTGGGTGGAGCTTTGGGGGGCGCTTTGGGTGGCGCTTTGGGTGGAGCTTTGGGGGGCGCTTTGGGGGGCGCTTTGGGTGGCGCTCTGGGGGGCGCTTTTAGTGGCGCTTTGGGTGGCGCTTTGGGTGGAGCTTTGGGGGGCGCTTTGGGTGGCGCTTTGGGTGGCGCTCTGGGGGGCGCTTTGAGTGGCGCTCTGGGTGGCGCTTTGGGTGGCGCTCTGGGGTGCGCTTTGGGTGGCGCTTTGGGTGGCGCTTCAGGTGGCCCCTTGTGGGCGCTTTTGTGGTGTTTTGGGTGGCGCTTTGGGTGGCGCTCTGGGGGGCGCTTTGAGTGGCGCTCTGGGTGGCGCTTTGGGTGGCGCTTGGGTGGCGCTCTGGGGGGGTGCTTTGGGTGGCGTTTCGGGTGGCGCTCTGGGTGGCTCATTATGAGCGGAAAAGAAGTTGCTTCCGTTGCGCTGTTAAATAAACAGTTTATCTGGCCTGGTCGACCTTTGCAATCCGAAGAAGCAGGTATTTTTTAATGATTTTTTGCTTCCAAAAAAGCTACAAATATTAATCGCCCTCTGTTCGTGTATTGTACTCAGCCTAATGAGAACAGGACTCTTAGATCTGCTTTTGCCAGAATCTGGAACTCGAGCACTCACGGACGTTGCATTTCCGTACTGAAGAAAAAATTTGAGTTTTCTAAGAACTCACCATACTGTTATCTGCGAAAGCAGAAAAATGAAGAAGCGGGCAAGGAGGATTTTCTCTTTTTTATCTAGCAATCCTTGCCTGGGGCTTTGGGATTCCAAAAGACTTCCTCAACTTGAGCGCAAAAATCAAGCCAGTTAAGAGTTCACGCGGCGTCTCCTTAGAGACTGAAGGCCAGAAGTTTGATTGACGGGGATAGACAGGCTGGCAGATTTGTATCGACCATAGACAGTGCGGCATTCTCCAGTTCCTTGCTCTGTTTAGGCTTCCTTGGCTGCTTCTGGAAATTCAAGTTCGTGTCTGTTCTATTGCCTGTCTTTTATAGTGTCTGTCCTATTGCCTGTCTTTCAGTGTCTGTCCTATTGCCTGTCTTTCAGTGTCTGTCCTATTGCCTGTCTTTCGGTGTCTGTCCTATTGCCTGTCTTTCGGTGTCTGTCCTATTGCCTGTCTTTTATAGTGTCTGTCCTATTGCCTGTCTTTCAGTGTCTGTCCTATTGCCTGTCTTTCAGTGTCTGTCCTATTGCCTGTCTTTCGGTGTCTGTCCTATTGCCTGTCTTTCAGTGTCTGTCCTATTGCCTGTCTTTTATAGTGTCTGTCCTATTGCCTGTCTTTCAGTGTCTGTCCTATTGCCTGTCTTTCAGTGTCTGTCCTATTGCCTGTCTTTCAGTGTCTGTCCTATTGCCTGTCTTTCGGTGTCTGTCCTATTGCCTGTCTTTCAGTGTCTGTCCTATTGCCTGTCTTTCGGTGTCTGTCCTATTGCCTGTCTTTCAGTGTCTGTCCTATTGCCTGTCTTTTATAGTGTCTGTCCTATTGCCTGTCTTTTATAGTGTCTGTCCTATTGCCTGTCTTTCAGTGTCTGTCCTATTGCCTGTCTTTCAGTGTCTGTCCTATTGCCTGTCTTTCGGTGTCTGTCCTATTGCCTGTCTTTCAGTGTCTGTCCTATTGCCTGTCTTTCGGTGTCTGTCCTATTGCCTGTCTTTCAGTGTCTGTCCTATTGCCTGTCTTTCAGTGTCTGTCCTATTGCCTGTCTTTCAGTGTATGTCCTATTGCCTGTCTTTCAGTGTCTGTCTGTCTGTCTGTCTGTCTGTCTGTCTGTCTGTCTGTCTGTCGGTCTGTCTATCTGTTTTCCTTTCAACTATTGAAAAAACTCAATAGCTTAAATTAAGTAATTGAAAATTGTGAAGCTTCATTCTTCTGTTCAAATTTTCCCTTAAAAAATAAAGCAGAAGATACAAAGAAGCCCTCAATCCCAAAGCCGTCCAGAAAGCACTTGCTTTTGTTAAAATCAACTGAGGTCGTAAAAAAGGTCTCAGAATCCGGTTCCAGAGCATTTCAAACTTTCTCAATTGAAAGCCAATTAACAAAAAATGAACTTTCAAATAACTGCAGGCTTTTTAGTTTGAATCATACGACTCATATGTCTGTGCTTAGTAACCATTTGTATTGTAATAAGCTGAATGCTGGTGCAGCCAGCCCTGATTGGTTGGCGCGATTTCAGCCAATGAGAGACAGAGAGAGCAGAGCTGTTTCTAAAAAAACTGATCGTGGTCCGATTGAAAAGCTGGTGTAAATCCGAGAAAAATTGGAACTAGTTTATTCTGGTTTATCGTTTCAACTAGAGAAATTCAGACAACTAGAGTAATAGTTTTATTTATTAATTTCTAACAAATAATGAACTCTGGTTTTGTTTGTATTGGCGATTTTGTCAGCTTGTACAGCGAGGACACTGATGGACACGTCTACTCCAGCAGTTCCTGGTGAGAGCTGACTCGCATTCGTGAGATAGATTTTTCTAGTCTCCTTCATACTGCCTCTCTAATCCCTCCCATATTCTTTTATCCTACATGTACGTCATTAATCCAATATATATCCTACACCCTAACACATGGATTCTACATTATTGTTCCCTAATCCCCAGTCCTAAATTCCTAATCCCCTCAGTCCTACACACATAATCCCCCAGTCCTACAACCCTAATCCCCCAGTCCTAAACCCCTAATCTCCCAGTCCTACACCCTAATCCCCCAGTCCTACGCCCTATCCCTCAGCCCTACATCCCTAATCCTCCTAGTCCTACCCCTAATCCCCCAGTCCTACATCCCTAATCCCCAAGTCCTACACCCCTAATCCCTCAGCCTACATCTCTAATCCCCCCAGTCCTACATCCCTAATCCCCCCAGTCCTACACCCTAATCCCCCCACTCCTACACCCCTAATCCCCCAGTCCTACATCCCTAATCCCCCAGTCCTACATCCCTAATCCCTCCAGTCCTACATCCCTAATCCCTCAGTCCTACATCCCTAATTCCCTAGTCTTACATCCCTAATCCCCTCAGTCCTACATCTCTCAACTCCCATTGTTAGTTTCCATACTCAAACTATTGGCTCTTAATCCTTCTTTTCCCATTCTTTGGTCTCAAATTTTCGCTGCGCTTGCAACGCCTCCGCTTTTCCCTCCTCATTCGCTGCTCAGTGCGGCGCACAACGGCCTCTTCGTGTACCATGGCATCGACAGGGACCGGCCTACAAATGTACCCGATCCTCAGGGTGAGCCTGTTAATGTTGTTTATTACTAATTCAGAATAAATGCGATTGGATAAAGGAAACAAAAACAAAAAAGAAGATTAAGTCTGAGGCTCGTTTCTTGCACAGTTATTAATTTATTCAAGTCCTGGCCAAACTTTAACTTAAAGCCAGCTGGAAAAGAGGCTTTGCATTCGATTAATGTCTGGTGGCTGTCATCTTTAGTCAAGGATGTCAGTCATCATTACTCATCATTACTCTCTGATCTTCGCTGAGGTACAGCAACTACAGGGGATTCGCCGATCCACAATGCTTTTACTGCCATTCCTCACTCTTTCACTCTTTGATCAACTGTCACTCCTCATCTTTCACTCTTTTATCAACTGTCACTCCTCATCTTTCACTCTTTTATCAACTGTCACTCCTCATCTTTCACTCTTTTATCAACTGTCACTCCTCATCTTTCACTCTTTTATCAACTGTCACTCCTCATCTTTCACTCTTTGATCAACTGTCACTCCTCATCTTTCACTCTTTGATCAACTGTCACTCCTCATCTTTCACTCTTTGATCAACTGTCACTCCTCTTCTTTCACTCTTTTATCAACTGTCACTCCTCATCTTTCACTCTTTGATCAACTGTCACTCCTCTTCTTTCACTCTTTTATCAACTGTCACTCCTCATCTTTCACTCTTTGATCAACTGTCACTCCTCACTCTTTCACTCTTTTATCAACTGTCACTCTGCATCTTTCACTCTTTGATCAACTGTCACTCTTCATCTTTCACTCTTTGATCAACTTCACTCCTCATCTTTCACACTTTAATCAACTGACACTCCTTACTATTTCAATCCGCACTCCGTCACTGTCACTCAATTGTCACACTCAATTCTTAACTCTCACTCAATCCCCAACTGTCACTCAATCCCCAACTGTCACTCATTCATCAACTGTCACTCAATCCCCAACTGTCACTCAATCCCCAACTGTCACTCAATCCCCAACTGTCACTCAATCCCCAACTGTCACTCAATCCCCAACTGTCACTCAATCCCCAACTGTCACTCAATCCCCAACTGTCACTCAATCCCCAACTGTCACTCAATCCCCAACTGTCACTCAATCCCCAACTGTCACTCAATCCCCAACTGTCACTCAATCCCCAACTGTCACTCAATCCCCAACTGCCAAGTGTGCCTAGACCGAAAAGCTGCCCCAAAACGAATCTGATCTGGCAGCCCAACAGCCAGCTTAGCAATTTTCTAGAAATTCTACTCTTTATTTCCCGGCCGAATGTTAATAAGGGAGAAATTCGAGTCTATCAT
This sequence comes from Macrostomum lignano, assembly GCA_002269645.1. Taxonomy (NCBI): domain Eukaryota; kingdom Metazoa; phylum Platyhelminthes; family Macrostomidae; genus Macrostomum; species Macrostomum lignano. The sequence continues at coordinate 193,389 of NIVC01000023.1, forward strand.
GTGACAAGAAAGGTCATCGGTGTAGCCGGTTTCCTATCTGCGAAGCACCCGCAGGGCCGCCACACTATCAGCTGAGATGTCAGATGGGCTGGCAGCCCTGTGTATCAATTTCTTTTTATAACTGGCTTTCCGTCTCTTCATGAATTTCGCTTTCTTACCGTTGGGAATTCCTTGAAGGTCGATTCGCTCTATAAGACTCCGATAAGGGCCCAGTTGAAATTCTGGAATTCTAGCCAGAAATTTTATATTCGTTTTTTTTTCGCTGAGAAACATCTTCAACTGGCCTGCAGCAGCAGTTGCGCAAAGATTTATCGCAGTGCGAGTCGCGCAGGAAGTCGGTGTTGATGCCAATACGGCACGCTATCGAGCTATCAATCCGTTTGCTATCCGATTCGCTTTCCGTGACGAGCTCCGAAAATCTGTGCCCGAGAACTGTCTACGCTGGATTCTTGGAAATGATTGATGCTCAGGAAAGATGCCTTGGCTTAGCGTTGGTGAAACTCGAATAGTCGGGGCAGACATTTTCTACGAATATCTTGTTCCAGGTGTGCCTGTTCCAGGTGTGCCTGTTCCAGGTGTGCCTGTTCCAGGTGTGCCTGTTCCAGGTGTGCCTGTTCCAGGTGTGCCTGTTCCAGGTGTGCCTGTTCCAGGTGTGCCTGTTCCAGGTGTGCCTGTTCCAGGTGTGCCTGTTCCAGGTGTGCCTGTTCCAGGTGTGCCTGTTCCAGGTGTGCCTGTTCCAGGTGTGCCTGTTCCAGGTGTGCCTGTTCCAGGTGTGCCTGTTCCAGGTGTGCCTGTTCCAGGTGTGCCTGTTCCAGGTGTGCCTGTTCCAGGTGTGCCTGTTCCAGGTGTGCCTGTTCCAGGTGTGCCTGTTCCAGGTGTGCCTGTTCCAGGTGTGCCTGTTCCAGGTGTGCCTGTTCCAGGTGTGCCTGTTCCAGGTGTGCCTGTTCCAGGTGTGCCTGTTCCAGGTGTGCCTGTTCCAGGTGTGCCTGTTCCAGGTGTGCCTGTTCCAGGTGTGCCTGTTCCAGGTGTGCCTGTTCCAGGTGTGCCTGTTCCAGGTGTGCCTGTTCCAGGTGTGCCTGTTCCAGGTGTGCCTGTTCCAGGTGTGCCTGTTCCAGGTGTGCCTGTTCCAGGTGTGCCTGTTCCAGGTGTGCCTGTTCCAGGTGTGCCTGTTCCAGGTGTGCCTGTTCCAGGTGTGCCTGTTCCAGGTGTGCCTGTTCCAGGTGTACATTCATAGCACCAGTGCTTGTCCCGTCCCCTGTGTCCCAGTTCTCCTGTTCCAGGTGTGCATTCAGAACCGGTACAAGCTGGACAAGAAGTATCGCAAATTGGTCGGCAACGCGAAGCTGCCTCATCCGGCCCAGACTCCGATTCCGTCATCTTCGGACTCGGCGACCGTGGCAACAGCGACGGTCGCTTCGACGTCGTTTTCAACCCAAGTTGGCGGCAGCGGCGGCGGAACCACCGGTGTCACCGGTCAGCCGGAAGTGCCAGCTATTGGGGAGTTTGAACAGCAGCAGCACCTTGAGCAAGCTAAAAGTGCAGCCTGCGCTGAGAACGTCGACAACATGGCTGAGCAGCGGCGCAACCAGGGCAAGCGGCTGCGCTATGGCGAGATTGTCCAGGTGGGCCGGCTTGACGATCAGGCGAATGCAATCGCCTTCCACCTGAGCTGATTAATAAGTGGAGCCTAATCCTGATTCAATTTCAGTTGCGACACCAGTTCACGGGAAAGTACATTCACGTGAATACCAACCAGACTAGTCAGTGCGACAAGAATAACATGCTGGTGAGTCTGTCTGTCTGTCTGTCTGTCTGTCTGTCTGTCTGTCTGTCTGTCTGTCTGCCTGCCTGTCTGTCTGCCTTCCTGTTTGTCTGTCTGTCTGCCTGTCTGTCTGTCTGCCTGCCTGTCTGTCTGCCTTCCTGTCTGTCTGTCTGTATGTCTATCTGTCTGTCTTAGTGTCTGTCTGCCTGTCTGTCTGTCTGTCTGTCTGTCTGCCTGTCTGTCTGCCTGCCTGTCTGTCTGCCTTCCTGTTTGTCTGTCTGTCTGTCTGTCTGTCTGTCTGTCTGTCTGTCTGTCTGTCTGTCTGTCTGTCCGGGCGAAGATGAAATAGATATAGCGGATACACGACTATATCTACAGTACTCAGATTGCGATAAACTGGATTGCAGACTTTTTTATTTTCCGGTATCCAAGATAACACTCCAGTTGCTAAGGCAGACAGCGGCATGACTAAAAAGGGTCAATTGACAGACTGTGCCCAGGAGCCAAGCGCCCACATCGCAGCTGTCACCCATCAGGGATATTCAGTTCGAGGAGACACGCGGTCACATAATTCCGTGCCGTTGATCGAAAAGCTGAAATGATAATTGGAAGAGAGATAAGCTCTGCCGCGATGCTGTGCTTCGTGGCACAAACCAGGCATAATTTATGCTAATTTATTACGGCGCAAGACTGGCCACAATTGGAGAGATTTATACAAGCGAGACTCGACGTTGGTGGGGAGTTTTTGCGAGTAGAATTGGAGCATAGCGGCTCATTTCCTGAGCTGGGAATTGCGCGAGTTTAGAGAGTTTAGTTTCTTTGGATGATTGGTTTACTATCTATCTATCTATCTATCTATCTATCTATCTATCTATCTATCTATCTATCTATCTATCTATCTATCTATCTATCTATCTATCTATCTATCCATGTATCCATCTATCTATCTATCTCGGCGTGTAGATATCGTATCTATCTAACGGTCAGCTGGTACTTTTATCTGTGTGTAAGTCGTTCTGTCTGTCTGTCTGTCTGTCTGTCTGTCTGTCTGTCTGTCTGTCTGTCTGTCTGTCTATCTGTCTGTCTGTCTGTCTGTCTGTCTGTCTGTCTGTCTGTCTGTCTGTCTGTCTGTCTGTCTGTCTGTCTGTCTGTCTGTCTGTCTGTCTGTCTGTCTGTCTGTCTGTCTGTCTGTCTGTCTGTCTGTCTGTCTGTCTGTCTGTCTGTCTGTCTGTCTGTCTGTCGGTCTGTCCGTCTGGCTTTCAGTCAGCCAGTACAATGCATACTTAGCTTCGTCTTAAGCCATATTCTGAGAGTCACTGGATCCAAAAACACAAAACTGGAGGATAAGATCCCCATTTTCAGCGGTAATTACGCAGATGCCACGTCACCCAGGATGCCCCTCTAATCAGTCCACTTAAGCATGCGGTAGGCAATTATTGCCCTGATCTAAGATCGGATTTGGAATATGGATTTGCAATTTAGATTCCCTGTAGTGAAGTTGAATTTTTTGTATTAACAATCAGTAATAAGTCATAGGCTGCACTTCCAACGCTGCTACCGGCCCCCGCAACCCCACTTTCAGCTGTCTCTGCACGAGTACAATTCCAAGAATGCGCAGTTCCGAATACTGCCGCGATACAAAGTGAAATCTGAGGGCGAATTCGTAAGCTCGAATTTTCTAACTGATCAGCTTTTATGAGTTTCAGACACATTTAATCGTACGAGTAATTTACGAAATCTTTTCCTGTCTAGCAGTTGAAAGTTCTTTGTTTAATGTAAAATACTATACTGTCTAATGGCTTAAGATTTCGTGTCTAACAGGCGAAGATCTCCTGTCTAACATCTCTAACAGGTGAAAATCTCCTGTCTAACATGTCTAACAGGTGAAGATCTCCTGTCTAACATGTGTAACAGGTGAAGATCTCCTGACTAACATGTCTAACAGGTGAAGATCTCCTGTCTAACATGTCTAACAGGTGAAGATCTCCTGTCTAACATGTCTAACAGGTGAAGATCTCCTGACTAACATGTCTAACAGGTGAAGATCTCCTGTCTAACATGTCTAACAGGTGAGAATCTCCTGTCTAACATGTCTAACAGATGAGAATCTCCTGTCTAACATGTCTAACAGGTGAAGATCTCCTGTCTAACATGTCTAACAGGTGAAGATCTCCTGTCTAACATGTCTAACAGGTGAAGATCTCCTGTCTAACATGTCTAACAGGTGAAGATCTCCTGTCTAACATGTCTAACAGGTGAGGATCTCCTGTCTAACATGTCTAACAGATGAGAATCTCCTGTCTAACATGTCTAACAGGTGAAGATCTCCTGTCTAACATGTGTAACAGGTGAAGATCTCCTGACTACATGTCTAACAGGTGAAGATCTCCTGTCTAACATGTCTAACAGGTGAAGATCTCCTGTCTAACATGTCTAACAGGTGAAGATCTCCTGTCTAACATGTCTAACAGGTGAAGATCTCCTGTCTAACATGTCTAACAGGTGAAGATCTCCTGTCTAACATGTCTAACAGGTGAGAATCTCCTGTCTAACATGTCTAACAGATGAGAATCTCCTGTCTAACATGTCTAACAGGTGAAGATCTCCTGTCTAACATGTCTAACAGGTGAAGATCTCCTGTCTAACATGTCTAACAGGTGAAGATCTCCTGTCTAACATGTCTAACAGGTGAAGATCTCCTGTCTAACATGTCTAACAGGTGAAGATCTCCTGTCTAACATGTCTAACAGATGAGAATCTCCTGTCTAACATGTCTAACAGGTGAAGATCTCCTGTCTAACATATCTAACAGGTGAAGATCTCCTGTCTAACATGTCTAACAGGTGAAGATCTCCTGTCTAACATGTCTAACAGGTGAAGATCTCCTGTCTAACATGTCTAACAGGTGAAGATCTCCTGTCTAACATGTCTAACAGGTGAATATCTCCTGTCTAACATGTCTAACAGGTGAGAATCTCCTGTCTAACATGTCTAACAGGTGAAGATCTCCTGTCTAACATGTCTAACAGGTGAATATCTCCTGTCTAACATGTCTAACAGGTGAAGATCTCCTGTCTAACATGTCTAACAGGTGAGAATCTCCTGTCTAACATGTCTAACAGGTGAAGATCTCCTGTCTAACATGTCTAACAGGTGAAGATCTCCTGTCTAAGATGTCTAACAGGTGAGAATCTCCTGTCTACCAGGTGAAACTAAGGTACATGTATAACTCCATTTTGTTCAACCCGGAAAGGTTTTTAAAACTTGTTTAATAATTTATCAATCAATATACAATGTACATTGTAACTTACTAATTTAGCTATCATTCTCAGGTACAACTATTCGACCAAGTGTCCTTGGAATCGATTAAAAGTCCAGGACACTTCTTTCACGCCAGTCACGGATTCCCGATTGAGACTGGGCGCATTGTGTGAGCGGATTAACACTTTGGATTTAGACTGGCCATGGCCATCGTTCACCTTCACCTTTCCTTTATCTAACACCTTCAACCTTCACTCTTACCTAATATTTCCCATATTCCCCATTCGTCATTCACCATATTCACTATTAACCACATTTTCCATTCAACGTATTTACTATATTCACTGTTCAAGACCTTTGAAGTATTCATCATACACCATATTCACCATTCACAATATTCACTATTCACCATATTCATCATTTACCATATTTACCATTTATAATATTCGCCACTAATCGTATTCACTATTCACCGTATTCACCATTCATCATATTCAATATTCACCATTCACCATATTCACTATTCACCATATTCACCATTCACCATATTCACCATTCACCATATTCACCATTCACCATGTTTACGATTCACTATATTCACTATTAACCATATTCATCATTCACCATATTCACCATTCGCCATATTCAACATTCACCATATTCACCATTCACCATATTCACTATTCACCTTATTCACTATTCACTATACTCACCATTCACGCTTCAGATCCGAGCTGAATCTTGGCGTGGACCAGACTGGCTTCACGATTGTGAAATCTCACGGTTTTATAGGGGATCACGAACTTTTTGCCAGGGTAAATTAATTATTTATTAATTGATAAACTTAAAACTTAGCCTAATTGAAAAAATATTTATCTTGCTCTTCAGGGTGGCCAGTTCGTGCAGCTGTTCCACAAGGAACTCGAAGCCTACGTGGTTGCCGAGGGACTGTTCGACGATGAAGTCACCGAAGATGGTGAGCCGTCCTGGATTGAAGCTGGATTTTTGATTGAAGATGTATTGGAAAACCACTTGTTCTCTACCATTTCTATTCTACCATTTCTGTTCTGCTCTTTCTATTCTACGAATTTTGTTCTACCATTTCCATTCTACCATTTCTAATCTACAATTTCTATTCTACCATTTCCATTCTACCATTTCTAATCTACCGTTTCTATTCTACCATTTCTATTCCACCATTTCCATTCTACCATTTCTAATCTACCATTTCTATTCTACCATTTCCATTCTACCAGTTGTAATCTACCATTTCTATTCTACCATTTCCATTCTACCAGTTGTAATCTACCATTTCTATTCTACCATTTCCATTCTACCAGTTGTAATCTACCATTTCTATTCTACCATTTCCATTCTACCATTTCTAATCTACCATTTCTATTCTACCATTTCCATTCTACCAGTTGTAATCTACCATTTCTATTCTACCATTTCCATTCTACCAGTTGTAATCTACCATTTCTATTCTACCATTTCTATTCTACTATTTCTATTCTACCAATCTTGTTCTACCATCTCTGTTCTACCATCTCTGTTCTACCATCTCTGTTCTACCATCTCTGTTCTACCATCTCTGTTCTACCATTTCCATTCTACCATTTCTGCTCTACCATTTCTATTCTACCATTTCCATTCTACCATATCCATTCTACCATTTTTAATCTAGCATTTCTAATCTACCATTTCCATTCTACCAATTTTGTCCTGCTATTTCAATTCTACCTTATTCCACTCAACCCATTCTACCTTGTCTATTCTAAATCTTCTCCTCTACAACTTTATACCCCCGACTCTACTCCTAATACGCTACTACAATTTTTCAAATATTTACTGTCTACTTTTCCTTTATAAGAGGCTTGTGTCACTGTGGCTCCGCCTCTTAAACTGGAAAGTACAAGCCATATCTCAGCACATTGCTAATAGTAATCATTGTCGTCATAATACAAATTGTAACTATCATACGTGTGATAAACGAACTGGCCAATTTTCGTAGTACTTAATATTTCCCCACTTAATTTAATGAAAATCCCACCGCCAATTTTGTCAGGAGATCTCATTCTCTAATTAATTAACTGAATTTCTCCAAACCCAGTCCATCTTCGCATCCGCGAGATTGACCAGCTCAACCCGCGCACCTTGCACCCGTCAACTTCTGCTGTCACCTATTGGCAAATCGAGTCCGAGAAGACCATCCTGAATGGCGACATTCTCACCTGGGATCAGCAGTTCCGCTTCCGGCATGCCAGCACCAGGAAGTACCTGTGCGTCAGGAATGACAGTCAGGGCCTAGAGGTGACTCTGTCAGACGAGAGCGCAGATCCCCACACGGTGTTCAAGATGCACCCGGTGCTTCAGGAGACTCCGGAACTGAAATTTGAGAGCTACGCTCGGATTGAGCACGTCATCACTGGAAGCTGGCTGCACGCGATTAAAGGTTGCTGGAGGGAGGGAAAGGAGCTGCATGGAACCTCTTGGGACCCTGGATGACACTTGCAAAAATTCATGATAGAAGATCGGAGAGAGTGGGCGATAAAGTGGAGTTAAGGACTCTGGAAGTTGGAGTGTAGCTTAATGAAGAACTCTGGAAGCTGGAGTGTAGCTTAATGAAGAACTCTGGAAGCTGGAGTGTAGCTTAATGAAGAACTCTGGAAGCTAGAGTGTAGCTTAATGAAGGACTCTGGAAGCTGGAGTGTAGCTTAATGAAGAACTCTGGAAGCTGGAGTGTAGCTTAATGAAGAACTCTGGAAGTTGGAGTGTAGCTTAATGAAGAACTCTGGAAGCTGGAGTGTAGCTTAATGAAGGACTCTGGAAGCTGGAGTGTAGCTTAATGAAGAACTCTGGAAGCTGGAGTGTAGCTTAATGAAGAACTCTGGAAGCTGGAGTGTAGCTTAATGAAGAACTCTGGAAGCTGGAGTGTAGCTTAATGAAGGACTCTGGAAGCTGGAGTGTAGCTTAATGAAGAACTCTGGAAGCTGGAGTGTAGCTTAATGAAGAACTCTGGAAGCTGGAGTGTAGCTTAATGAAGAACTCTGGAAGCTGGAGTGTAGCTTATGGAGAACTCTGGAAGTTGGAAAGTAGCTTAATGAAGAACTATGGAAGCTGGAGTGTAGCTTAATGAAGGACTCTGGAAGCTGGAGTGTAGCTTAATGAAGAACTCTGGAAGCTGGAGTGTAGCCTAATGAAGAACTCTGGAAGCTGGAGTGTAGCTTAATGAAGAACTCTGGAAGCTGGAGTGTAGCTTAATGAAGAACTCTGGAAGCTGGAGTGTAGCTTAATGAAGAACTCTGGAAGCTGGAGTGTAGCTTAATGAAGGACTCTGGAAGCTGGAGTGTAGCTTAATGAAGAACTCTGGAAGCTGGAGTGTAGCTTAATGAAGAACTCTGGAAGTTGGAGTGTAGCTTAATGAAGAACTCTGGAAGCTGGAGTGTAGCTTAATGAAGGACTCTGGAAGCTGGAGTGTAGCTTAATGAAGGACTCTGGAAGCTGGAGTGTAGCTTAATGAAGAACTCTGGAAGCTGGAGTGTAGCTTAATGAAGGACTCTGGAAGCTGGAGTGTAGCTTAATGAAGGACTCTGGAAGCTGGAGTGTAGCTTAATGAAGAACTCTGGAAGCTGGAGTGTAGCTTAATGAAGAACTCTGGAAGCTGGAGTGTAGCTTAATGAAGAACTATGGAAGCTGGAGTGTAGCTTAATGAAGGACTCTGGAAGCTGAAGTGTAGCTTAATGAAGAACTCTGGAAGCTGGAGTGTAGCTAATGAAGAACTCTGGAAGCTGGAGTGTAGCTAATGAAGAACTCTGGAAGCTGGAGTGTAGCTTAATGAAGAACTCTGGAAGCTGGAGTGTAGCTTAATGAAGAACTCTGGAAGCTGGAGTGTAGCTTAATGAAGAACTCTGGAAGCTGGAGTGTAGCTTAATGAAGAACTCTGGAAGCTGGAGTGTAGCTTAATGAAGAACTCTGGAAGCTGGAGTGTAGCTAATGAAGAACTCTGGAAGCTGGAGTGTAGCTTAATGAAGAACTCTGGAAGCTGGAGTGTAGCTTAATGAAGAACTCTGGAAGCTGGAGTGTAGCTTAATGAAGAACTCTGGAAGCTGGAGTGTAGCTTAATGAAGAACTCTGGAAGCTGGAGTGTAGCTAATGAAGAACTCTGGAAGCTGGAGTGTAGCTTAATGAAGAACTCTGGAAGCTGGAGTGTAGCTTAATGAAGAACTCTGGAAGCTGGAGTGTAGCCTAATGAAGAACTCTGGAAGCTGGAGTGTAGCTTAATGAAGAACTCTGGAAGCTGGAGTGTAGCTTAATGAAGAACTCTGGAAGCTGGAGTGTAGCTTAATGAAGAACTCTGGAAGCTGGAGTGTAGCTTAATGAAGAACTCTGGAAGCTGGAGTGTAGCTAATGAAGAACTCTGGAAGCTGGAGTGTAGCTTAATGAAGAACTCTGGAAGCTGGAGTGTAGCTTAATGAAGAACTCTGGAAGCTGGAGTGTAGCTTAATGAAGAACTCTGGAAGCTGGAGTGTAGCTAATGAAGAACTCTGGAAGCTGGAGTGTAGCTAATGAAGAACTCTGGAAGCTGGAGTGTAGCCTAATGAAGAACTCTGGAAGCTGGAGTGTAGCTTAATGAAGAACTCTGGAAGCTGGAGTGTAGCTTAATGAAGAACTCTGGAAGCTGGAGTGTAGCTAATGAAGAACTCTGGAAGCTGGAGTGTAGCTTAATGAAGAACTCTGGAAGCTGGAGTGTAGCTAATGAAGAACTCTGGAAGCTGGAGTGTAGCTAATGAAGAACTCTGGAAGCTGGAGTGTAGCTTAATGAAGAACTCTGGAAGCTGGAGTGTAGCTAATGAAGAACTCTGGAAGCTGGAGTGTAGCTAATGAAGAACTCTGGAAGCTGGAGTGTAGCTAATGAAGAACTCTGGAAGCTGGAGTGTAGCTTAATGAAGAACTCTGGAAGCTGGAGTGTAGCTTAATGAAGAACTCTGGAAGCTGGAGTGTAGCTTAATGAAGAACTCTGGAAGCTGGAGTGTAGCTTAATGAAGAACTCTGGAAGCTGGAGTGTAGCTTAATGAAGAACTCTGGAAGCTGGAGTGTAGCTTAATGAAGAACTCTGGAAGCTGGAGTGTAGCTTAATGAAGAACTCTGGAAGCTGGAGTGTAGCTTAATGAAGAACTCTGGAAGCTGGAGTGTAGCTAATGAAGAACTCTGGAAGCTGGAGTGTAGCTAATGAAGAACTCTGGAAGCTGGAGTGTAGCTAATGAAGAACTCTGGAAGCTGGAGTGTAGCTAATGAAGAACTCTGGAAGCTGGAGTGTAGCTTAATGAAGAACTCTGGAAGCTGGAGTGTAGCTTAATGAAGAACTCTGGAAGCTGGAGTGTAGCTAATGAAGAACTCTGGAAGCTGGAGTGTAGCTAATGAAGAACTCTGGAAGCTGGAGTGTAGCTAATGAAGAACTCTGGAAGCTGGAGTGTAGCTTAATGAAGAACTCTGGAAGCTGGAGTGTAGCTTAATGAAGAACTCTGGAAGCTGGAGTGTAGCTAATGAAGAACTCTGGAAGCTGGAGTGTAGCTTAATGAAGAACTCTGGAAGCTGGAGTGTAGCTTAATGAAGAACTCTGGAAGCTGGAGTGTAGCTTAATGAAGAACTCTGGAAGCTGGAGTGTAGCTTAATGAAGAACTCTGGAAGCTGGAGTGTAGCTTAATGAAGAACTCTGGAAGCTGGAGTGTAGCTTAATGAAGAACTCTGGAAGCTGGAGTGTAGCTTAATGAAGAACTCTGGAAGCTGGAGTGTAGCTTAATGAAGAACTCTGGAAGCTGGAGTGTAGCTTAATGAAGAACTCTGGAAGCTGGAGTGTAGCTTAATGAAGAACTCTGGAAGCTGGAGTGTAGCTTAATGAAGAACTCTGGAAGCTGGAGTGTAGCTAATGAAGAACTCTGGAAGCTGGAGTGTAGCTTAATGAAGAACTCTGGAAGCTGGAGTGTAGCTTAATGAAGAACTCTGGAAGCTGGAGTGTAGCTTAATGAAGAACTCTGGAAGCTGGAGTGTAGCTTAATGAAGAACTCTGGAAGCTGGAGTGTAGCTAATGAAGAACTCTGGAAGCTGGAGTGTAGCTTAATGAAGAACTCTGGAAGCTGGAGTGTAGCTTAATGAAGAACTCTGGAAGCTGGAGTGTAGCTTAATGAAGAACTCTGGAAGCTGGAGTGTAGCTTAATGAAGAACTCTGGAAGCTGGAGTGTAGCTAATGAAGAACTCTGGAAGCTGGAGTGTAGCTAATGAAGAACTCTGGAAGCTGGAGTGTAGCTTAATGAAGAACTCTGGAAGCTGGAGTGTAGCTTAATGAAGAACTCTGGAAGCTGGAGTGTAGCTAATGAAGAACTCTGGAAGCTGGAGTGTAGCTTAATGAAGAACTCTGGAAGCTGGAGTGTAGCTTAATGAAGAACTCTGGAAGCTGGAGTGTAGCTTAATGAAGAACTCTGGAAGCTGGAGTGTAGCTTAATGAAGAACTCTGGAAGCTGGAGTGTAGCTTAATGAAGAACTCTGGAAGCTGGAGTGTAGCTAATGAAGAACTCTGGAAGCTGGAGTGTAGCTAATGAAGAACTCTGGAAGCTGGAGTGTAGCTTAATGAAGAACTCTGGAAGCTGGAGTGTAGCTTAATGAAGAACTCTGGAAGCTGGAGTGTAGCTTAATGAAGAACTCTGGAAGCTGGAGTGTAGCTTAATGAAGAACTCTGGAAGCTGGAGTGTAGCTAATGAAGAACTCTGGAAGCTGGAGTGTAGCTTAATGAAGAACTCTGGAAGCTGGAGTGTAGCTTAATGAAGAACTCTGGAAGCTGGAGTGTAGCTAATGAAGAACTCTGGAAGCTGGAGTGTAGCTTAATGAAGAACTCTGGAAGCTGGAGTGTAGCTTAATGAAGAACTCTGGAAGCTGGAGTGTAGCTTAATGAAGAACTCTGGAAGCTGGAGTGTAGCTTAATGAAGAACTCTGGAAGCTGGAGTGTAGCTTAATGAAGAACTCTGGAAGCTGGAGTGTAGCTTAATGAAGAACTCTGGAAGCTGGAGTGTAGCTTAATGAAGAACTCTGGAAGCTGGAGTGTAGCTTAATGAAGAACTCTGGAAGCTGGAGTGTAGCTTAATGAAGAACTCTGGAAGCTGGAGTGTAGCTTAATGAAGAACTCTGGAAGCTGGAGTGTAGCTTAATGAAGAACTCTGGAAGCTGGAGTGTAGCTTAATGAAGAACTCTGGAAGCTGGAGTGTAGCTTAATGAAGAACTCTGGAAGCTGGAGTGTAGCTTAATGAAGAACTCTGGAAGCTGGAGTGTAGCTTAATGAAGAACTCTGGAAGCTGGAGTGTAGCTTAATGAAGAACTCTGGAAGCTGGAGTGTAGCTTAATGAAGAACTCTGGAAGCTGGAGTGTAGCTTAATGAAGAACTCTGGAAGCTGGAGTGTAGCTTAATGAAGAACTCTGGAAGCTGGAGTGTAGCTTAATGAAGAACTCTGGAAGCTGGAGTGTAGCTAATGAAGAACTCTGGAAGCTGGAGTGTAGCTTAATGAAGAACTCTGGAAGCTGGAGTGTAGCTTAATGAAGAACTCTGGAAGCTGGAGTGTAGCTTAATGAAGAACTCTGGAAGCTGGAGTGTAGCTTAATGAAGAACTCTGGAAGCTGGAGTGTAGCTAATGAAGAACTCTGGAAGCTGGAGTGTAGCTTAATGAAGAACTCTGGAAGCTGGAGTGTAGCTAATGAAGAACTCTGGAAGCTGGAGTGTAGCTTAATGAAGAACTCTGGAAGCTGGAGTGTAGCTTAATGAAGAACTCTGGAAGCTGGAGTGTAGCTTAATGAAGAACTCTGGAAGCTGGAGTGTAGCTTAATGAAGAACTCTGGAAGCTGGAGTGTAGCTTAATGAAGAACTCTGGAAGCTGGAGTGTAGCTTAATGAAGAACTCTGGAAGCTGGAGTGTAGCTTAATGAAGAACTCTGGAAGCTGGAGTGTAGCTTAATGAAGAACTCTGGAAGCTGGAGTGTAGCTTAATGAAGAACTCTGGAAGCTGGAGTGTAGCTTAATGAAGAACTCTGGAAGCTGGAGTGTAGCTTAATGAAGAACTCTGGAAGCTGGAGTGTAGCTTAATGAAGAACTCTGGAAGCTGGAGTGTAGCTTAATGAAGAACTCTGGAAGCTGGAGTGTAGCTTAATGAAGAACTCTGGAAGCTGGAGTGTAGCTAATGAAGAACTCTGGAAGCTGGAGTGTAGCTTAATGAAGAACTCTGGAAGCTGGAGTGTAGCTTAATGAAGAACTCTGGAAGCTGGAGTGTAGCTTAATGAAGAACTCTGGAAGCTGGAGTGTAGCTAATGAAGAACTCTGGAAGCTGGAGTGTAGCTTAATGAAGAACTCTGGAAGCTGGAGTGTAGCTTAATGAAGAACTCTGGAAGCTGGAGTGTAGCTTAATGAAGAACTCTGGAAGCTGGAGTGTAGCTTAATGAAGAACTCTGGAAGCTGGAGTGTAGCTTAATGAAGAACTCTGGAAGCTGGAGTGTAGCTTAATGAAGAACTCTGGAAGCTGGAGTGTAGCTTAATGAAGAACTCTGGAAGCTGGAGTGTAGCTTAATGAAGAACTCTGGAAGCTGGAGTGTAGCTTAATGAAGAACTCTGGAAGCTGGAGTGTAGCTTAATGAAGAACTCTGGAAGCTGGAGTGTAGCTTAATGAAGAACTCTGGAAGCTGGAGTGTAGCTTAATGAAGAACTCTGGAAGCTGGAGTGTAGCTTAATGAAGAACTCTGGAAGCTGGAGTGTAGCTTAATGAAGAACTCTGGAAGCTGGAGTGTAGCTTAATGAAGAACTCTGGAAGCTGGAGTGTAGCTTAATGAAGAACTCTGGAAGCTGGAGTGTAGCTTAATGAAGAACTCTGGAAGCTGGAGTGTAGCTTAATGAAGAACTCTGGAAGCTGGAGTGTAGCTTAATGAAGAACTCTGGAAGCTGGAGTGTAGCTTAATGAAGAACTCTGGAAGCTGGAGTGTAGCTTAATGAAGAACTCTGGAAGCTGGAGTGTAGCTAATGAAGAACTCTGGAAGCTGGAGTGTAGCTTAATGAAGAACTCTGGAAGCTGGAGTGTAGCTTAATGAAGAACTCTGGAAGCTGGAGTGTAGCTTAATGAAGAACTCTGGAAGCTGGAGTGTAGCTTAATGAAGAACTCTGGAAGCTGGAGTGTAGCTTAATGAAGAACTCTGGAAGCTGGAGTGTAGCTTAATGAAGAACTCTGGAAGCTGGAGTGTAGCTTAATGAAGAACTCTGGAAGCTGGAGTGTAGCTAATGAAGAACTCTGGAAGCTGGAGTGTAGCTTAATGAAGAACTCTGGAAGCTGGAGTGTAGCTTAATGAAGAACTCTGGAAGCTGGAGTGTAGCTTAATGAAGAACTCTGGAAGCTGGAGTGTAGCTTAATGAAGAACTCTGGAAGCTGGAGTGTAGCTTAATGAAGAACTCTGGAAGCTGGAGTGTAGCTTAATGAAGAACTCTGGAAGCTGGAGTGTAGCTTAATGAAGAACTCTGGAAGCTGGAGTGTAGCTTAATGAAGAACTCTGGAAGCTGGAGTGTAGCTTAATGAAGAACTCTGGAAGCTGGAGTGTAGCTTAATGAAGAACTCTGGAAGCTGGAGTGTAGCTTAATGAAGAACTCTGGAAGCTGGAGTGTAGCTTAATGAAGAACTCTGGAAGCTGGAGTGTAGCTTAATGAAGAACTCTGGAAGCTGGAGTGTAGCTTAATGAAGAACTCTGGAAGCTGGAGTGTAGCTTAATGAAGAACTCTGGAAGCTGGAGTGTAGCTTAATGAAGAACTCTGGAAGCTGGAGTGTAGCTTAATGAAGAACTCTGGAAGCTGGAGTGTAGCTTAATGAAGAACTCTGGAAGCTGGAGTGTAGCTTAATGAAGAACTCTGGAAGCTGGAGTGTAGCTTAATGAAGAACTCTGGAAGCTGGAGTGTAGCTTAATGAAGAACTCTGGAAGCTGGAGTGTAGCTTAATGAAGAACTCTGGAAGCTGGAGTGTAGCTTAATGAAGAACTCTGGAAGCTGGAGTGTAGCTTAATGAAGAACTCTGGAAGCTGGAGTGTAGCTTAATGAAGAACTCTGGAAGCTGGAGTGTAGCTTAATGAAGAACTCTGGAAGCTGGAGTGTAGCTTAATGAAGAACTCTGGAAGCTGGAGTGTAGCTTAATGAAGAACTCTGGAAGCTGGAGTGTAGCTTAATGAAGAACTCTGGAAGCTGGAGTGTAGCTTAATGAAGAACTCTGGAAGCTGGAGTGTAGCTTAATGAAGAACTCTGGAAGCTGGAGTGTAGCTTAATGAAGAACTCTGGAAGCTGGAGTGTAGCTTAATGAAGAACTCTGGAAGCTGGAGTGTAGCTTAATGAAGAACTCTGGAAGCTGGAGTGTAGCTTAATGAAGAACTCTGGAAGCTGGAGTGTAGCTTAATGAAGAACTCTGGAAGCTGGAGTGTAGCTTAATGAAGAACTCTGGAAGCTGGAGTGTAGCTTAATGAAGAACTCTGGAAGCTGGAGTGTAGCTTAATGAAGAACTCTGGAAGCTGGAGTGTAGCTTAATGAAGAACTCTGGAAGCTGGAGTGTAGCTTAATGAAGAACTCTGGAAGCTGGAGTGTAGCTTAATGAAGAACTCTGGAAGCTGGAGTGTAGCTTAATGAAGAACTCTGGAAGCTGGAGTGTAGCTTAATGAAGAACTCTGGAAGCTGGAGTGTAGCTTAATGAAGAACTCTGGAAGCTGGAGTGTAGCTTAATGAAGAACTCTGGAAGCTGGAGTGTAGCTTAATGAAGAACTCTGGAAGCTGGAGTGTAGCTTAATGAAGAACTCTGGAAGCTGGAGTGTAGCTTAATGAAGAACTCTGGAAGCTGGAGTGTAGCTTAATGAAGAACTCTGGAAGCTGGAGTGTAGCTTAATGAAGAACTCTGGAAGCTGGAGTGTAGCTTAATGAAGAACTCTGGAAGCTGGAGTGTAGCTTAATGAAGAACTCTGGAAGCTGGAGTGTAGCTTAATGAAGAACTCTGGAAGCTGGAGTGTAGCTTAATGAAGAACTCTGGAAGCTGGAGTGTAGCTTAATGAAGAACTCTGGAAGCTGGAGTGTAGCTTAATGAAGAACTCTGGAAGCTGGAGTGTAGCTTAATGAAGAACTCTGGAAGCTGGAGTGTAGCTTAATGAAGAACTCTGGAAGCTGGAGTGTAGCTTAATGAAGAACTCTGGAAGCTGGAGTGTAGCTTAATGAAGAACTCTGGAAGCTGGAGTGTAGCTTAATGAAGAACTCTGGAAGCTGGAGTGTAGCTTAATGAAGAACTCTGGAAGCTGGAGTGTAGCTTAATGAAGAACTCTGGAAGCTGGAGTGTAGCTTAATGAAGAACTCTGGAAGCTGGAGTGTAGCTTAATGAAGAACTCTGGAAGCTGGAGTGTAGCTTAATGAAGAACTCTGGAAGCTGGAGTGTAGCTTAATGAAGAACTCTGGAAGCTGGAGTGTAGCTTAATGAAGAACTCTGGAAGCTGGAGTGTAGCTTAATGAAGAACTCTGGAAGCTGGAGTGTAGCTTAATGAAGAACTCTGGAAGCTGGAGTGTAGCTTAATGAAGAACTCTGGAAGCTGGAGTGTAGCTTAATGAAGAACTCTGGAAGCTGGAGTGTAGCTTAATGAAGAACTCTGGAAGCTGGAGTGTAGCTTAATGAAGAACTCTGGAAGCTGGAGTGTAGCTTAATGAAGAACTCTGGAAGCTGGAGTGTAGCTTAATGAAGAACTCTGGAAGCTGGAGTGTAGCTTAATGAAGAACTCTGGAAGCTGGAGTGTAGCTTAATGAAGAACTCTGGAAGCTGGAGTGTAGCTTAATGAAGAACTCTGGAAGCTGGAGTGTAGCTTAATGAAGAACTCTGGAAGCTGGAGTGTAGCTTAATGAAGAACTCTGGAAGCTGGAGTGTAGCTTAATGAAGAACTCTGGAAGCTGGAGTGTAGCTTAATGAAGAACTCTGGAAGCTGGAGTGTAGCTTAATGAAGAACTCTGGAAGCTGGAGTGTAGCTTAATGAAGAACTCTGGAAGCTGGAGTGTAGCTTAATGAAGAACTCTGGAAGCTGGAGTGTAGCTTAATGAAGAACTCTGGAAGCTGGAGTGTAGCTTAATGAAGAACTCTGGAAGCTGGAGTGTAGCTTAATGAAGAACTCTGGAAGCTGGAGTGTAGCTTAATGAAGAACTCTGGAAGCTGGAGTGTAGCTTAATGAAGAACTCTGGAAGCTGGAGTGTAGCTTAATGAAGAACTCTGGAAGCTGGAGTGTAGCTTAATGAAGAACTCTGGAAGCTGGAGTGTAGCTTAATGAAGAACTCTGGAAGCTGGAGTGTAGCTTAATGAAGAACTCTGGAAGCTGGAGTGTAGCTTAATGAAGAACTCTGGAAGCTGGAGTGTAGCTTAATGAAGAACTCTGGAAGCTGGAGTGTAGCTTAATGAAGAACTCTGGAAGCTGGAGTGTAGCTTAATGAAGAACTCTGGAAGCTGGAGTGTAGCTTAATGAAGAACTCTGGAAGCTGGAGTGTAGCTTAATGAAGAACTCTGGAAGCTGGAGTGTAGCTTAATGAAGAACTCTGGAAGCTGGAGTGTAGCTTAATGAAGAACTCTGGAAGCTGGAGTGTAGCTTAATGAAGAACTCTGGAAGCTGGAGTGTAGCTTAATGAAGAACTCTGGAAGCTGGAGTGTAGCTTAATGAAGAACTCTGGAAGCTGGAGTGTAGCTTAATGAAGAACTCTGGAAGCTGGAGTGTAGCTTAATGAAGAACTCTGGAAGCTGGAGTGTAGCTTAATGAAGAACTCTGGAAGCTGGAGTGTAGCTTAATGAAGAACTCTGGAAGCTGGAGTGTAGCTAATGAAGAACTCTGGAAGCTGGAGTGTAGCTTAATGAAGAACTCTGGAAGCTGGAGTGTAGCTTAATGAAGAACTCTGGAAGCTGGAGTGTAGCTTAATGAAGAACTCTGGAAGCTGGAGTGTAGCTTAATGAAGAACTCTGGAAGCTGGAGTGTAGCTTAATGAAGAACTCTGGAAGCTGGAGTGTAGCTTAATGAAGAACTCTGGAAGCTGGAGTGTAGCTTAATGAAGAACTCTGGAAGCTGGAGTGTAGCTTAATGAAGAACTCTGGAAGCTGGAGTGTAGCTTAATGAAGAACTCTGGAAGCTGGAGTGTAGCTAATGAAGAACTCTGGAAGCTGGAGTGTAGCTTAATGAAGAACTCTGGAAGCTGGAGTGTAGCTTAATGAAGAACTCTGGAAGCTGGAGTGTAGCTTAATGAAGAACTCTGGAAGCTGGAGTGTAGCTTAATGAAGAACTCTGGAAGCTGGAGTGTAGCTTAATGAAGAACTCTGGAAGCTGGAGTGTAGCTTAATGAAGAACTCTGGAAGCTGGAGTGTAGCTTAATGAAGAACTCTGGAAGCTGGAGTGTAGCTTAATGAAGAACTCTGGAAGCTGGAGTGTAGCTTAATGAAGAACTCTGGAAGCTGGAGTGTAGCTTAATGAAGAACTCTGGAAGCTGGAGTGTAGCTTAATGAAGAACTCTGGAAGCTGGAGTGTAGCTTAATGAAGAACTCTGGAAGCTGGAGTGTAGCTTAATGAAGAACTCTGGAAGCTGGAGTGTAGCTTAATGAAGAACTCTGGAAGCTGGAGTGTAGCTTAATGAAGAACTCTGGAAGCTGGAGTGTAGCTTAATGAAGAACTCTGGAAGCTGGAGTGTAGCTTAATGAAGAACTCTGGAAGCTGGAGTGTAGCTTAATGAAGAACTCTGGAAGCTGGAGTGTAGCTTAATGAAGAACTCTGGAAGCTGGAGTGTAGCTTAATGAAGAACTCTGGAAGCTGGAGTGTAGCTAATGAAGAACTCTGGAAGCTGGAGTGTAGCTTAATGAAGAACTCTGGAAGCTGGAGTGTAGCTTAATGAAGAACTCTGGAAGCTGGAGTGTAGCTTAATGAAGAACTCTGGAAGCTGGAGTGTAGCTTAATGAAGAACTCTGGAAGCTGGAGTGTAGCTTAATGAAGAACTCTGGAAGCTGGAGTGTAGCTTAATGAAGAACTCTGGAAGCTGGAGTGTAGCTTAATGAAGAACTCTGGAAGCTGGAGTGTAGCTTAATGAAGAACTCTGGAAGCTGGAGTGTAGCTTAATGAAGAACTCTGGAAGCTGGAGTGTAGCTTAATGAAGAACTCTGGAAGCTGGAGTGTAGCTTAATGAAGAACTCTGGAAGCTGGAGTGTAGCTTAATGAAGAACTCTGGAAGCTGGAGTGTAGCTTAATGAAGAACTCTGGAAGCTGGAGTGTAGCTTAATGAAGAACTCTGGAAGCTGGAGTGTAGCTTAATGAAGAACTCTGGAAGCTGGAGTGTAGCTTAATGAAGAACTCTGGAAGCTGGAGTGTAGCTTAATGAAGAACTCTGGAAGCTGGAGTGTAGCTTAATGAAGAACTCTGGAAGCTGGAGTGTAGCTTAATGAAGAACTCTGGAAGCTGGAGTGTAGCTAATGAAGAACTCTGGAAGCTGGAGTGTAGCTTAATGAAGAACTCTGGAAGCTGGAGTGTAGCTTAATGAAGAACTCTGGAAGCTGGAGTGTAGCTTAATGAAGAACTCTGGAAGCTGGAGTGTAGCTTAATGAAGAACTCTGGAAGCTGGAGTGTAGCTTAATGAAGAACTCTGGAAGCTGGAGTGTAGCTTAATGAAGAACTCTGGAAGCTGGAGTGTAGCTTAATGAAGAACTCTGGAAGCTGGAGTGTAGCTAATGAAGAACTCTGGAAGCTGGAGTGTAGCTTAATGAAGAACTCTGGAAGCTGGAGTGTAGCTTAATGAAGAACTCTGGAAGCTGGAGTGTAGCTTAATGAAGAACTCTGGAAGCTGGAGTGTAGCTTAATGAAGAACTCTGGAAGCTGGAGTGTAGCTTAATGAAGAACTCTGGAAGCTGGAGTGTAGCTTAATGAAGAACTCTGGAAGCTGGAGTGTAGCTTAATGAAGAACTCTGGAAGCTGGAGTGTAGCTTAATGAAGAACTCTGGAAGCTGGAGTGTAGCTTAATGAAGAACTCTGGAAGCTGGAGTGTAGCTTAATGAAGAACTCTGGAAGCTGGAGTGTAGCTTAATGAAGAACTCTGGAAGCTGGAGTGTAGCTTAATGAAGAACTCTGGAAGCTGGAGTGTAGCTTAATGAAGAACTCTGGAAGCTGGAGTGTAGCTTAATGAAGAACTCTGGAAGCTGGAGTGTAGCTTAATGAAGAACTCTGGAAGCTGGAGTGTAGCTAATGAAGAACTCTGGAAGCTGGAGTGTAGCTAATGAAGAACTCTGGAAGCTGGAGTGTAGCTTAATGAAGAACTCTGGAAGCTGGAGTGTAGCTTAATGAAGAACTCTGGAAGCTGGAGTGTAGCTTAATGAAGAACTCTGGAAGCTGGAGTGTAGCTAATGAAGAACTCTGGAAGCTGGAGTGTAGCTTAATGAAGAACTCTGGAAGCTGGAGTGTAGCTTAATGAAGAACTCTGGAAGCTGGAGTGTAGCTTAATGAAGAACTCTGGAAGCTGGAGTGTAGCTTAATGAAGAACTCTGGAAGCTGGAGTGTAGCTAATGAAGAACTCTGGAAGCTGGAGTGTAGCTTAATGAAGAACTCTGGAAGCTGGAGTGTAGCTTAATGAAGAACTCTGGAAGCTGGAGTGTAGCTTAATGAAGAACTCTGGAAGCTGGAGTGTAGCTAATGAAGAACTCTGGAAGCTGGAGTGTAGCTAATGAAGAACTCTGGAAGCTGGAGTGTAGCTTAATGAAGAACTCTGGAAGCTGGAGTGTAGCTTAATGAAGAACTCTGGAAGCTGGAGTGTAGCTTAATGAAGAACTCTGGAAGCTGGAGTGTAGCTTAATGAAGAACTCTGGAAGCTGGAGTGTAGCTAATGAAGAACTCTGGAAGCTGGAGTGTAGCTTAATGAAGAACTCTGGAAGCTGGAGTGTAGCTTAATGAAGAACTCTGGAAGCTGGAGTGTAGCTAATGAAGAACTCTGGAAGCTGGAGTGTAGCTAATGAAGAACTCTGGAAGCTGGAGTGTAGCTTAATGAAGAACTCTGGAAGCTGGAGTGTAGCTTAATGAAGAACTCTGGAAGCTGGAGTGTAGCTTAATGAAGAACTCTGGAAGCTGGAGTGTAGCTTAATGAAGAACTCTGGAAGCTGGAGTGTAGCTTAATGAAGAACTCTGGAAGCTGGAGTGTAGCTTAATGAAGAACTCTGGAAGCTGGAGTGTAGCTTAATGAAGAACTCTGGAAGCTGGAGTGTAGCTTAATGAAGAACTCTGGAAGCTGGAGTGTAGCTTAATGAAGAACTCTGGAAGCTGGAGTGTAGCTAATGAAGAACTCTGGAAGCTGGAGTGTAGCTAATGAAGAACTCTGGAAGCTGGAGTGTAGCTAATGAAGAACTCTGGAAGCTGGAGTGTAGCTTAATGAAGAACTCTGGAAGCTGGAGTGTAGCTTAATGAAGAACTCTGGAAGCTGGAGTGTAGCTAATGAAGAACTCTGGAAGCTGGAGTGTAGCTTAATGAAGAACTCTGGAAGCTGGAGTGTAGCTTAATGAAGAACTCTGGAAGCTGGAGTGTAGCTTAATGAAGAACTCTGGAAGCTGGAGTGTAGCTTAATGAAGAACTCTGGAAGCTGGAGTGTAGCTTAATGAAGAACTCTGGAAGCTGGAGTGTAGCTTAATGAAGAACTCTGGAAGCTGGAGTGTAGCTTAATGAAGAACTCTGGAAGCTGGAGTGTAGCTTAATGAAGAACTCTGGAAGCTGGAGTGTAGCTTAATGAAGAACTCTGGAAGCTGGAGTGTAGCTTAATGAAGAACTCTGGAAGCTGGAGTGTAGCTTAATGAAGAACTCTGGAAGCTGGAGTGTAGCTTAATGAAGAACTCTGGAAGCTGGAGTGTAGCTTAATGAAGAACTCTGGAAGCTGGAGTGTAGCTAATGAAGAACTCTGGAAGCTGGAGTGTAGCTTAATGAAGAACTCTGGAAGCTGGAGTGTAGCTTAATGAAGAACTCTGGAAGCTGGAGTGTAGCTTAATGAAGAACTCTGGAAGCTGGAGTGTAGCTTAATGAAGAACTCTGGAAGCTGGAGTGTAGCTTAATGAAGAACTCTGGAAGCTGGAGTGTAGCTTAATGAAGAACTCTGGAAGCTGGAGTGTAGCTTAATGAAGAACTCTGGAAGCTGGAGTGTAGCTTAATGAAGAACTCTGGAAGCTGGAGTGTAGCTTAATGAAGAACTCTGGAAGCTGGAGTGTAGCTAATGAAGAACTCTGGAAGCTGGAGTGTAGCTTAATGAAGAACTCTGGAAGCTGGAGTGTAGCTTAATGAAGAACTCTGGAAGCTGGAGTGTAGCTTAATGAAGAACTCTGGAAGCTGGAGTGTAGCTTAATGAAGAACTCTGGAAGCTGGAGTGTAGCTTAATGAAGAACTCTGGAAGCTGGAGTGTAGCTTAATGAAGAACTCTGGAAGCTGGAGTGTAGCTTAATGAAGAACTCTGGAAGCTGGAGTGTAGCTTAATGAAGAACTCTGGAAGCTGGAGTGTAGCTTAATGAAGAACTCTGGAAGCTGGAGTGTAGCTTAATGAAGAACTCTGGAAGCTGGAGTGTAGCTTAATGAAGAACTCTGGAAGCTGGAGTGTAGCTTAATGAAGAACTCTGGAAGCTGGAGTGTAGCTTAATGAAGAACTCTGGAAGCTGGAGTGTAGCTAATGAAGAACTCTGGAAGCTGGAGTGTAGCTTAATGAAGAACTCTGGAAGCTGGAGTGTAGCTTAATGAAGAACTCTGGAAGCTGGAGTGTAGCTTAATGAAGAACTCTGGAAGCTGGAGTGTAGCTAATGAAGAACTCTGGAAGCTGGAGTGTAGCTAATGAAGAACTCTGGAAGCTGGAGTGTAGCTTAATGAAGAACTCTGGAAGCTGGAGTGTAGCTTAATGAAGAACTCTGGAAGCTGGAGTGTAGCTTAATGAAGAACTCTGGAAGCTGGAGTGTAGCTTAATGAAGAACTCTGGAAGCTGGAGTGTAGCTTAATGAAGAACTCTGGAAGCTGGAGTGTAGCTTAATGAAGAACTCTGGAAGCTGGAGTGTAGCTAATGAAGAACTCTGGAAGCTGGAGTGTAGCTAATGAAGAACTCTGGAAGCTGGAGTGTAGCTTAATGAAGAACTCTGGAAGCTGGAGTGTAGCTTAATGAAGAACTCTGGAAGCTGGAGTGTAGCTTAATGAAGAACTCTGGAAGCTGGAGTGTAGCTTAATGAAGAACTCTGGAAGCTGGAGTGTAGCTTAATGAAGAACTCTGGAAGCTGGAGTGTAGCTTAATGAAGAACTCTGGAAGCTGGAGTGTAGCTTAATGAAGAACTCTGGAAGCTGGAGTGTAGCTTAATGAAGAACTCTGGAAGCTGGAGTGTAGCTTAATGAAGAACTCTGGAAGCTGGAGTGTAGCTTAATGAAGAACTCTGGAAGCTGGAGTGTAGCTTAATGAAGAACTCTGGAAGCTGGAGTGTAGCTTAATGAAGAACTCTGGAAGCTGGAGTGTAGCTTAATGAAGAACTCTGGAAGCTGGAGTGTAGCTTAATGAAGAACTCTGGAAGCTGGAGTGTAGCTAATGAAGAACTCTGGAAGCTGGAGTGTAGCTTAATGAAGAACTCTGGAAGCTGGAGTGTAGCTTAATGAAGAACTCTGGAAGCTGGAGTGTAGCTTAATGAAGAACTCTGGAAGCTGGAGTGTAGCTTAATGAAGAACTCTGGAAGCTGGAGTGTAGCTTAATGAAGAACTCTGGAAGCTGGAGTGTAGCTTAATGAAGAACTCTGGAAGCTGGAGTGTAGCTTAATGAAGAACTCTGGAAGCTGGAGTGTAGCTTAATGAAGAACTCTGGAAGCTGGAGTGTAGCTAATGAAGAACTCTGGAAGCTGGAGTGTAGCTAATGAAGAACTCTGGAAGCTGGAGTGTAGCTTAATGAAGAACTCTGGAAGCTGGAGTGTAGCTTAATGAAGAACTCTGGAAGCTGGAGTGTAGCTTAATGAAGAACTCTGGAAGCTGGAGTGTAGCTAATGAAGAACTCTGGAAGCTGGAGTGTAGCTTAATGAAGAACTCTGGAAGCTGGAGTGTAGCTTAATGAAGAACTCTGGAAGCTGGAGTGTAGCTTAATGAAGAACTCTGGAAGCTGGAGTGTAGCCTAATGAAGAACTCTGGAAGCTGGAGTGTAGCTAATGAAGAACTCTGGAAGCTGGAGTGTAGCTTAATGAAGAACTCTGGAAGCTGGAGTGTAGCTTAATGAAGAACTCTGGAAGCTGGAGTGTAGCTTAATGAAGAACTCTGGAAGCTGGAGTGTAGCTAATGAAGAACTCTGGAAGCTGGAGTGTAGCTTAATGAAGAACTCTGGAAGCTGGAGTGTAGCTTAATGAAGAACTCTGGAAGCTGGAGTGTAGCTTAATGAAGAACTCTGGAAGCTGGAGTGTAGCTTAATGAAGAACTCTGGAAGCTGGAGTGTAGCCTAATGAAGAACTCTGGAAGCTGGAGTGTAGCTTAATGAAGAACTCTGGAAGCTGGAGTGTAGCTTAATGAAGAACTCTGGAAGCTGGAGTGTAGCTTAATGAAGAACTCTGGAAGCTGGAGTGTAGCCTAATGAAGAACTCTGGAAGCTGGAGTGTAGCTAATGAAGAACTCTGGAAGCTGGAGTGTAGCTTAATGAAGAACTCTGGAAGCTGGAGTGTAGCTTAATGAAGAACTCTGGAAGCTGGAGTGTAGCTTAATGAAGAACTCTGGAAGCTGAGTGTAGCCTAATGAAGAACTCTGGAAGCTGGAGTGTAGCTTAATGAAGAACTCTGGAAGCTGGAGTGTAGCTTAATGAAGAACTCTGGAAGCTGGAGTGTAGCTTAATGAAGAACTCTGGAAGCTGGAGTGTAGCTTAATGAAGAACTCTGGAAGCTGAGTGTAGCCTAATGAAGAACTCTGGAAGCTAGAGTGTAGCTTAATGAAGAACCCTGGAAGCTGAGTGTAGCCTAATGAAGACTATGAAGCTGGAGTGTGCCTAATGAAGAACCCTGGAAGCTTGAGTGTGGCCTAATGAAGAACCCTGGAAGCTGGAGTGTAGCCTAATGAAGAAGTCTGGAAGCTGGAGTGTAGCCTAATGAAGAAGTCTGGAAGCGAGAGCGGGTCCACCAAAGAACGTTACGAAGTACACAAAGTACCCAAAAAATGCAGTGTCCCAATCGGTTGCAATTTTTTAAATATGTCTGAAGACTTTCTGAAATGCACGAACGCCAAAAATTGCAGACAAGTCGTACCAGAGGAAAGAATTTCTCAACACGGAGGACGAGAAATCAATGCGAGCTCTGCGATGGGACGGCGGGGAGCTCAGAGAGGTGCGGATAGTGTTTGTTTGTATTCATATTTTTGTGGAGGGGGATAGGGAGTCACTCATAGAGACCGACATTTACCCGATCATAAAATCTGAAGTCCATCTTGTCAAAGATTCTAAAGTCCCGCTGCTGATATAGTCTGAAGTCTATCGGCTCATAGAGTCTGAAGTCAATTCCGGTCATAGAGTCTGAATTCCATCTGGTCATAGATTCTTTAGTCCATCTGGTCATAGAGTCTGAAATCTATCTGGTCGTAGATTCTGAAGTCCATCTGGTCATAGAGTCTGAAATCTATCTGGTCGTAGATTCTGAAGTCCATCTGGTCATAGAGTCTGAAATCTATCTGGTCATAGAGTCTGTAGTCCATCAGGTCATAGATTCTGAAATCTATCTGGTCATAGATTCTGAAATCTATCCGGTCATAGATTCTGTAGTCCATCAGGTCATAGAGTCTGAAATCGATCTGGTCATAGATTCTGTAGTCCATCAGGTCATAGATTCTGAAATCGATCTGGTCATAGATTCTGTAGTTCATCAGGTCATAGAGTCTGAAATCTATCTGGTCATAGATTCTGTAGTCCATCAGGTCATAGATTCTGAAATCGATCTGGTCATAGATTCTGTAGTTCATCAGGTCATAGAGTCTGAAATCTATCTAGTCATAGATTCTGTAGTCCATCAGGTCATAGAGTCTGAAGTCCGTCTGGTCATAGCCTAATCTGGCCGTGTCTAATCTGGTCATAGAGTTCATACAGTATCACCTTTCATAGTCTCATGCACTATCAGCCATTTATTTGAACTTCCAAATTGAAATTTATACCTGAACCCGTGGGAGTGAGCGATATTTTAAAATTATCGCATTTCTAAGGCGAATTATCTTGCCCTATAATTAGCTGTTTTATTACGTTTTATTGCTCTAGTCTCGACTTTTGTTTATCGCAATATTTATTATTGTGCCTCTCTGTAACTATTTAATTGGCCCAATTATGTGGCACAGATTAACCCTAGTCAAAAAAGCTTAAAAACCGGGCCTATGGCTCACCAGATAACAAAATTGGCCCCCAATCTGAAACCGCCCCCCCCCCTGATGGGCAGTTAAAAATTGTCAAGCTTCATGTTTATATTCAATGGCAATAAAAGTACTATTTTAGCAGTTTGATTACGCGTGATTGCACAGTCTGACAAAACGATGTTTGACTTGCAGACTGAATTAGCAGGCTGCTTAGCAGCTGGCTGTGACGTCTCTCTATATAAAGTGATCTGCGGATTCCTGTCTCTCTCTCTTTCGGAAAAGTACATTTTACCTCCCTCAGTGTATGTCCCTCCCTATCCCCAAGATATGCACATTTGCGTCTCCCTTCCTCTCTCCAGGATATGTACATTGGTGCCTCCTCCTTTTCCCCATGATATGTACATTGGTGCCTCCTCCTTTTCCCCATGATATGTACATTGGTGCCTCCTCCTTTTCCCCATGATATGTACATTGGTGCCTCCTCCTTTTCCCCATGATATGTACATTGGTGCCTCCCTTTCTCTCCCAAGGATATGTACATTGGTGCCTCCCTTCCTCTCCCCAGGATATGTACATTGGTGCCTCCCTTCTCTCCCAAGGGTATGTACATTGGTGCCTCCATTCCTCTCCCCAGGATATGTACATTGGTGCCTCCCTTTCTCTCTCCCAAGGATATGTACATTGGTGCCTCCCTCCTCTCAGCAGGATATGTACATTTACGCCTCCCTTCCTCTCCCAAGGATATGTGCATTATCTCTCACTAGGAAGGAAATGTGCGCAGGATGTACACTCCTCATGCACGTCTCTCTCTCCTCTAGGTCACGTGCTGCTCGGACAGGCGCTACGACGACGCGTACACCATACAGAAAGTGGAAATGGAGCACGTGATCAGCTTCAATTTCGTTGCCGGCGTGGTGCCGTTTCTTCAAAGTTTAATCGACGGCGTAAGTGAATGTACTTTTAAGCGAGAATCTTTGCAGGGGCTGTCGCGCTAAAAGGCCACAGGTTCAATTCACCATGGACGCCATGTACTTTTGCTACCTGGTAGGGGTCACCAGATCCCAATTTACTACGCCCCTACGCCTTGTCTCTCTCTCTTCTCCCTGTCTCCTCTCCCTGTCTCCTCTCCCTGTCTCCCTCTCTCTGTCTCCCTCTCTCTGTCTCCCTCTCCCTGTCTCCCTCTCCCTGTCTCCTCTCCCTCTCTCCCTCTCTCTGTTTCCCTCTCTCTGTCTCCCTCTCCCTGTCTCCCTCTCCCACACTCTCTCCCACTACGAGCATGTCCCTCTCGCCCAATCTCTTTTTCGCTTTTTCTATTTTTTTCTAGTTTAAAAAATGCGTGGCTGCCGAGACTAGGAAGAACTCGTGACTAAACTCTGCGCACATTATCTGAGCAGTTCATCAGCACATGTCAAACGCACAAGTAAAATCATTTTGCCCCGTCATCCGCAGAGACGCAACGGGAAGCTTCTGGCCGGCAAAGAGACATTCAAGATCTGCCACGCCCTCCGGGAGCTGAGGAACTTCATGCTCGTGAACGGGGAGCCGTGCAAGGCCAAGCAAAAATTGCTGAGGAATCTGCGGGTAAAATAAAAGAATAAAGAGCAAATAGTGCGGGGATATAGTGTGGGGGAGAGCTCAACTGAGTAAGATGAAAAATCGTTTTTTTCGCCAAATTCTTCCCTTATTTCATCGGGAACAAAGTCCACAAAGAGACGCCTGCTTGGCGCATTGCAGTTTAGTATGAAAAGATATGAGGCCTGAACCTCCACTTCTCTACTATAGCTGGGTGGCGCCTCGAGAAATTAATGGAACACAGCTGATTCAACATCTCGCCTTAAGGCGATCGAAATTAGCACGAATTTCCGCTGAAAGAAAGGAGCGACAAGAACTGCTTTCTTTGGCCTTGCCCCGCGATCTCCTGACAATGTGTGACGGGGGCCGACCTGCCTGTGTTATTACCAAGTCGAAGTTGCAAATCACACACCTTCACTCTCTGTCTTTTTCTCTGTTTGTTGATAAATGACTAGCAAAGTTAAAGTTGACCACCAGCCTTGGTGAAAGGCTTCAATTAGGGTTCAAACTTCAGGTATCGTGCACTTTTGCGTGTGTGCTGATCCGGGAATCACCTTGCAATGTCGGGTGCATTGACCTTTGATTATTGGCTGTGTGTGTGTCTGGCTCTTAGCATGTACTCTACCAGAGAAAAAGTGGAAGACAAATGGAGATAAAAGGGAAGACAGGGGGAGGCAGCAAAGACAGAAGAATGTGAGACAGGAGAGAGTGAGACTGGAGAGAGAGTGAGACAGGAGAGAGAGTGAGACAAGAGAGAGAGAGAGAGACAGGAGAGAGTGAGACAGGAGAGAGAGTGAGACAGGAGAGAGAGTGAGACAGAAGAGAGTGAGACAGGAGAGAGAGAGACTGGAGAGAGTGAGACTGGAGAGAGTGTGAGACAGGAGAGAGTGAGACTGGAGAGAGAGTGGGACAAGAGAGAGAGAGAGACAGGAGAGAGAGTGAGACAGGAGAGAGTGAGACAGGAGAGAGAGTGAGACAGAAGAGAGTGAGACAGGAGAGAGAGTGAGACAGCAGAGAGTGAGACTGGAGAGAGATTGAGACAGGAGAGAGTGAGACAGGAGATAGTGAGACTGGAGAGAGTGTGACAGGAGAAAGTGAGACAGGAGAGAGTGAGACTCGAGAGAGAGTGAGACTGGAGAGAGTGAGACCGGAGAGAGAGTGAGACAGGAGAGAGTGAGACTGGAGAGAGAGTGAGACAGTAGAGAGTGAGACAGGAGAGAGTGAGACAGAAGAGTGTGAGACAGGAGAGAGTGAGACTGGAGAGAGAGTGAGACAGGAGAGAGTGAGACTGGAGAGAGAGTGAGACTGGAGAGAGTGAGACTTGAGAGAGAGTGAGACAGGAGAGAGTGAGACTGGAGAGAGAGTGAGACAGGAGAGAGTGAGACAGGAGAGAGAGAGAGACAGGAGAGAGTGAGACAGGAGAGAGAGTGAGACTGGAGAGAGAGTGAGACAGGAGAGAGAGTGAGACAGGAGAGAGAGTGAGACAGGAGAGAGTGAGACAGGAGAGAGAGTGAGACTGGAGAGAGAGTGAGACAGGAGAGAGAGTGAGACAGGAGAGAGTGAGACAGGAGAGAGTGAGACAGGAGAGAGAGTGAGACTGGAGAGAGAGTGAGACAGGAGAGAGAGTGAGACAGGAGAGAGAGTGAGACAGGAGAGAGAGTGAGACAGGAGAGAGTGAGACAGGAGAGAGAGTGAGACTGGAGAGAGAGTGAGACTGGAGAGAGAGTGAGACAGGAGAGAGTGAGACAGGAGAGAGAGTGAGACAGGAGAGAGTGAGACAGGAGAGAGAGTGAGACTGGAGAGAGAGTGAGACAGGAGAGAGTGAGACAGGAGAGAGAGTGAGACTGGAGAGAGAGTGAGACAGGAGAGAGAGTGAGACAGGAGAGAGAGTGAGACAGGAGAGAGAGTGAGACAGGAGAGAGTGAGACAGGAGAGAGAGTGAGACTGGAGAGAGAGTGAGACAGGAGAGAGAGTGAGACAGGAGAGAGAGTGAGACAGGAGAGAGAGTGAGACAGGAGAGAGAGTGAGACAGGAGAGAGAGTGAGACAGGAGAGAGAGTGAGACTGGAGAGAGAGAGAGACTGGAGAGAGAGTGAGACAGGAGAGAGAGAGTGAGACTGGAGAGAGAGTGAGACAGGAGAGAGTGAGACTTGAGAGAGAGTGAGACAGGAGAGAGTGAGACAGGAGAGAGAGTGAGACAGGAGAGAGTGAGACAGGAGAGAGAGTGAGACAGGAGAGAGTGAGACAGGAGAGAGAGTGAGACTGGAGAGAGAGTGAGACAGGAGAGAGAGTGAGACAGGAGAGAGAGTGAGACAGGAGAGAGAGTGAGACAGGAGAGAGAGTGAGACAGGAGAGAGAGTGAGACAGGAGAGAGAGTGAGACAGGAGAGAGAGTGAGACTGGAGAGAGAGAGAGACTGGAGAGAGAGTGAGACAGGAGAGAGAGAGTGAGACTGGAGAGAGAGTGAGACAGGAGAGAGTGAGACTTGAGAGAGAGTGAGACAGGAGAGAGTGAGACAGGAGAGAGAGTGAGACAGGAGAGAGTGAGACAGGAGAGAGAGTGAGACAGGAGAGAGTGAGACAGGAGAGAGAGTGAGACTGGAGAGAGAGTGAGACAGGAGAGAGAGTGAGACAGGAGAGAGAGTGAGACAGGAGAGAGAGTGAGACAGGAGAGAGAGTGAGACAGGAGAGAGAGTGAGACTGGAGAGAGAGAGAGACTGGAGAGAGAGTGAGACAGGAGAGAGAGAGTGAGACTGGAGAGAGAGTGAGACAGGAGAGAGTGAGACTTGAGAGAGAGTGAGACAGGAGAGAGAGTGAGACAGGAGAGAGTGAGACAGGAGAGAGAGTGAGACAGGAGAGAGAGTGAGACAGGAGAGAGAGTGAGACAGGAGAGAGTGAGACAGGAGAGAGTGAGACAGGAGAGAGAGTGAGACAGGAGAGAGAGTGAGACAGGAGAGAGAGTGAGACAGGAGAGAGTGAGACAGGAGAGAGAGACAGGAGAGAGAGAGACAGGAGCGAGTTACCCAATACAGAAAGTAATTAACTCTAGCACCAATGCTTTGAAAGGCCGTATACCCATCCCTCTGCTTCAGATCATTGACCTTCTGGTGACCCTGCTGAAGTTTCCTCTGAAAGGCGCCCCAGATGAGCACAGCCTCACTAAGGTCTTCCTTGAAGCCTACGGCATCCTGCACACCTACATGCTGGGCAACAGTCGCAAGAATGCCCTGTACTTTGCCAAGTACATCGAGTTCTTCCAAACTCAAATGGTCGACAAAGTGAATAATTTTTTTAATTGAAAAAGAACTAGTTAAGCACATGTCTCCCCGATGCTTGGTGGTCAGTGGGTCACCATCTCTCTGATGCTTGGTGGTCAATGGGTCACCATCTCCCTGATGCTGGTGGTCAGTGGGTCACCATCTCCCCGATGCTTGGTGGTCAGTGGGTCACCATCTCCCTGATGCTTGGTGGTCAGTGGGTCACCATCTCTCTGATGCTGGTGGTCAGTGGGTCACCATCTCCCCGATGCTTGGTGGTCAGTGGGTCACCATCTCTCTGATGCTGGTGGTCAGTGGGTCACCATCTCCCCGATGCTTGGTGGTCAGTGGGTCACCATCTCCCTGATGCTTGGTGGTCAGTGGGTCACCATCTCCCTGATGCTTGGTGGTCAGTGGGTCACCATCTCCCTGATGCTGTCTCTCTGGTGGTCAATGGGTCACCATCTCCCTGATGCTGGTGGTCAGTGGGTCACCATCTCCCCGATGCTTGGTGGTCAGTGGGTCACCATCTCCCCGATGCTTGGTGGTCAGTGGGTCACCATCTCTCTGATGCTGGTGGTCAGTGGGTCACCATCTCCCTGATGCTTGGTGGTCAGTGGGTCACCATCTCCCTGATGCTTGGTGGTCAGTGGGTCACCATCTCCCTGATGCTGGTGGTCAGTTTGTATCCACTTACAGAGTGCACTAAAAACAAATTTTATTAACAACATTACAGTCGGACTTGGCCCTCAAAGTCACGAAGATGCTGGTGGAACTGATGAAGGACAACCGTAAAATTGTTGACAGAATCAGCCACGAGCAGATGGAGGTGTTCGTTGAACTGCTGAGAAAGAACGAGGTAGTGTATCAAAAAAAGTTGAATAAACTACCGATTCCTAACTCTGAACTCAGAAATATTTTGTACATTTATTTCAGCACTACAATTATTTGGAACTTTTGCAAGTCCTCTGCGTGTGCAATGGAGTGGCCATCACCGAGAATCAGTGCTTCATTGCGCAGAAATGGCTTCTGGAAGACACGGTTTGGGCGATTTTTTATGATTGATTCGTTTTAAGTAGTTTTAGACATGCTTCAGTGCATATTTTAAAGTGGACATTAAAATGGACTTTTAAGTGGACTTTTAAGTGGACATTTAATTTAACATAATGAAGTGAAAACTTTTAACTTTTAACATTAAACTTGACATTTAAAAGTGGACATTTTAAGGTGGACACTAAAGTGGACATTTAAATGGACGTTTAAGTGGAAATTTTAAAGCGGACGGACTTTCAGGTGGACATTTCAAAGTGGCAATTAAAGTGGACATACTAAAGTGAACATTTAAGTGGAAATTAAAGTGGAAATTTCAAAGTGGAGTTTTACGTGGATATTTTAAAGCGGACATTTTAAGGTGGACATTAAAGTGGACTTTTATGTGGACATTATAAAGGACTAAAAGTGAAATATTTTAGAGGATATTCAACGCACAGTTATTAATGAGCATTAAGCAGACATCTTTATAGGGCTGACCAAGGACATTTTAGAGGAGATAAATGAAGAGTTTCAGAAGAAATAAAGTGGAAATTTTTTGCTTTTCAGGGAGGGAAGTTTGGGGGTAAGGTAGCGAAAAATGTTAGGGATAACATTTAAGGACATTGTTGGAGGACGTCCATCCCCCCTCCCGCATCCCAGAGGGGCGTGTATGTCACCGAGCGCGGTCAGAACATCGACAAGAAGCCCAACGAGACCTACGTGAGCTGCGATCAGATGAAGAGCTGGATTCCCCTGGTTGAGTTTGTTCAGCCGGATGAGTCCGACACGGAAGGCATGGAGCGGTGTCTGTTTCTCAGGACTCAACTGGATTTGTTTATTTCCCTGTGCCATGTGAGTAGCTGGTGCAGTTGACCCCAGGTTTGAGAATATTAGTTAGGGGGTCAGGTGACACTACCGTCTATTTGACAAGATTATATTTAATAGTTAGGGGGGTCAGGTAACCCCTCTGTCTATTTGACAAAATTCTAGCTAGGGGTAGTCAGGTGACCCCTCTGTCTATTTGACAAAATTCTAGCTAGGGGGAGGCAGGTGACCCCTCTGTCTATTTGACAAGATTCTAGCTAGGGGTAGTCAGGTGACCCCTCTGTCTATTTGACAAGATTCTAGCTAGGGGGAGGCAGGTGACCCCTCTGTCTATTTGACAAGATTCTAGCTAGGGGGTCAGGTGACCCCTCTGTCTATTTGACAAAATTCTAGCTAGGGGGAGGCAGGTGACCCCTCTGTCTATTTGACAAGATTCTAGCTAGGGGGAGGCAGGTGACTCCTCTGTCTATTTGAAAAGTTTCTAGCTAGGGGGAGGCAGGTGACCCCTCTGTCTATTTGACAAGATTCTAGCTAGGGGGAGGCAGGTGACTCCTCTGTCTATTTGAAAAGTTTCTAGCTAGGGGGAGGCAGGTGACCCCTCTGTCTATTTGACAAGATTCTAGCTAGGGGGAGGCAGGTGACCCCTCTGTCTATTTGAAAAAATTCTAGCTAGGGGGTCAGGTGACCCCTCTGTCTATTTGACAAGATTCTAGCTAGGGGGAGGCAGGTGACCCCTCTGTCTATTTGACAAGATTCTAGCCAGGGGGAGTCAGGTGACCCCTCTGTCTATTTGACAAGATTCTAGCTAGGGGGAGGCAGGTGACCCCTCTGTCTATTTGACAAGATTCTAGCTAGGGGGAGTCAGGTGACCCCTCTGTCTATTTGACAAGATTCTAGTTAGGGGGAGTCAGGTGACCCCTTTATCAGTTCGAGATGATTATAATTGGGGCTTCAGATGACCCTTCAAAACGAAAGAAGTTCAAAAAGTACATGGCGGTATCTTATATGCAATTACCTTCAAGTGTTTACCTAAAGCGATGATTCTATAAACCTACTCAAATATTTCAGTTCACTCTAAAAAAATTTTAAAAGAAACTTTTTCTTCTCGGGAAATTTTTGTTTGTTAAAAAGGAGTTCACAAAGAAGTCATGCGGTAATCTTTTGTTAGTCAATCAGGAAATTTAAGTTAGCATTTTTTCTCTCATATCGCTAAGCACCTTCTGCTTTATTAATTCCTGAGTCAGGGTCGCAACGAGGAGTGCATCCGATTAATCACCAAGGACTTGAGCTACCTCACCTGGGAGGAGGCTTACCTGGGCCTGTCATCTGAGAGCCTGCCGCACTCATTTCGGGCCAAGTATTGCGAGATTGTGATTGGTGAGCTGTGCTCTGATGCTTCACGGGTAGCGCCACAATTAGTGTCAGGTGTGGCGCCACAATTAGTGTCAGGTGTAGCGCCATAATTGGTGTCAGATGTAGCGCCATAATTAGTGTCAGGTGTAGCGGCATAATTAGTGTCAGGTGTAGCGCCATTATTAGTGTCAGGTGTAGCGGCATAACTAGTGTCAGGTGTAGCGCCATAATTAGTGTCAGGTGTGGCGCCATAATTAGTGTCAGGTGTAGCGCCATAATTAGTGTCAGGTGTAGCGCCATTATTAGTGTCAGGTGTAGCGGCATAACTAGTGTCAGGTGTAGCGGCATAATTAGTGTCAGGTGTAGCGCCATAATTAGTGTCAGATGTAGCGCCATAATTAGTGTCAGGTGTAGCGCCATAATTAGTGTCAGATGTAGCGCCATAATTAGTGTCAGGTGTAGCGCCATAATTAGTGTCAGATGTAGCGCCATAATTAGTGTCAGGTGTAGCGCCATAATTAGTGTCAGATGTAGCGCCATAATTAGTGTCAGATGTAGCGCCATAATTAGTGTCAGGTGTAGCGCCATAAATAGTGTCAGGTGTAGCGGCATAATTAGTGTCAGGTGTAGCGCCATAATTAGTGTCAGATGTAGCGCCATAATTAGTGTCAGATGTAGCGCCATAATTAGTGTCAGGTGTAGCGCCATAATTAGTGTCAGATGTAGCGCCATAATTAGTGTCAGGTGTAGCGGCATAACTAGTGTCAGATGTAGCGCCATAATTAGTGTCAGATGTAGCGCCATAATTAGTGTCAGGTGTAGCGCCATAATTAGTGTCAGATGTAGCGCCATAATTAGTGTCAGGTGTAGCGGCATAACTAGTGTCAGGTGTAGCACCAAAATGTATGTCACGGCTGGGTCAAACACGCCAAGTCAGGTCTGAGAACAAGCAATGCCGCATCAAAAGTACACAAGAGAGCCATAATAAGCAAAATTTGCCATTTGCTCTGGAACCCCCAGCCTCCCCCCGTTCATTCATCATCTGGCAGTCGCTAGAGAATCCGACACAATGCTTGCAAAACTGATGCAACGAGGCCATGTGTACAGTTTTATAGTAATTGAGTTACAGCAGGCCCCCCTACACTGGAACTGACCGCCCCAGTCTCTGATCTGATTCCACTGATTTGGAGGAGTCTGGGGGCTGTCGGGATGAGGCCAAGGAATTCTATAGACAAAATCTGGTGTGCTTAGTAGTCTCTCTAGGATCTTCTATAGCTAGAAATGTTTATTGTACCCCAGCATAAATATCATTCATAGAAACATCTGACTTAAACTGAAGCAGATATCATTCTCCATCATGCAGATAGCATAATTTGATATTTCCAGTTTCTGGTTTGAGAATTCCTTGCAATAGGCCAGTGCGAACAGTCTGCCTGTCTTGCTGAGCTAACGGGATAAGTTTCCCATATGAGAGAGAGATGCTACAATTTGAAACCCAGCTGAGTTGCAGCACTGACAGGAAAGATTCAGATAGGGATAAGTAACGGTTGAACCCCCTCCTCCCCAGTGCCTCAAGTGGAGAGAAGACGGTCGAGAGGTTCAAGTGGCGTCGTACGAAGTTCGAATACTTGGAATTTATTTTGGACTCTACTGGGGGGAAAATAATCATCATATATTTTGTTGCACAAAGTTATGTGGGAAAATTGTTTAGAAATTGGGAAAATTTTAGCAGACTAATATTCGATGCTTACATATTGCGACAAAGATAGTAAAGATATTCTCAGTGGGGATAATGGAGTATCTCAATATGAATATTGGGGATCACATTGGGGATAATTGGGGATCTCAGTGGGGATAATTCAGGATCTCAGAGGGGATAATTCGAGATCTCAGTGGGGACATTAGGGATCTCAGTGGGGATAATTGGGAATCACAGTGGGAATATTAGGAATCCCAGAGGGGATATTGGGGATATCAGTGGGGATATTAGACGATCTCAGTGAGCGGGGATAATTGGGATCTCAGTGGGGATATTAGGGATCTCAGTGGGGATAATTGGGAATCACAGTGGGGATATTGGAGGATCTTAGGGGGATATTAGGGATCTCCAGTGGGAATATTGGGGATCTCAGTGGTGACATTGTGGGTAGAGAATCTCGCATGAAAATCCCCTAATTATAATTTCAGTGCAGAATAATATCTACAAGTATAGAAGTATGGAAATATTCCATCTGCATGTTATTGTGAAATCCAAAGTGCTTTCTAAACGGAACCTATAGGGTATTGATGCCATCAGCCATCAGGATTATGGCTCAGTATAGTATAAATAAACAGGACTGAGAAAAGCTTTTTAGCATATTAATGAATAGATAGAAGTGCACAACAGGCAGGCAGGCAGGCAGGTCCATGGCGGCCAATGCTTGTGCAATCAAAAACTGCCGCATTTTCCAGGCCTCTTTGTCAACGTCGGGAACAATTATTCGGTGGTGGAGAATCCCCAATTATCCTTCATCTACGAATACGTCGGCAGCAAAGATTTCGGGCAGAATGCCAGCTCCGCCGAGCACTACGTAAGCAATGCGCGTTTTATACTACTGAATAAAATGTGATGAGTAGGAATGCACAGCTGCATGTTAGCAGCTTGGTTTTTTTTCAGGAGACGGCATCCTATGGGGCGCTATCTTGGGGGAGGGCATCTCAGGCAGGCGTCATCTTAGGGGGCGCCATTTCAAGGGGGAATGATTGGGGGCGCCATCTCAAAGGAGCGCCATCTTAGAGGGCGCCATCTCAAAGGAGCGCCATCTTAGGGGGTGCAATCTCAGAGGGCGGGGGCGCCATCTTAGGGGGCATCATCTTAGGGCGCCGCCATCTCAAGTGCACATCTTGGACGGCGCCATCTCAGGGGGCGGGGGCGCCATCTTAGGGGGCGCCATCTCAGGGGGCGGGGGCGCCATCTTAGGGGGCGCCATCTCAGGGGGCGCCATCTTAGGGTGCATCATCTTAGGGAGGCGCCATCTCAAAGGGGACATCTAGTGGGGCACCATCTCAGGGGCGCCATCTTTAGGGGGCATCATCTTAGGGGGGGGGCGCCATCTCAGGGGGCGCCATCTTAGGGTGCATCATCTTAGGGAGGCGCCATCTCAAAGGGGACATCTAATGGGGTGCCATCTCAGGGGGCTGGCAGTCAAATTGTGTCAGTCTAGATTCGCTGACACAGGTAAATCATGTTGTTCAACAGTTGTAAAACTCCCATCTTGCCAATGCGTTTTAACGCCAAATTTGTTCGTTTCTAAAATATTTCGTGATTCAAAGAAAGGATTCCAAGAAAAGGGTTTTGTCAAAATTCAGCACTACGAACAAGTCAACGTAATTATTGAATATGAAGGTTTTTTAATTTTTATTCTGTCCAGGCGGCCAAGGACCTGGTGACGATATTCCCAGTGATCAGGGATTGGATCTCGCAATTCCTGGATCAGAACAAGCTGATGATAGCTTCTCAGATTGCTAATAATACTCTGATTGAGCAGGTGCTCAAGCTGCTGCACTATCTGGTTCAGTTTGGTTACTATGGCGACATTCAGGACCTGTCGAATCTGCTTCCGCCTCTGCGAAATCTGCTGGATGGAGAGAATGACCTGCCGTACCCGCCAGAGAGAATTCCTGGCCGAGGTGAGGGAACTGTGGCTCCATTATTTCAATAATATATCGCTTTCTGTACAGCCCATTTGGGCCTACGCGCATTAAATTTAACCCAAGATATGTTTACCAATGTAGCGGAGCTTTTGTCTATGGTAGCCGTTGAACGAATGTTATTGTCTTGTGATCGAAGCGCTCGACAGAGGTGAACACCCAAAGGACATTGCAAGATTGCTGAATATAGAAATGATGGTTTACAGCATCCATCAGCGCGTTGAAACCGCTGGCGGCAGAGGTCGCCTGCAAAAGGGTGGCAATCGCCAAGGCAAGTTGCTTGAGAGCCTCAGGTTCAGCTGCTACTCGATGCAGTTGAGACGAACCTTTTGTTTAAGTTGCAGAAAATGACATTCCAGCGGTGCCCAACAACTTGCAGACGGTTGCGAGAAGGCAAGAGTTTTGCCAAATGGCTCACGAGCGTTTGGACCAAACTGTCGCAGTGCCAGCCTTGCTACCATAGACAAAAGCTTCATTGCATTAGCAAACGTATCTTGGATTGAATTCAATGCGCGTTGGTCCGAATGGGCTGCAACAAGCTGTAAAATTAACTGAATAAGTGTGTGTGTGTGTGTGTGTGTGTGTGTGTGTGTGTTTTGTTCTAGGCTGGGAATTTATGGATCAATAATCTAAAAACTTTCTTACTCGCTAGTGCATTCTAGAAGTCCTTGATCCCACTTCTTGCAGATTCCAAGGACCGCAAAAAACTGGTGCAGCGGTTCAAGTCTGCCGACCGGTTCAAGCGCAGCCCGGAGACGCAGGCCATCGTCAGCGCGAAGCATGCCGCTCTGGAGGTTCTCGACTTGGTGATGACTTTCCAAGAAAATGCTCGCCTAGCGGTTAGTTCACGGTTTAAATTAGCGCGCAATTCTAACAAAAGTATAAGAAAACAAATTTTAAAACATGCCTTTAAAAATAACACAAAGGCTTTTATATTATTAAAAACATATCGATCCTAAATTCCTTGCTCGGAATAATCGTTTTTGCATTTTGGCGCGAATTTAAATTAAAGAATTAAATCCGTGGAGAAAATTTTTTGGATCGAAGTATAGTCTTTATACAGGGGGGCCGTAGCCCAGCGGTAGCGCAGCTGCTCTGGTGTGCCAGCGACCCAGGCTCGATTCCAAGTGCAGTCACATTAATTTGGGGCTGAATTGGAATCTCGGCTTGGCTCTGCTCGTGCAAATAACGGCCTTGAGAGCCAACCCCCCCAAGGCGCAGTGAAGTGTACATGCCTAACGATAATATAAAGTTAGGGCCGCTGTACACTCCTGTGTGAGTGTGTGCCTGCGTACGTATCCGCGCGCTTGTATGCCTGCTCAGGGGAGTCGGCGGAATGGGCAGTAATGCCTCTCGCCGGTTGTGTGCCTATGTCGCTTAAAGTGCGCCAGGGTGCACACACCCCCCCTGCCTCTAATAAAAATAATAAATAGTCTTTATACAGGGGCAGCGCTTTGACTTTCATGCCATGACCCCTGATTCAATTCCGTGCGCTAATAAGCCCTAATTATAACATTAAAACGTACTTCTATTCAAATTTCAGTCGTTCATCAAAAAGTTCAAAGAGTGCGAAGTGAGCGAAGCCTCGGGAAAGAAGAAAAACTTTCACCTGCTCGTGCCCGCACTCTACGAGACATTTAATCCGTTCGACAGGAAGAAGTATGAATTTGATTCTGAAAGTTTTAATCATCCTAATAGCTTTTTTGCACGCAAATAAAATGCATTTCTATAATGTTTCATCTGGTTCCAGGAGCAGCAAAAAGTTGCAGAACGCCATGCGAAAAGAACTCCGAGCAATGTTCGATGAATCGTCTGGTTACCTTGACAACGATACGCTGACTTCGATTTTGATGGTGCGATACTCTTTAGTGCACTATTAGTCTAATCAGAATTGCTCAGCTCAGGTCAGGTCGGGGTCAGGTCAAGTCAGGGTCAGGTCAAGTCAGGGTCAGGTCAAGTCAGGGTCAGGTCAAGTCAGGGTCAGGTAAAGTCAGGGTCAGGTCAAGTCAGGGTCAGGTCAGGTCAGGTCAGGTCAGGTCAGGTTAGGTAAGGTCAGGTCAGGTAAGGTCAGGTTAGGTCAAGTCAGGTCAGGTCAAGTCAGGTCAGGTCAGGTCAGGTCAAGTCATGTCTGGTCAGGTCAAGTCAAGTCAGGTCAGGTCAGGTCAGGTCAGGTCAGGTCAGGTCAGGTCAGGTCAGGTCAGGTCAGGTCAGGTCAGGTCAGGTCAGGTCAGGTCAGGTCATGTCAGGTCAGGTCAAGCCAATATCCAATCATGTGCTCCCCAGTTCAGTTTAAGTCAAACTCAATAAGTCCGTTCAAAACTGCTCAGACAGGTCGCGGGTCAATTAAGGTTAATCTCCAACTCAATCAGCCGCCATCACCCGCAGGACCTGGCTCACTACGACTACGACCCGATGATTCAGC
This sequence comes from Macrostomum lignano, assembly GCA_002269645.1. Taxonomy (NCBI): domain Eukaryota; kingdom Metazoa; phylum Platyhelminthes; family Macrostomidae; genus Macrostomum; species Macrostomum lignano. The sequence goes on from NIVC01000023.1 coordinate 233,952, forward strand.
TGTCACTGCAGCTGCTCAACAAGCTGTACTCAGCCAAGAGCAGCATGTTCACCCTCGCCATCAACTCTCTCGTGCTGGTCACGCCCGACTCTTGCCGGGTTCACCGCGAGGTTGGCAAACAGGTGCCGCTGCTCAAAATGATGGCCAGAAGCAAATGGACTGCAGATCAGGCCACCAAGATGGAGACGATCCTGGGGGAGCTGTACGAGCTGTGCCACCTGCCCAAGGCTGAGGAGGAGCCGCACCCGATGAACCAGCGGCTGATGGTCAGCCACAGTGAGTCAGCTAACTAGTGATGAGATTTTGTAGCTAGTGATGAGATTTTGTAACTAGTGATGAGATTTTGTAGCTAGTGATGAGATTTTGTAACTAGTGATGAGATTTTGTAGATAGTGATGAGATTTTGTAGCTAGTGATGAGATTTTTTAACTAGTGATGAGATTTTGTAGCTAGTGATGAGATTTTGTAACTAGCGATGAGATTCTGTAGCTAGTGATGAGATTTTGTAGATAGTGATGAGATTTTGTAGATAGTGATGAGAGTTTGTAACTAGTGATGAGATTTTGTAACTAGTGATGAGATTTTGTAACTAGCGATGAGATTTTGTAACTAGCGATGAGATTTTGTAACTAGCGATGAGATTTTGTAACTAGTGATGAGATTTTGTAACTAGTGATGAGATTTTGTAACTAGCGATGAGATCTTGTAACTAGTGATGAGATTTTGTAACTAGTGATGAGATTTTGTAACTAGCGATGAGATTTTGTAACTAGTTATGAGATTTTGTAACTAGTGATGAGATTTTGTTGCTAGCGATGAGATTATGTGACTAATGATGAGATTATGTGACTAGTGGTGAGATTTTAGCGCCTCCTCATTAAATGAAATTTCAGTGCCTCCCCACTAGATAAGATTTGGCGCCTTCCCCTTAGATGAGATACACTATGCACAATGAACATAGAGACGGTCGCGAACTCCCTTCAGATGTACTCAGCGTCGTCTTCGACATTCTGTCCACCGAGACAGACGTCCAGCTGTCAGAGAAGTACCATCAAACGGTCGGGGTGCTCAAGAAAGCTGTCAAGCTTCTCAAAGCGCTCACCATGCGCTATGAAGACGTTCAGAACCAGGTGTTCAACAACTTGGACACCCTGCTCCGAGTGAGGCTTGTGGAATCCGACTTGGCCTTGGCACTCAAAGAAGTGTTCGCTAACAATCAAGAGCTCTGCTTGAAGATTTTGCCAAAGCAGATCTCGAAAATTGTCAGCCTGGTGGCTGACAGTCAGGAGAAGGCGCCGGAGTTCCTTGAACTGTTGGCCTGCATCGTAAAAGTTGACGGTTCGGGCCTGGCTCTGAAACGGAACCAGACGCTGGTGATGAAGTACATCATGCAGAATTACAGCAAGGTGGCTTATATACTTGAGCAGTGCACGGCTAAGGACAGGTGACAGTCGTTGGCGATGAAAATCTTGTCACTCAATGCGGATTTCTGGTCACTCTATCCATTCGCCTGGTCCCTTCACCCCCCCCCCCCTATCTGGTCACTCCCCTTTCGCCTAGTTAGTTCTTTTTCAACCTGGTCACTCCTGATTCAACCTGGTCACTCTACGACTGAATTCAGAATCTGTGGTCACTCCTCATTCAACCTGGTCACTCCTCATTCAACCTAGCCACTCCTAATTCAACCTGGTCACTCCTTATTCAATCTGGTCACTCCACACTCAACCTGGTTATTCATAATTCAACCTGGTCACTCTAAATTCACAACCTGGTCACTCCTCATTCAGCCTGGTTACTCCCCATTCAACCTGGTCACTCCTCGTTCAATCTGGTCACTCCTCATTCAACCTGGTAACTCCTCATTCAACCTGGTCACTCCACTTTCAATCTGGTCACTCTTTATTCAATCTGGTCACTCCTCATTCAACCTGGTAACTCCTCATTTAACCTGGTCACTCCTCATTCAACCTGGTCACTCCTCATTCAATCTGGTCACTCTAAATTCACAACCTGGTCACTCATTCAATCTGGTCACTCTTAATTCAACCTGGTCACTCCACATTCACAACCTGGTCACTCCACATTCACAACCTGGTCACGCCACATTCACAACCTGGTCACTCCACATTCACAACCTGGTCACTCCACATTCACAACCTTGCACTCATAATTCAACCTGGTCACTTTGCACGTCCGCCTGGTCACTCTCCGCCCCTAGAATGGAGGTGCTCAGTGGCAACCGAGGCGCGAACCACTGTCAGTACCTGGTCAGCCTCATCGACCTGCTGGCCACCTGTGCCGAAGGCGAGAACCGCTACATCGAGTCGCTCTGCCAGACCATCCTCGGAGCGGAGGAAATTCTCAGCATACTGAACGATCCGGACATTGAGAATCACCTGAAACGGCCGTTTCTCAGGTACATGTTCTTCGCCTATATGAAAACTTCAGCGGCGTCCAGCGAGAATCGATCGCCAGACATCATTCACGACAGGTGAGGGACTGTGGATGATGCTGAATGCGCTTTACTGACTGAGCGATTAACGCCTATGTAGTGAATCCACTCTTATGTGTCACTCTATCCTGTGTCACTCTGTAAATGTAACGGCACTCTGTCTCTATCACTCTGTCTGTCACTCGTCTCTGTCACTCTGTCTCTGTCACTTTGTCTCTGTCACTTTGTCTCTGTCACTTTGTCTCTGCCATTTTGTCTCTGTCACTCTGTCTCGGTCACTCCGTCTCTGTCACTCCGTCTCTGTCACTCTGTCTCTGTCACTCTGTCTCTGTCACTCTGTCTCTGTCATTCTGTATCTGTCACTCGTCTCTGTCACTCTGTCTCTGTCACTCTGTCTCTGTCACTCTGTCTCTGTCACTCTGTCTCTGTCACTCTGTCTCTGTCACTCTGTCTCTGTCACTCTGTCTCTGTCACTCTGTCTCTGTCACTCTGTCTCTGTCACTTTGCCTGTGTCACTCTATAGCAATGATAACAATGCCCAGTAATTTGCGCTTTTTACCACCCAAAGAGAATTAATTAGTAAAACAATGACTCCATTAGGGACGCTAAAATTGCATGCGTTAAGGCTAAGTCGGCCCTGATAAATTACTGCATAATATAAACTGTAATACAGGTAAATAAATACACATGCTATTATAATACTCAGGAACAATGTTCATTACGATCGATACTCCAGGTGGGTAAAGAGCAATAATTTATTTGAGTTAATTATCGTCACATTGAACACGGAACACTATAGATGTACTTTTGACTGAGATAGACTCACTAAATTAGCATGACTTACTTAAATCGCAGCACGCCTGTACATCGCAACCCCCAATAAACACGATCAATTTGCAGATATTCCAGGTATGAGATCTACATTAGTAGATAATTATAATTGCTCTTGCTAATTGCGCTAACACCTGTTATGCATTATTTCTCATTAACTGCGCCTATTTAAATCAAGAAAAGTCTAATATTGAATTTAACTACTTGCAGTAGCTAACGCGCGTTTAATTCCTATTAAAGCAGCTTAAATACGTACAATAAGAACCCAGCACAGTCTTCTATAAATTTCCTGATTTTCTTGTATGTGCAATGCATCATTGTACTGGAATCCTTTAGCTTACATCCAAAGCTGTTATGAGTTATCTACCTACCCTAGCTTGTTTGTACCTTGAACAAATCAAGGACAATCTTGTAAACGTTGCTGCACACTCACTTGGTCTTGAGCCTGACTTTTTTCCATGTGGTGCTTTTAACGACCTATTTAAACGTGAATTATATTAAAGTAGGTTCTAAAACCAGGGTGTACATGAGTGATAATTAGAAAGTCAGGGCCGCTGTAAACCCTGTGTGAGCGTGTGTGTGAGCTATGAGTGCCTTCTTGTGTACAGTATTGGCACGCTTGTATGTCCTCAGAAGTCAGTGGAGTGGGCTGAATTGCCTCATAGCACTGGTTGTGTTGGACGACAAGTATCATTAATGAGAATATGATTACCATTTATGAGAATATGATTATCATTATTGAGAATATGATTACCATTTATGAGAATATGATTATCATTATTGAGAATATGATTACCATTTATGAGAATATGATTATCATTATTGAGAATATGATTACCATTTATGAGAATATGATTATCATTATTGAAAATATGATTACCATTTATGAGAATATGATTATCAATTATGAGAATATGTTTATCATTCATGAGAATATGACTATCATTTATCACCTTCCACAAACCCCGAAAAACCGCAGCCTTATCTGGGACTATGTTGATCACCTGTCGCGCGAACTGCAAGGACTGGCATATTGGATCCGGGATGACGCCGAGAGAGACTCGGTGTACTTCATGTCGATGCGACCGTTTCCCAAGATGTAAGTTCATCGTGCTGGCAGCCATTTCTCGATATCATGAATAATCTTTTTAATGATTTAGTTACCCGAATTTGTTAATTTTAGCATGCGTTTGCACGACACCTGCCCTCTGTGCTCATCTCTGGTTGCCGAGGACGAGGGCAAGCCGCTAAAGCTTAACTTGGAGAAGTACATGGACTCTTATTTTTAATTTTCAGTAGGGGAAGGAGTTAAAAGATTTTCTTTAATTTATGGACACAGAGATAGAGATGGCATACACAGAGATAGAAGTGATAGACACATATAAATGATATACACACAGATAGAGGTGATAGACACAGCTAGAGGTGATAGACACAGAGATAGAGGTAACAGACACAGATAGATATCATAGACACGGGGATATAGGTGATAGACACAGTAAGTAGTAAAGATGACAGACAATAATAAAGGTGACAGACACAGAAATAAAGTTGACAGACACACAGACATACAGGTGAAAGAAACATAGATAGCGGTGACAGACACATAGATAGAGGTGACAGACACATAGATAGAGGTGACAGACACATAGATAGAGCTAGGTGACAGACACAGAGATAGATGTGACAGACACACAGATAGAGGTGACAGACATACAGATAGATGTGACAGACACAGAGATAGAGGTGACAGACACACATATAGAGGTGACAGACACACATAGATGTGACAGACACAGAGATAGATGTGACAGGCACAGAGATCCACCTGCTCCCTTCAGCGCCGTGGTCCGGATGCGCGAAGACGATTTCCGCGGGCACGCCTCGCTGCACTACGTGTTCGACTCCGTGTTCCCGTTCCTGCAAGTGTTCGCGCACAAGTTCTACCAGACCGAAGAGGACAAAGACTTCAGTAGGGAGAAGGCGATATTCGACAGGCTGACAATATCGGCTGTGGACTTCTGCTGCCAGATGGCCGGCATCATTGTGGAGCCGAAGATTCTCACGCAGATGGTGGCCTGTCTGAGCACTCTGGTCAGGAAGAGCTCGCACGATCCTTCGGTGCGTGGAAATAGCGGGATGATTCTCTTGGTGCTCCGCTAGACAGTTTTAACAGAGATTTGTAGCAAATAGGGTAAATGTAGATAAGAGGATGAGAGAGATTGTAGACAAGAGGATGATAGAGGGTAGAAAAGAAGAGGAGAGAAAGTAGATAAGAGGAGTAGAGAAGGTAGATAAGAGTAGTAGAGAAGGTAGATAAGAGGAATAGAGAAGGTAGATAAGAGGAGGAGAGAAGGTAGATAAGAGGAGTAGAGAAGGTAGATAATAGGAGGAGAGAAGGTAGATAAGAGGAGTAGAGAAGGTAGATAAGAGGAGTAGAGAAGGTAGATAAGAGTAGTAGAGAAGGTAGATAAGAGGAATAGAGAAGGTAGATAAGAGGAGGAGAGAAGGTAGATAAGAGGAGGAGAGAAGGTAGATAATAGGAGGAGAGAAGGTAGATAAGAGGAGTAGAGAAGGTAGATAAGAGAAGGAGAGAAGGTAGATAAGAGGAGGAGAGAAGGTAGATAAGAGGAGGAGAGAAGGTAGATAAGAGGAGTAGAGAAGGTAGATAAGAGGAGGAGCGAAGGTAGATAAGAGAAAGGTAGTTATGAGCAGTTCTGCATTAGTTTTATCGGTTTCAACATAAGTCAGGATAATTAAAGAAAGCAATTTCTCAACCTCAATCTTGCAGATCATGGAATCTGTGGTTGAGAACATTGGCAAGGGCACCAAACTGCAGGACACGGTTGCTCAGATGAAATCGGTGAGTTCTGTTTGTTGCATTATAAAATGATCAATTGCTTTGGTTGAAGAAGAAGACGCACATGGGGCACTAGAAAAATATGTTGGAAATTAGAAAGTCGGGGCCGCCTGTACAGCCTGTGTAAACGCGTTTATAAGTGGATAAGCGTACAGCATTGGCGCGCTTGCATAATGTGCTCAGAACTCAGTGGAATGGGCAGAATTGGGCAGGATAAAACACACAGTGACTTGACGTCAATCGTGCTAATTTGTCAGGGCAACAAGGAGTACTATGAGCAGGAGATCATACTCAACTCAAAACTGAAAACGATGGCCGTGAACCTCAGCCTCCTGTGGGGCGGGCACAACACCGTGAAAGCTCAGCTGAAGTACAGCTCAGACAGAGGTAAGCTGCCAACAATATTATGTCCAAATAAAAGGTATAGGAAAGGTCAAAATACATTTAGTACCAAAGAGATTTCTTGGAAGTCGAAACAGGAAGGAGACTCGCAAATCTTGCTAGAGTACGGTTTGCAAACGCAACAAGCAGGTGTTTTTGTCGGAGATATGAAGTGTCGGAGATATAAAGTGTGGGAGATATGAAGTGTGGGGGATATGAAGTGTCGGAGATATGAAGTGTCGGAGATATGAAGTGTGGGAGATGTGAAGTGTCGGAGATGTGAAGTGTCGGAGATATAAAGTGTCGGAGATATGAAGTGTCAGAGATATGAAGTGTCGGAGATATGAAGTGTCAGAGATATGGAGTGTCAGAGATATGGAGTGTCAGAGATATGAAGTGTCAGAGATATGGAGTGTCAGAGATATGAAGTGTCGGAGATATGAAGTGTCAGAGATATGGAGTGTCGGAGATATGAAGTGTCGGAGATATGAAGTGTCGGAGATATGAAGTGTCGGAGATATGAAGTGTCAGAGATATGAAGTGTCGGAGATATGAAGTGTCGGAGATATGGAGTGTCGGAGATATGAAGTGTCGGAGATATGAAGTGTCGGAGATATGAAGTGTCGGAGATATGAAGTGTCGGAGATATGAAGTGTCGGAGATATGAAGTGTCGGAGATATGAAGTGTCGGAGATATGAATTGTCGTAGATATGAAGTGTCGGAGATATGAAGTGTCAGAGATATGAAGTGTCGGAGATATGAAGTGTCGGAGATATGAAGTGTCGGAGATATGAAGTGTCGGAGATATGAAGTGTCGGAGATATGAAGTGTCGGAGATATGAAGTGTCGGAGATATGAAGTGTCGGAGATATGAAGTGTCGGAGATATGAATTGTCGGAGATATGAAGTGTCGGAGATATGAAGTGTCGGAGATATGAAGTGTCGGAGATATGAAGTGTCGGAGATATAAAGTGTGGGAGATATGAAGTGTCGGAGATATGAAGTGTCGGAGATATGAAGTGTCAGAGATATGAAGTGTCGGAGATATGAAGTGTCGGAGATATGAAGTGTCGGAGATATGAAGTGTCGGAGATTGAAGTGTCGGAGATGTGAAGTGTCAGAGATATGGAGTGTCGGAGATATGAATTGTCGGAGATATGAAGTGTCGGAGATATGAAGTGTCGGAGATATGAAGTGTCGGAGATATGAAGTGTCGGAGATGTGAAGTGTCGGAGATATGAAGTGTCGGAGATATGAAGTGTCGGAGATATGAAGTGTCGGAGATATGAAGTGTCGGAGATATGAAGTGTCGGAGATATGAAGTGTCGGAGATATGAAGTGTCAGAGATATGAAGTGTCGGAGATATGAAGTGTCGGAGATATGAAGTGTCGGAGATATGAAGTGTCAGAGATATGAAGTGTCGGAGATATGAAGTGTCGGAGATATGAAGTGTCGGAGATATGAAGTGTCGGAGATATGAAGTGTCGGAGATATGAAGTGTCGGAGATAAGAAGTGTCGGAGATATGAAGTGTCAGAGATAAGAAGTGTCGGAGATATGAAGTGTCGGAGATATGAAGTGTCGGAGATATGAAGTGTCGGAGATACGTTATTTCGGAAGTGAGTGCTAAAAAACTGAAAAATGCAACCAACCTCCAGCAAAATTTACTTGATTTTCGAGTGCAATTAGCTCGTACTTCTGCTTCAGTTGGCCATCCAGTGATTTATCAATACGTACTCGGACCAATGATTAGGCCACTAATTAAGCGACTAATTATACCCGAATCCACGCACAACCCGCATCGCAGAATACACCTCAGTAGGCGGCGACGAAGCCCTGCCATTGGACGAGGAGTTTCAAAATCACGTCCGGTGTTTTGTTAATTTGAATAATCGAAAACCGGAACTTCGTTATAAACTGGCCAGGCTGCTTGTGAGCGGCCTCAGGTAAGAATTTGAGTTTTGTGTGGTCATGGCTATGGCTATGGTTATGGTTATGGTTATGGCTATGGATATGGTTATGGTTATGGTTATGGATATGGTTATGGTTATGGTCATGGCTATGGCTATGGTTATGGTTATGGCTATGGATATGGTTATGGTTATGGTTATGGATATGGTTATGGCTATGGCTATGGCTATGGTTATGGTTATGGCTATGGATATGGTTATGGTTATGGTTATGGATATGGTTATGGCTATGGCTATGGCTATGGTTATGGTTATGGCTATGGTTATGGCTATGGTTATGGCTATGGCTATGGTTATGGTTATGGTTATGGTTATGGTTATGGCTATGGTTATGGCTATGGATATGGTTATGGCTATGGCTATGGATATGTTTATGGCTATGGCTATGGTTATGGTTATGGCTATGGATATGGTTATGGTTATGGCTATGGTTATGGCTATGGTTATGGCTATGGTTGTGGTTATGGTTATGGTTATGCTTATGGATATGGTTATGGCTATGGCTATGGATATGGTTATGGCTATGGCTATGGTTATGGTTATGGCTATGGATATGGTTATGGTTATGGCTATGGTTATGGCTATGGTTATGGCTATGGTTGTGGTTATGGTTATGGTTATGCTTATGGATATGGTTATTATTATGGTTATAATTATAATAATGGTTATGGTTATGAATTTTTATGGTTAAAGTTATGGTTATCGTTCTGCTTGTGGTTAGGTCGTTACGGTTACAGCTATAATTATTATGGTTATGGTTATGGATCTTCATGAGTATGGTTATAACTCGCAGTTTATTTTTTGATAGATGAGTGTTTTTTGAGAATTTAATTTTTCCTTAATTTTGTCTATGGCAGAAACCGTTCCTAGAATAAACTTTTTTGTTGGAATCCAAGTTAAGATGTAAAGGATACAAATATCATAGGGAGTAGCTAGCTATTCTAGTAAAATCAGCGAAACAACTAAGGTAAAAATTCAATCAATGTCGGAGTACCTGGAGCAGCTGCAGCTAGATGAGGCTCGCGTCAATCACAAACTCTGCCGGGCGCTGCTGAAACGTCGCAGCCGCAGCAAATCTCGATCGATCGATGATGACGACATCGCAGGCCAGCTGCTGTACCTGACACTGCTGATCACGGAGGCTGGCTACGATCTTGACGGCATCGTAAAACCGCGCTGGTTCGGCCTGACTGTCAGCGTTGTCCTTCGGATGGCGGCCGTCGGGTTGTTGATTTTCTGCTCGATTCTCCTGGCAGCGCCGAGCGTTGTCAAGGGATTGCACTGATGCATTTAGGCAAACTTGCTTAATAATAAGAAAAAATGCTTTCTTCACTACTTCTCATCGAACATGAGTAATATAAACGAAATACTTGTAGTAAAACATTTGTTATTGATTAATTTTACTTTCTACTAAAAAGATTAAATAATATTAACAACATTCAAACCAATGGGATTGGGGACCCATTTATGTAAGCGTTAATATTCGATATGTGAGCGTTGAAAAAGAGGTTAAGTTCAGATTGTATTGTGACCATTTTCCCTTTAAACAGATAAACTCATTTTAACGTTAAATAAGATTCAAGAAAGGACACCAGAGAACCAAAAACAGATATGGTGCTAAAGCCCCTGGTGCTAAAGCTAACAGTGCTAAAGCCACTGGTGCTAAAGCCCCTGGTGCTAAAGCCACTGGTGCTAAAGCCCCTGGCGCTAAAGCCACTGGTGCTAAAGCCCCTGGTGCTAAAGCCACCGGTGCTAAAGCCACTGCTGCTAAAGCCACCGGTGCTAAAGCCCCTGGTGCTAAAGCCACCGGTGCTAAAGCCAGCGGTGCTAAAGCCACTGGTGCTAAAGCCACCGGTGCTAAAGCCTCCGGTGCTAAAGCCACTGATGCTAAAGCCCCTGGTGCTAAAGCCCCTTATGCTAAAGCCCCTGGTGCTAAAGCCCCTGATGCTAAATCCCCTGGTGCTAAAGCCACTGGTGCTAAAGCCACCGGTGCTAAAGCCCCTGGTGCTAAAGCCACTGGTGCTAAAGCCCCTGGTGCTAAAGCTAACAGTGCTAAAGCCCCTGGTGCTAAAGCCACTGGTGCTAAAGCCCCTGGTGCTAAAGCCACTGGTGCTAAAGCCCCTGGTGCTAAAGCTAACAGTGCTAAAGCCCCTGGTGCTAAAGCCCCTGGTGCTAAAGCCCCTGGTGCTAAAGCCCCTGGTGCTAAAGCCTCCGGTGCTAAAGCCCCTGGTGCTAAAGCCCCTGGTGCTAAAGCCCCTGGTGCTAAAGCCTCCGGTGCTAAAGCCCCTGGTGCTAAAGCCTCCGGTGCTAAAGCCCCTGGTGCTAAAGCCCCTGGTGCTAAAGCCTCCGGTGCTAAAGCCCCTGGTGCTAAAGCCACCGGTGCTGGCGCCCCTCACATAAAGCTGATAAATAAACCAACCGCTGCGCCACACCAGGATCACGTCGGTCTCAAGCTCTCAACACGTGTCCAAGCCCAGCAGTCAGGAGGCCAACAGCCGCCGGGATCAGGAGCGCCTGACCGTCCGGGTGCTGCAAATTCTGCGCGCTTTCATCCACAATGAAGAGAGAAAACTGCCCGACGAATGGGAAGTGCGAATGTCCGAGTTTCGGGTTAAGAGGTGAGTAGAGATCGATTCTAATTCAATATTATTGCACATAATACATGTAGAAGGGTCAGTGCTAAGGATATGGGAACAGGAGCTGCTTTTCCAAAGGAAACCACTCAATCATATTAACTACCCCATTGGCAGAGGTCTAAAAACGATTGCGGACATCCAGTCCACTCTGAACTCGTTCGACTTGATGAAACACGCCTTGCCACATTTGGCCTCGTCTAACAGCCAGATTGCGAAAGAGGTTCTCTCACTGCTCGGCATTATGCTGTTCAATGCTAACGAGAAAGTTCAGGTATGAATTAGTAAAACGACCAATGTCTATTTCGTTCATGCGCCCACCTTACTCCGCTTTTACTCTGTCCCCTGACTGGCTCTTATCAATGCGTCCACCCACCTCACTCCGCTTTCACTCTGTCCCCTGACTGGCTCTTATCAATGCGTCCACCCACCTCACTCCGCTTTCACTCTGTCCCCTGACTGGCTCTTATCAATGCGTCCACCCACCTCACTCCGCTTTCACTCTGTCCCCTGACTGGCTCTTATCAATGCGTCCACCCACCTCACTCCGCTTTCACTCTGTCCCCTGACTGGCTCTTATCAATGCGCCCACCCACCTCACTCCGCTTTCACTCTGTCCCCTGACTGGCTCTTATCAATGCGTCCACCCACCTCACTCCGCTTTCCCTCTGTCCCCTGACTGGCTCTTATCAATGCGTGCACCCACCTCACTCCGCTTCCAAACTCCCTGACTGGCTCTTATCAGTGCGTGCAGCCGACACGTCCAAAACAATTTTAACCCTTCAAAACTTCTTTTTTTCCAACCGCAGGAAAGCATGCTTAAATACTTCCTGCACACAAAAGAGGAAGTTTTCTTCTACGCCGTACGCAACCGAATGCAAATGTCAACGGCCAACATCAAAGAGAAGCGCCTGCTGATATCACAGCAGCGGGCCAGACTGCAGGACGCCAAGAGTCAAGCTGACAATTTGCGAACTACAATGACATTAGGAGTCAAGGCCCTTCAGGTGAAGTGTGGCTTCAAGATTTCCTGACCATAAACTTGAGTTTAAAAACTTACACACCTTTGCATATCTATAGCTTTCTTTTCGTGCCACACAAAAAATTGGCATTCCAGCAAATTCAGCAGTACCACGTTGAAATGAAAATCGAACAAGCCAACAACGATCTCACTGTAAGTAGAGTTTTGTTTTCTATTTTTATTTCTTGCTCATTTCTAGCCTACTGAAAGTAGCAGAGTAAGATCGCAAAAGGTTTAATTATTTGTTGGCGCTAAAAAATCCTACAATAACAATAACTCGATTTCAGGATGCATTGGTAAATTTAAAAAAGTTTATTCTATAAACTATATTGTCAATTTTGTTCATAGATTTTTCCAATTAATTATCCGATCGTGTCTTTCTTTTAACCAGTTCTATAAAACCTTAACTATCTCGAACTAACATTCATAAAAAGCATTCTTGGAGACGTAGCTATGTTGAGTTTCTGTCTAGCAGAACTATAATATATGGCTGTGATTTATTTAGATTTATGATTTATGAAAAAATTGTGTTTTCTTCTGCATAAGAGTAAAGTCAGTCAGTAGTCTCCTCGATTTAACACTGAGTTTGAATGATTTAAATTTAGGCTAATCATATATCATTAATAAGGCATGCTGCATCTTGAAAGGATACTTCTTTGTTTATTTTCATTGCATTGCTGGGTTGACTATGTCTGCTTATTTAGCGACTCCAATCCTCGAGATGTGTTGGACAAAGCGTAGGTCTTCGATTCTTCTGTAATATTGATTACTGGTAGGCTCAGCAACTCATCAGCCAATTATTCGCTTCCACCCTACCTTGCAAAGCTTTGGACCTAGACTAATTACACTGATGTACATGTTGACTAACTTCTGTGTGTTAAAATAGAATAGAAAATGTTATAGAGTAGAATAGAGTTGAATGGAATAGAATAGAATAGAATAGAATAGAATAGAATAGAATAGAATAGAATAGAATAGAATAGAGTAGAATAGAATAGAATAGAATAGAATAGAATAGAATAGAATAGAATAGAATAGAATAGAACAGAATAGAATAGATTAGAATAGAATAGAATAGAATAGAATAGAATAGAATAGAATAGAATAGAATAGAATAGAATACATATCCCTATTTGCAGTTACGACAAGTTTACAATAGACCAAGTAAAATGTATTGCGATGTTACCACGTGTACAGCTATTATTCCGGACATTATCAAAGCCAGATGCCACCCCATCATTCACTTTCACTTTCTTTTTCCGTGCGCTTCAAGCGTCGAGTCAGCCTGACGCAGATGCAGTCGGCTTCGATGACGAAACGCCGTGGCGGCGACCCAATCAACGGCATCAATGGCAACGGCTGCGACGGCGCTAGCGGCAACGGCGGCGGCGGAGGCTACAGCGGCGGCGCTGGCAGCGGAAGCGGCGGCAGCAGCAAGAAGAAGTCGGTGGCATTCGCCAATGGCACTCTTGGTGCTGACAGGGGAGACACGACGTCAGCGCGGCAGCGTCTGCTGGATCGCGGCGGCGGCCGTGACGGCGGTCCCAGCGTAGGAGTGAGTGTCCGGGATATTTTCCCAGCTTAAATAAGAAAATATTCGCAGCAGGGCTGTAGGCACCCTGGCGCAACGTCTTTAGCGACGTTGCACTCACTCGTACCTGACTTTCTAATCGTTAGGCATGTACACTCTCTATGTCTTGCGGTTGGCCCTCATAGTTTTGAATCGCTCAGCAACCTTCCTAAGCCAATTTTTCGCGCACAACAAGCCCCAAATGTGTGCACACAGAATCGAACTAAGGGTCTCGTGGCGCAACAGTCAAGCGCAGAGACCTAATTGTAAGCTGAAGTCATTACTGAATTAGCAATTACTCGTAACTCATTTTACTGGAATAGTTCGAAGTAGCTAGCCATCAACTTCAACTCTCTGCATTCCAGGACGCGTTCTCCACCCCTGGCATCGGCGCCTCCGAGCAGGAGGACTCGAAGATCTCTATGAAAGACGACGGCTACATCGCGCTGGTTCTGAAGGTGCTCGCCAGAATCTGCGACGGTCAACACCTGGGACTGCAGAACTACCTGCGCGAGCAGCCGGACAATGTGAAGTCATTCAACATCGTCGCGGAAGTGTCGCAGTTTATCAATGTGGCCTACGCCAATATCAACTCCGACACAATCGATCTGCTTATTCAACTGTTCTCCACTGTTAACGAATTCTGTGCGGTATGTAAGATGGATGGATGGATGCAATGAGCAAGGAATTCTAGATACCACCCTTCATACCATACCGATCTCACTCCGAAGAAACCAACTTTTTCAGAAGTCATCACGCTTTACTTAATAGTCATCAAGCTTACTCAGAAGCCACCAACGTCCCTCAGAAGTCTCCAACCTCACTCAGAAGCCACCAAACTCACTCAGAAGCCATCAAACTCACTCAGAAGCCACCAAACTCACTCAGAAGCCACCAAACTCACTCAGAAGCCATCAAACTCACTCAGAAGCCATCAAACTCACTCAGAAGTAACCAACCTCACTCAGAAGTAACCAACCTCACTCAGAAGTAAACAACCTCGCTCAGAAGTAACCAACCTCACTCAGAAGTAACAAACCTCACTCAGAAGTAACCAAACTAGTTTATAAGTCAAGAACCTTATTTAAAAGCTACAAAAATCGCTGTAACACTCGGCAATAGTACATTTCTCATTAAATCTGTGTAGAAAACATTGGTTTGTATGAATCTTAATGCAGTTTATATGCATTTACAGTTCACTTTGAAACTCTTCAGGGCAACCAGGAGAACCGAGCGACCGTGTACGACAACAAGATAATTGACTACATCAACTTCATCTTGCGTAGCTCAGACTTCGAAGGTTGCAGCGTGGCTCAAATCGCTCAGCTGCGCCAGTCAATCGCCAATCTGGTGATCTCGCTGATTGAGGAAAACTCGCCAGAAGCCATTATAATCGCTAGAGAGGTCAAGGACACTCTAGATAAGGGCGCACTCTACCGGGTGATGGCTGAGTGCTACGAGATGCAGCTTAACGACGGCAAGGAGGGCGGAGGACTTCTTCGTCGGATACTGGTGAGTTTGCCTGAGTTCGGCTGCATTACAATAACAATCGCAATAGAGGCTTACTTTAGGGGCAGTAGGTAGATGCCTTCGGCGGCATCGTCCAAGAGTTCGGCACATCCTTTGATACTCACACGATGAGTCACTTTTTAGTTGCGTTTCTCACTCGTCACGTTCTCAATGACTTCAATTGTTTGGTGGATCTTACTGAAATTGAGACATTCCGGTGCCTCTCGAGTTTAACTTTACTGTTTCGCGATAAGATGTCAGTGATATTGACATGAAACCTTGCTCTAATTTCGACCCCCTACCGACCTCCCCTGATTCGACAAGGCCAAAGAGGACAGGAAAGAGCTCATGGAGACAGTTTTTGACGTTGGCTTCTCATTCTACGTGATTCTGGCTCGCCTATACGACATCGATCCGCTGATGGGAAAGAAAGGTGAGTTCCGGAAAAAGAAGATAGACATTTTTCTGGACCGTGCTTAGATAGACTTCTGCATTATTAACCCGACATTGTGAAAGCACAACTGTAGCAGTTGCTGAGCAATTTTTCTCGCACATTTTCTCTTTTGCCCCCCTAATTTACTCTGTTGCAGACTCAGACCCCTATGGAAGAGGTATGTTCCACCGGATGAAATTGTCACACTTCACCTGCCTGTGAACTAGTAGAAAACAAACAAATTTTATTTTGACTAGTACGAGCTAGATTACCAGATGTGATGCTTATGTCTAGGACTCTAGATGATTGTTGACGCACCTGAGGAACTTTAAGATACCTGAGGTCCGACAGGTCCTAAGATGCTCTGGTCCAGAACTTCCACCATCCAAACGTAAGGTTTGAAGGTTTTAAAGGTCTCTGGCTGCCAATAGCTCGTAAAACTTTATCAGTAGATAAGGAAAGAATAAGCTATGCTTGATATGTTTAGCAACTGCACAGTGTCAATGATCGATTATACTATAACTGCCCTTGGCGACGCTACCCTAGCAACCAGCGCTGGAGTAATTCTGCTCATTCCGCTGACTCCTGAGCACACAAGCGCGCCAATACTGTACACAGGCACAGCACTCATGAACACGCTCACTCAGGGTGTACAGCGACCCTGCCTTTCTAGTCGTCATTCACGTACACTCTCTTCTTTGGGAGTTGGCCCTGATAGGTATGCACCACGCGACAACCCATCTGGCCAATTTTTGTTCCTTGGTGTTTCTCGACAGTAAAAACTCGCGAAAAAATGAAATCGTTCGATTTTTTTGAATTCTTATATAGAAAAAGCCGGTGCAATTGGCTGCAAAAATGGTAAACTATTTGGTAGGGTAGCAAGTCTGGTTTGTTATTACTTGGTGAAGGGACACACAATGTATCGAATGGCAATGTCTTAGTTCCTGTAGCTGCTATTGTTGGACCGGAATAACAATTTCGTAAATTACCTAACTTACGAGTAATAACTTCATTGCACTCATTAATATTAGCTATGATGTAATCCCCAATTAAAGTTCTGAGCTTGCATGCCGATTTTTGGCACCATCTTCTATGTTGAAATTTTATTTGAACCTTGAGATGTGGCTGGTCAAATTGTGTTACGAAAGAATATTATAAGCATTACTACAATTACATTAACTCAATAGTATTCATCTATTACTACTGCTTGTAGAAAATGATGTCTAATTTTATCTTATAACAGTATTGATTAGCTATAAATATTTATTTATTAATTTTGGGGGTCACATATATACTTTTATATGTTATGAATTTATTCATAGCAGTATTTATAAATATTGTTTATAATAGCATAATCATATGTAGATTTTGTGCAGGGGCCGTAGACTAGCACCTAGCGGTCGAGGCTCGATTCCCAGTGCAGTCACATTAATTTGGGGCTAATTGGAATCTTGGCTTGGCTCTGCTCGTGCAATTAACGCAATGGGCCAACACAAAAAGCACTGTAAAGTGTACATGCCTAACGATAAATAAAGTTAGGGCCGCTGTACACTCCTGTGTGAGTGTGTGCCTGCGTACGTATCCGCGCGCGTGCTATGGCTCTTAAGTAAGTTGTGGGGAATTTATTTAGCTTTAAATTGAAATAGATATTGTTAAAATCGATCAAAATAGACAAAATTTACGCCAGATTGTGTGAGGAAATGCACTGGAACTAGACTATCAGCCTTACTTAAATAAAAAATTGGTACAGACCACAGATATCAGAGCAATTAGATATGCAACTTCCAATTAAAGTTTTGAAAAAAGCAGAGCGTCTACTCTTTTCTTCAGTAGTTTGTCCGCGCAGTATCACTGAAATTCAAGTTGGAAACTTGGCATTTACCTCGATGTACAAAGGTGAACGCAAGACAGACGAAATTCAGCCTAGGGACAGGCCCAATCTGGCTTAGCCAATGAGAGAGCAGTAATGAGAGAATTAAAAAGTCAGACGGGCGAAATTAAGCCTAAGGGCAGGCCCAATAATCTAGCTCAGCCAATGAGAGAGCAGTAAGGAGAGAGGTTCATCCGTGAAGTCATACCGACGAAACTTAGCCTAGGGGCAGGTCTAACTAATCTTACGAGTATATCAGCCAATGAGAGAGCAGTGGTGTGAGGAAAAATGTGAAAGTCAAACTGTTTATTAGTCTGGCTGGCGACACCCCTATTCTTTCT
Source organism: Macrostomum lignano (assembly GCA_002269645.1). NCBI lineage: Eukaryota > Metazoa > Platyhelminthes > Macrostomidae > Macrostomum > Macrostomum lignano. The sequence goes on from NIVC01000023.1 coordinate 251,824, forward strand.
TTTTCGCCCTGCACACGCACTGGATTAGGGTTATTTAAGTTTTAGGGCAATCTCTTCAGTCTTTTACGCTCGTATTCATCGCGATTTAAAAATATTCCCGAGCTTGTGGCAGTCTGAAGTCGGTGAAACAGGATGTTGGATGAAGATGCTAATTTAAATGGGTCTTTTTGTAGTAAGCTTGTAGATAGATTGTTGCAGCTTCAAAAACTTGAAATATCTTGTGAAATTTAAGTACATAGGCGTAGGAACGGAACGGCGCCAAAATGAGTGCCTGCAGCGCCAAAATGAGTGCCTGCAGCGCCAAAATGAGTGCCTGCGGTGCTAAAATGAGTGCCTGCGGCGCCAAAATGAGTGCCTGCGGTGCCAAAATGAGTGCCTGCAGCGCCAAAATGAGTGCCTGCGGTGCTAAAATGAGTGCCTGCGGCGCCAAAATGAGTGCCTGCGGCGCCAAAATGAGTGCCTGCGGCGCCAAAATGAGTGCCTGCGGCGCCAAAATGAGTGCCTGCGGTGCCAAAATGAGTGCCTGCGGTGCTAAAATGAGTGCCTGCGGTGCTAAAATGAGTGCCTGCGGTGCCAAAATGAGTGCCTGCGGCGCTTTATAAAATAAGGGCTGACAATATGGATTCTGAAAATAATCGGTGCATGATAATGTGCATTTTCCATATTAAAAAATCTTAACTCGACGGGGGCGTGCGCCATGTGCGCCCCCCCCCCCCTAAATCCGTCACTAAACCTGGCCCCCACTCTTTGAAAGGTTCCTACGCCTATGTTTAAATATCTCTTCTTTGTTTGCAAAAAACGCTAGTTTTGATACTGATAAATAGTAGATGAACGCTCTTTTACGCGAGTGACATCTGGGGTAGAGACTTCCCTGATTGTTCGTTCATTGTAGAAGAGAATAATTCAACCAATCAGATCTCTTAGCGAAGGAGGAGTAGAAGGTTAAGCAATTCATTGGGTGAAGTCAGCCAACCACAGACGAGTAGAATTATTTGCAGATGCAAGTATTAAAGTGGAAAGCATCACAATTTCAGTAGCTAGCAAGGAAAAAAAGTTTGCATCTATCATCGGATTGCGATTGCTTTTTAATTCCGGCTGATAAAAAAATCGCTTTAAAAATACTTGTATTAATTACCGCATGCGTGAGCTTATCAATAGACTTACCAGATTCTACGCTGCAAAATGGCCGATTCAATGGACTCAGGTTTTGGTTGCATGGAATTATTGATTTTCAAAAATAGTTATTGCTAAAACAGCAAGACAAATAGGAAGTTATTTAAATTAAAATCCAATCATGTCGCGTCCTAAAAAGTACAATTTGTTACTCATTGAGCTGTTTCTTTGTAACTGCCTATTTAGCTAGCTCATGTAGATACCAGTAAGTTGTGTGTCTAGTTGTAAATAGTCAGTGTATGTCTTACTTAGCAGCCACCCTACAGCTCCTAAAAAGTTTTATGGAATAACGCTGCAAAAATGTTGATTTGTGTGTCATAGTTTTCTCTCTTTGTCGGACCTTGGAAAATTGATACTCGTAGTTTCAACGTGACGTTCGTTTGTGATGGCTTTTTAGACGGCTTTTTGTACTTCGTTGCAGCAGAAATGTTTACTTTCTAGGATTGTAGTCTGCTTAGATTTACTGAAATCTATATACAAGTACAAATTATTCTACTCTCATTTTTACCAGAGCTTCGCATCACGGATGTGCAACAAAAAGCGTTCAAATTGTTCAAGAAGAACTCTATGACCATCGAGATTGTCAAAGGCGACAATCTTCAACGGATGCACTTCAGAGTGAAGAATAAGGTTGGTATCGATATTGTTGAGTCTTCTAACCGTCTCCCTCCCTCATGTTTATTCACTTTCATGTGGTCAGTCGCTGTCTTCACCTACACTTCTTTTGGTTAGTCATCGTCCTCATGTCTTAGTTCCTTTATTGAGCATATACACCCACAACTTTTAAATATAAATTTATTGTAAAACTCCGAAAAACCCGCAGAACGTGCTACGCGACGAGGTCAAAGAGAAACTTAAATGGAACGTCGATCGAAATTCGTCAAGTACAAAAATTCGCGACTTCATGGATTGGACAAAGGCCATCCTGAACGACATTCACTATCAGAAGAAGGTTCTGTCGAATCCGGTAACCATTACGCTGACCAGATTCTGGTTGATTTGGAACCACCTGGCTACTCTTGTGGCTGTCGTGCTGAACGTCATCATGCTGATCGGTCTGGAAGCTCCCGAGGCGGCTGTCGGGAGTGACATCGCAGGAATCGCTAATGAAATGGCGAATGACTCATTTAATGCCACTCCCACTGCTTACAGGTGATTGCTTCTGGAATTCCTGCCTAAAAACAAGATCCGTAAACCTTAAGGAACACCCGCCCTTCTATGGAATACACATACACAATCTCGAATGTGTATTCGCTTTAGTTTTTTGTACGTATCAACAAAAGTCACAAAAAAGCATTATTGTTATTGTGAGGCTTAAATACGCCTATTTTGTTTTAAACCCCTACTACATTTAGAATAGTTGCTTTGATAAGCTTGAAACTTCATAAAGCCGAAACTTAATTAGAGGCTCAAATTTAATAATTTTAAATTGTCCAAGTTCAGAACTAGCGCAAGCGACAAACAAGGCCTTTAGACAATGTGCAAATTTGATCTTATAAAGTTCCTCGTTAATAATGTTTAATTTAGTGTAATGTTTAAATTAGTCGCACCAATTCAAATTATACGATTCAATGTTGCTTGAAAAATCCAGCGCCTCCGGTCGGTGGAAGGCGGCCTATCCCAGATTGTCCGAGTGGATGCAGGCGTTTGCCTACACGCTGGACATTCTGGCCTTCATCCTGCTGCTGGCCTTCTTTGTCGCCAATCATCCTCGGCCGCCGGAGACGGCTGCTCTTGTCCGGCGACTACGCAGTTGGCGTCGCAAAGAGCTGGACGAACTGGACGATCTGCAGGTGAAGAAAAAACTTAAAACTTTACCTTGATTGCTTGAAAAACTTGGAAACACATTGTCTGATACTTGCTGAATCCTCGCAGCCGGTGTAGGTAAAGTGCCCAGAAGTTGACTTTCGATGTAAAAATCTTGCCATAATGAGTAGATTTCATTTTTAACCTTTTAGGAAATTAGTTCCCCAACAACTGATAAAGATATAGCAAGTAATTAACCGTGTTAGCCCAGAACGTTTTGAAAGTATGAAACTAATAACGAACAAAACAAATGCATCCGCCATACAGGAGCAGCAAGGCCAGGACAAACTGTCTGTACGGCTGTTTTCCATCCAGACGCTCTACTATCTGGTGTTTCTCGGGTGTGCCTTCGCTGGCACTTTCTACAGTCCGTACTTCTTCGCCTTCCACCTGTTGAACATAGTCAATAATAACCAGATGCTGCAGGGCGTTATTCAGGCTGTAACGACCAACGGTAAGAAGCTCCGCGAGTACTCAACAAGTTCATTTTATATATTTGGTTCACCAATGCAACAATAGCAATTAGTTTTGGACATTATTCCACAATTGCTCTCCAATTTTTACATTTACCCCGTGTTCAAATTTCATCACGTGACTGCTTTCCCGTCTTTATTACTCGTACTTATCCACCCTTCCTTATCTTTGCATGGGCCGTGAAATGAGTGTGGAATATATACTAGGAAAAGTACATATGCCGGTACAGTGTACTTCTACGACCGCTTGTATTTCGGGCATTATTCAACTCTGCTATATACGGTCTTAAACAATCTACAGTTCCTATATGAAAGCCTTCAAAAATTCTTAGAAACAAGGTTTCCCCCATGTTTGTACGCTTACGCTTTCAGGCCTGTCGCTGATCTGGGTGTCAATTCTGGGAATCGTGATCATGTACCTGTACGCCGTTGTCGCATTTGCAAAATTCCGCACCGGCTTCCGACCGGACGAGAGTCTGATGTTCTGCGGCAATCTGTACCAGTGCTTCATCACAGTGCTGCGGTTCGGCCTGATCGGGGATCTGTTCGAGGTGAGCAGCTCTTTGTGCTGTGGATTTTTTAAAACGCGAAAATGAAGTTCTTAGTCTTTTTTTTTGTTGTAAGTTTTACACACTTTTATGCCAAGTCATTCAGGAAGACTTCCTCACTAGCTGTAGCTAATATTTCAAAATCATTGCTCAAAATCAGATAGCTCAGTTCAGGGAAGGCAGGAGCAGCTCAGTGGTAAACGCCCCTGGTTCGATTCCGTGTGCAAACATTCAATTGGGGCTTGTTGTGTCACGGAAACTTGGGCAGGAGGGTTGTTGTGCGATAGAAAACCAGGGTCACTGCACATCCTGTGTGAGCTTGTGTTTGAGTGCGTGCCTGCGTACAGTATTAAAGCGCTTGCATGTGTCCAGGAGTCAGAGAAATGGGCAGCATTGCCTATCAGCGCTGGTTGTGTCCGGGCGTTGCGTTAGGGTGCCCACAGCCCTCGTGCCATAATGCTTATATTTATTTGTCATACACACTAGTTCAGAATAGTTCATTAACTTGACGGGTAGTTTTCTTCCCAGGTTGTTTTTTTACCTACAATAGTCGTCAAGCATTCCGTATGGTTCAGTGCTAACTTCAACCTTGCCGCACGTCTGTCAAAAAACTCGCAGAATCTGACACCGATCGCCTCCGAGCGCACCTTTGAGCAGTATATATGGATGGCCCTGTTTCACGTCACCTTCTTCATCATGATCACCACCATCGGGTTGAACATCATATTCGGCATCATAGTGGACACATTCAGCCAGTTGCGAGACAAGAAATGGCTGGCTGAAACTGATATGCGCAATTGTTGCTTCATCTGCTCGCGAAATAACTACGATTTTGAGCACCACGGGCAGGGCTTTGAGCATCACGTGCGCAGCGAGCATAACATGTGGGCCTACATATTCTTCTTTATTCACCTTGAGGACACGGCTAAGAATGACTACACTTCTCTGGATTTGCACGTCTATAAGATGGTACTGCAAATTGGACTGGGAGAAGTTGATAGTGTTAAACAGATAGAAATATCGTTATTCAGTGCTACTAACCTGACATATATTTTTACCTGTTTTTCCAATGTCCCTAGTTAAACGACGAAAAGTACGACTTCTTTCCGCTCAATCGGGCGCTCTGCCTGTCGGCAAAGGATGACGACTCAACTGAGTCGAAAATCGACGAATTGTTGGTCAATGTGAAGGATCTTGTGCAACACCAGAAGGAGGAGGTGGGCTGTGGTTTTGCGCTCGTATTGCTCTTACGCTCGTAGTTTGCCTAAAGGAATGTAATGATAAATTATTGAAGACTTCAGCACCCCTTCCCTCACCCCCTCACCGAGTCTCCCTCACCGACTTTTCCTCACCGAGTTTCCCTCACCAACCCTCAGGAGGTGGAGAGGAAGCGCTGGATCGAGCTCAACAGGCAGAAGAAATGGCAGAAACGAGTCCTTGGCGGAGGCGGTGGCGGCGGCGGCGGCGGCGGCGGTGGCGGAGGTCAACAGCAAGACAGTCCGATGGACAACGACGTGGATCGATTCCTGGCAATGCCCCGGGTGGCCTCCTATCGGCATTTGAACATCGAGGAGCGCCGACGGTCCCTGTCGCCGCAGGGTAGCGAGGACGACTACAAGCTGACAGTGTCGCAACCGGATGTGAGCAATTCGATTAGTTAGTTAGTTAGTTAGTTAGTTAGTTAGTTAGTTAGTTAGTTAGTTAGTTAGTTAGTTAGTTAGTTAGTTAGTTAGTTAGTTAGTTAGTTAGTTAGTTAGTTAGTTAGTTAGTCAGTTAGTTAGTCAGTTAGTTAGTTAGTTAGTTAGTTAGTTAGTTAGTTAGTTAGTTAGTCAGTTAGTTAGTTAGTTAGTCAGTTAGTTAGTTAGTTAGTTAGTTAGTTAGTTCGTTAGTTAGCTAGTTAGTTAGATAGTTAGTTAGTTAGTTAGTTTAGTTAGTTAGTTAGTCAGTTAGTTAGTTAGTTAGTTAGTTAGTTAGTTAGTTAGTTAGATACTTACTTACTTACTTACTTACTTACTTACTTACTTACTTACTTACTTACTTACTTACTTACTTACTTACTTACTTACTTTCAAAACCCTTACCGCCATCTCGCAGCTCGGCCCAGGTGCAGCCGGAGCAGTGGTGGAGGCGGCTGCAGCCGAGCACCTGGGATTTCTAGACGAATATGATGAAAATGGCGAGCCTCGAATTGGCAGAGGAAAACTATAAGCCCGGAAAATTGTCAAAATTGTTATAACAAAAATTCAGCGCCTATTTGTACTGTTCGATATCGTGAAATAACTTATAAATATTTATTATAATTTTTATGTATTTTACAACACTGCTTTAATGTCATTTTTGTGTTAATTGTCTTTTGCGATATTTATCAAATTATATTCCTTTATCTTAGCTTTAGCGAGGGCCGATCGTAGATCTCCGAAGCTAGTATATACCAAAACAGATGCAGCTAAGAGATTACAATTCCATAACAAGATCAGTCATTTAGGGTTAGTTTTTTATAATTTATTGCTCTCTCTGTGACGGAAAGGGGGATTTAAAATTACGTTAAATTTATTCGGTATTTTTATCAGAGCACCGACACCGATAAGCTTTTTTAGTGCTTATTATTGTTTGTTTTGTTTAACTGTTTTTTTCCCGTTGTGTCTTTATTGGGACTTCCCGTCTTTATCGTGACTAAGTGTTGTTATACTTGTACTGTATAGTAGTTTAGCGCTTATTCTAACCATATTTTTATTCGGCGTTGTTTTAAACGCCTGCCTGAATGCTACATTTTCTGTGTCATGCTACGAGCTATAAAAACTACAAGCAATGATTTTTCCTATTCATGTCTAGTTTCTCCAAGAAAAGAAATGCTTCAAATCCAGTTTTTAATATCTGTTTTTAATCGTTTATACTATTAATATAATTTAATACCGACTCACCCATCAATTATTTATAATTTATTAGTTATTACAAGTTTACCCTCGCTAATAAAATCTGATGAGCAAAGTTTGATTAAAAGTACATCATACAGCATATATACATAATTTATTACTTTCCTCAGCAGTAACAGTGTAGGCATCAATGGTTTTTATCTGTTTACTGTCTTCAATCTTTAATGTCAGACAAATTTTTTTTTCAAATCCAGTAAAATTATAATTTTTTTCCTTTCACGAAAAACGAAAATAGACAAACTAAAACAGACTGCGATTAAAAAAAACCCGAACGATTAATTTCATATTTCCTTAGATTTGGATAAAAGTTATATATTATCCTGCATAGCCTTGTCTGACAAGTAAACTACTGACTGTGAATCTGTTTAACCTTATTTTTTACAAAGTGGGTGTGAGTCTTACACATTTTAGTAGCATATTTTTAATAGTATTAATGATTCTCGGTGGGCTGTGGGAACCCTGGCGCAAACGCCTTCGGCGACGTCGTCTTAACAGCCCAGCGCTGAGGCAATTCTGCCCATTCCGCTGACTCCTGAGAGCACATACAAGCGCGCCAATACTGTGCACAGGCATGCACTCATGCACACGCACGCTCACACGGGGTGTGAGCGGCCCCGACTTTCTAATCGTCGAGCCAAAGGACTTCTCAAGTAGCGGGACTGTTCTGTTGCACATTTTGTTACACAGTCGGCTAAGAATGATATAATAAATTCATAAACTTTCATAATATTCAATTCATAATATTCATAATATTCATAATATTCATAATATTCATAATATTAATAATATTAATAATATTCATAATATTCATAATATTCATAATATTCATAATATTCATAATATTCATAATATTCATAATATTCATAATATTCATAATATTCATAATATTCATAATATTCATAATATTCATAATATTCATCATAATATTCATAATATTCATAATATTCATAATATTTTCATTAAACGTAGTTTCCCGTCCTTCTATAGTGTGTAGTTGAGTAGTCATTGGCCCGATGATTAGAAAGTCCGGGCTGCATTAGACCAATGGGTCGATCTGTGCCATTTTTATTATTTTTAGGCACAGAACATATAATTAACATAGAATCCTATTTTTTTAAACAAAAAGATATATAAATATCACCAATAGAGCAGGTAATACATATCGAAAGATGACCATTGGGTCTGTCTACTATCAAAATCAATAAAAAAGTAACAACCTGTGGTTTCCCGTCTTTCTGCTTGAGTAGTCCTTGAGTCGGGCATGTACGCTCTCGCTCTCGATCTGTGCCTTAGGAGCTAGCCCTCATGGTGTTAATCGCATGACAACCCACCTGGCCAATTTTCGAGCACAAGCACCAAATGAATGTGGCCACGTGCACGCAATCAAAACAGGTGTCGCTTCACCGCACACTGTTTACTCAGAGTTGACCATCGGAGTGAATTGTGCTCAACCGAAAATTTTCTATCTTCTCTACCTACCATAGGAGGCTCTTCAGGGATTAGCAGAATGTGTGATGCCGACAGAAGAGTACATGTGCGAGTCAAATCAAGTCAGGATGTGTGGTAACTGATTCAAAGTCATATATTATCAAAGAAGTACATGCAGTCTTCTGAATACGCTCTCGTAAGCTGACAAGCTGTTTTCTTTACGGGCGTACCACTCAAGGATGATATATACGAGCAACAACTGGAGTGTCAAACTACTCCACCTAAAAGGTGTTACTTTGTGATGGTTCACAAAGGAAACCGGTTAAGTTGTGCAGCATTTAGTTACGAATTGAAGTGCTCCAGTTGAGCTGCTCTCTCCACTCACGCCTTGCGGCTCTGCTCACTTCAACGAAAAGAGTACCGCTTAACAGTTTCGGCCATAGCAGGGACAACTTAAACTACCGGGACGCGAAACAATCATGGCGAAAAAAGTTGGGGGCTCGTTTGAATCCACTGTTCTATGGTAATTCCAACTGCAACTCTTAAGTCTAAAGAGGTGTGAGGCCAAATAAAAAGCCCTCAACTCTTGTGTGAGTGTGAAAAATGTCGATAAAGTGCAGCGTCTTTAACTGCAGATCAAACTATAATTCTCAGAAGAAAGCCGAACCAAGATATTTGCTTTTCCTTGAGATGCACAAGAACGGGAGCGTTGGAGACAAACTCTACCAAGTATTTTTGAGGTAAGAAAGATGTTGACATTCTAAGCGATCATACACACGCTCGTATGCGTGAATGAATTTGTTACAAACTAATTGTTAAAAATAATTACTGGCACTGCGATAAAATTTACCATTCTAGAAAGTGACTGAACACATGGACATATGTAAAAAGCACTGCTGGCCAAGTGATACCCCATGTGGAGAAATAGTCGACAAGAAAGACCGAAAGATCCTCTTCTCTGGCTTTCGCTCCGAGCTTCATACAGACGGACAGACAGACAGTTTTTATTGTCCTAAACGTCTCCGTTAGCGCATTCATTATGCATACGCCAGTTTTGATTCGAGCCTTGCAACAATTGGCAAACTGAATCCAATGGAACCTTGACTATTCAACCGCCAGGTGCAGAGTTATATCGGCTAAATGGATGGACGTGATCCGACTGTACAAATCAGAAGATCACGTTGTCAAACGAACGGAAGTAACCCACAAAGCTTGCTATCCTTCAAGCATACAGAAAAACGACGTAACACTCGCTCCCCAAGTCTTCAATGAAAAGCTTGTTGAGGCATTGAAGTGCGACGCCTCCATAGACACGGCAGTATAAGTCGTCGGCTTACGAATGTTTATTTTAAAGGCCTGGTAAAGTGCTCATCGAAGGTTGCACCTGCGCCGACTATATCGCACGACAGAAAGCTACGCAAACTGGGAGGCCAGTGAATTAGTTTTTAGTATTCTGTCTTTGGAGTGTCAAATTTTCCAATCCGAAATCTTTCATATCTAGCTGCTCCTCATCTGGGTTCCTCCTAAAATTCGTTCTGTTTAGTCTCGATTTTCTGTGTTCTATTCTACGAGTACAAGGCAACTTGTACTCTTGTACATACACCATTTCATGCTTTTAAACTTTTTTCCTCTTGTACTTATCTCAGATGCTTGAATATATGTAATTTTCGCTTAGTACCCAGTTTTTTCTATAAAGTATGCAGGTCCCCGTTTGTCCTCCTCAAATTAGCTATGTTCAGTTCCGTTCCACGATATATACACCAGCTATGCTTAAACCGTTTCTTCATGAATATCTCACATGTCTAATTGTATGTCATTGTGCTCTGTACGACCGTTTTTCTACTACTCAAATAAAACGAAAAAAACATTTAAAAATGATTAAAAATAAATCTTTTAGACAACCTACTGAACCATTTCAAGCAAAAATAATAATGTGGCCTTAGTCTTTTCAGCAGCTACGCTGATCATAATGCATTTAATACATAAAAAACTGGGCGCCCATAGACTCAAACGAGCCCCCAACTTTTTTCGCCATGATATGGCTTGTTTCGCGTCCCGGTAGTTTAAGTTGTCCCTGGGCCATAGAGTATGCACCGTGGTAATAACTAACATAAGAGATTTTCTATAATCTCGGCCTAAGCATCTAACACTCTTCCCCAATAGTCTTTGCACCGGTCACGGTTCAAAATTCAGTTCAAGTACCATCCGGTCTTCCAAGAGTAGAGTAATGCAATCTATCGGGCGCCTTTCGGTTGCGCTGACTGCGGTTGTTCCTCTCGGTCTGCTTTGGCTCCGTTGCATTTCTCTCCGTAGTATCGGCAGTATCTTTATGTGCGTCCATCGGAGTATCTCCTGTTACAGGTAGAATCCTCGGCTTGGTCTTCTCCAGATGGTATCGACCATATTTACCATCGGCCAGTTGCACTCCTACAATAGCCTTGCCTTCATTCGCAACAACATCACCCGGTTTCCATTTCTTCGTCTCATGCCTGTAGGTCTTAACCCACACCGGTTCCTTAGCCAAAGAGAGTGTCACCGTGCGCAGTAGATGTTCACGCATCAACTCGGCGGGTGCCTTTCCTGTTGTGGAGTGACAGGAGTTCCGTCTCACAAACCTTTCAGCAAGACCGTTAGATCTATAGGGTGATACGGAGGCGTGAGTACATTTCTGCAACCTATTCCTTTAAGCCATCCTTCCATCTCCACAGAGGTGAACTGAGGACCGTTGTCCGTGACTAACGTCGCTGGGACTCCCTCTTGCGAAAATGTTTTACGGAAACGCCGAATAGTTTCTGCCGATGTAGTTGACTGCACAACGTGTACCTCAGCCCATTTACTGTCACTAAGGTACTTGTCACCCTTAAAAGGTCCGGCATAGTCTGCGTGCACTCGGCACCACTTCTCGCTTTCCATGAGGCCATGAGGTCCACTGAATCGATGATCCGTGGTCCTTGTTCGCCTGGCAGGCAGCACATCGCTTTTCATGCAGTGTGACATCCGAGTCAATGCCTGGCCACCAGACGCACTGTCTGGCAATGGACTTCATTTTGTCCGCACCAACGTGGCCTTCGTGAAGTCCTAGCACCATTTGACGCTCCTTCTTCGGAATCGAAGAAGAATAGTCGCAAACCTCGGTATAAGACACCATGTTCGATCGCCAGCTCATCTCGAAATCGTGCGAATTTTTTCGATTTCCTTGAGCTGTCCAACCATCCTTAACAAAACAATAGAGTTGCCGCAACGCTTTGTCCACCCGAGACTTGCACCTAAGGTGATCCTTGTTTATCGGAATGTCGAGCAGACTATCGTGAATGGAGTTAATATCAAACTGCTCGCACTCCGCGACGCTGTTGTTCAATCGTGATAGGGCATCAGCAACCGGAATTTCTTCTGATCGTTTGCACTCGATGACATAGTCGTACTCCATGAGAGTGATCGCCTAACGTTGTAGCCTAGCAGCAGCAACCGTAGACAAGGCCTTTCCCGGGTTGAACAAGAATTTCAGTGGGTGATGATCCGTCCTTAGCACGAGCTTGCGTCCTAGCTGATATTTGTGGAGACGTTTAACCGCCCAGACTATGGCTAGCGCCTCTCTTTCGATCTGTGCATAGTTTCTCTCAGCCTGTGTCAGTGTCTTGGAGATAAATAGAACAGGACTGGGCGACTGCTCTAACACGGCTCCCAGACCCACCGGCGATGCATCAGTCGTAAGTATAATATTGTCAGCTGGATCGAATGACTTTAGAAGCCCGGCCGTAGTGGAGAGATAAATGTGGGTGTGTTTGCTATATATGTTTGTTTGTTATTATCATCCTGGTGTATTTGAAACCTTCCAGCCAATTAGAATGAAGGAGAGATTTGCGGGTCAAAATTTAAGCATGCTATAGCACCAGTCTGACAATCCAGCTGTTACATATCATCCTTGGTAGCTATAGCTGCAATTAAATTAAGATGAAACAATTAAAAATTTCTTGCGCTTTCGAAACATTTTTATCAGCCTAGTGTTGTGATCCCCGTCCTCCGGAGCAACGCCTACAGCTTTAACCTGTCGGGAAGCTGCGACCCCCAGGTCCCCAGTCAGAGCTCCCGTCCCGCGCCCTAGGGAGAAGCAGAAAAAAGGACAGTAACTCACGAACACGAACTTACACACCGTAGCCGATGCAGTTCGCCGTGCACTCTTTATGGTAGATCGACGAGTCGTTATTAGCCAACGGAGGCGGACCAACGCGCGCAAGGGAGGAGTCTGCCCTCCAGACAGCGACTATATATTTTTCATTGGTCCTACGCGTACATGAATATAACTTAAGAACAAATGTACGGTACAGCAGGGGAGGTGGGGCGGGGTGGCGTGATCGGCGTACGCATTGATTATTGATTGGAGGGGTGGGGCAGACTGGAGGGTTGGGGCGGGGCAGGAGGGCGAGAAAGGGCACGATTGCACAACATCCTCCCCTCCTTAAAAAAGGCGAGTCACAAGAACAAAGACTGAATGGAGACAAAGACAGGATTCGATGAGTTGGACAGATACGACGGCGCAATGAGGATAAACGCGAATAATTTATAGCACGACAACGACATTTATGACGAACAGTCTTAGCGAATAATGAATTCATTCATTAATTCATTCATTCATTCATTCATACATTCGAATAATGAAAACACGAGTTTGACGCATATGAAAAATGTATTAGTGTTGAGGAAACGCATTTTGGACGATAAATGTTAGAGAAATAAACGCGAAAAATAAAAAAGCAAGAACTTCAGTGTGACAACCGCAACGAAACGAAAAAATTGCACCACTGTCTACCGATGTTACTTTAACGTTGAAAACTTTCTTGCGACATGAACGTAAAGCAACAGTTTAATAATGTCAAATTGTCAATTGAAAAAAAATATGAACCAAAAAGCATGATGAAAAATACACTAAAATGAAGTAAATCAGGCCGAATGGGCTGCGCCGGACTCCTGCTCGACTCCAACACGACGGACACCCGACGATTTGCGAGCCGACTCGACGATTGGCACTCTGGCACCCGAAGTCGCTTGCTGACGCCGAAAACTGGTGATGTCGCTAGGCCCTGGTCATCGCTGTCTGTCACAGTGGCTGCTGAACCTCCTTCGTCGGGCTGCACAAGCCTCGCCAGCAGAAGTCCTTGTACCGCGACTCTCGGTCGTACTGGCGATGTCCTGAGCGTTGTCACTGGCGCCGCTGATGCCTGCTGGAGCTTGCCTGACACCACCGCGATCCCGTCGACTTGTGCCATCCAGCCTCCGGCCGACTTGCTGACGCCGCATCCGCATCTCCCGCGCCGGTTCACTGTTCTCACGCTGGACGGATCCGTGGGTGCAGTCAGCTGCGCAGTGCCGCCTCCTGCCGGTACTTGATGCTCGACTCCTTGCCCTGGGTGTCCTTTGAGCCTGGCCTTCCCCACAACTCCCGAGGAACGAGCCGAGAAACCCCAACATGGGAACAGGGAGTGCAGCTTCCCGAGCAGGTGCCACCCACCGCTAAGCTCTCCAGCAAAGGCAAACCGATCTAGCCCGACTACTTTTGAACTAAACTAATACTAACTATAAAAAGCGTACTGTAATTGAACTGCTTGCTTACTGTAAGCATGTACTTTTTTAGCAAATGTTGTTTTTTCGTTGTTTTTTGTGCTGTTTTGTAATTTTTTTGGATTTTAACAATTTTATTGATAGTTTGAATGCATGGAACTAGTACAGTACTGGGTCGCCGTAGCGAGCAGGCGGATTGTTTCTCCTAGGCCGAAGCCTGCGTGACGAAGCCGGAGGTGCTGCAGCGTGAACCGGTTGGTCCTGCGGCGCTTGGATGTCTTGATGCACCGCCGCTGGCACATAGACAAACTGTGAGCCATCTCCATCCGAGTCGGGCTCCGACTCTTGCGGCTCTTCGCTCACAACAACAACAGCACGTTGCCCCTTCCGTTTTCTGCGCCTTTGCTTCGGCGGTCTTGAAGCCTGCAGCTCAACGGGACGTTGAGGCACTTTGCGAAGGTTGTTATAGTGCACCACCCTGCTTTTCCTACTGTTCTGATGGAGAATTCTGAAGTTAATGTCTGACAGCTTTTCTACCACCTCGGCTGGGCCCTTCCAATAATTGTGAAATTTTGCCGCTTCGTTCGGCCGCAGGGCCGGCGAATATTCGAGTACCGAATCTCCTACTTCTATCGTCGGACCTCTAACCCTTGAGTCGTATATGATTTTCTGTTTTCGCTGGTAATGTTGCAGATTCTGCCTTACATGTGAATGTGCCTCCGCGAGCCTGTGCCCCAGAGACAACAGGTACTCCGGTGCATCAGCCGGTACTGCTTCCGGCAGGTTCCCAATATCGACTGGAAGGCGCATTTCTTTTGCGTACAACATGTAGTACGGAGTGTACCCAGTGCCACGATGGACACTACAGCGGTAGGCGAGAAGTGATGGAGCGATCAGCTCCTCCCAATCACTCTCAGCCTCACTCTGCCGGCATTTTATCATATTTTTTAGCGTTTTGTTAAAGCTTTCTGCCTGGCCATCGGCCATGGGATGATAGGCCGTTGTTCGGCATTTTTTAACAGCCATCAGCTGACACAGCTGCTTTACCAGCAATGACTCAAAGTTGGTGCCTTTGTCCGTCACAAGGAACTCGGGGCAACCAAACTGCGCTATCCAATTGTCGAAGATGGCCTTTGCCACCGTGCTCGCACGCTGATTTAAAAGTGCCACGGCAACTGGCCACTTAGTGAACGAGTCCTGAATGGTCAGAATGAATCTGGACCCATTCCTAGATCGCGGCAATGGTCCGACGATGTCGCACATTATTCGCTGAAACGGAGCTTCTGACACAATCGGGTGCAGCGGAGCTCGATTTACCTGGCCTGGTTTTGACCGGGCACAGTTTACACAGCTCTTGCAGTACTCCTCGATCTTTCTTGAAATTCCAGGCCACCAAAATCTAGCCTTCACCTTCTCCTGGGTCTTTTTGATCCCTAGGTGACCACCTGCGACTCCGTCATGTAACTCACTGAAGACCTTCTGAAACAACCTCGGCGGCAAGATAATTTTCGGAACCTCAGACCCAGGACCTTGAAAAACCAGAACCTGCGCATCAAGCCTGATCAGCTGACGCTGAGACCACAGACACCTCTCCTCCCAGCACATCACCTGCGGTGGAGTTGACGCGTCGACATGATCTGTCAAGAAATTATTGATGATCTTCAGCTTTGGCTCTGCTTCTTGAGCTGACTGTATATCTTCCTTCTGCAGCACACTCCGAAATATTGCATTGACACCATTGCTGCGCTGAGCCGGTGCGCAACTAGGACAAGTCTCATGCCCTGTGTGCCTTCGGTATTTCCGAGACAAAGAGTCTGCGTTGCCATGATGTTTCCCGGCCCGGTGTTCTATAACAAAGTCATAGTTCTGCAGTGTCTCCAGCCATCGAGCACATTGACCCTCAACATCACGGATGCTGGCGAGCCACTGCAGGGCTTTGTGATCAGATCTCACAGTGAATTTTTTCCCGAGTAGATAGTACCGGTACTTTTTGATAAAGTGCACAATTGCCAACAGCTCGAGACGGGTGGTGCAGTAGTTTTTCTCGCTTGCCTGGATCATTCGAGATCCATAAGCTATCACCTTCTCAGACCCGTCCGACTGGCGCTGCGACAGCACCGCACCAAGCCCAATTCGAGAGCTGGCATCCGTGTCAAGAATAAACTCACCAGCGTTTGGCGAGAAGTCTGGAAAAGCCATAACGCTTGGCGAACACAGAGCCGCTTTCAGACTGTTGAACGACTGCTCTTGGGCTTGACCCCATTTGAACTCGGCATCGTTCGCTATAAGTCTGTAGAGCGGAGCGGCAATCTCGGAAAAATTTGGAATGAAAGCTTTGTAGTAGACGCACAGTCCGAGAAACGATTGGACTTTGGCCACACTGCAAGGCCTGGGCCAGTCCTGGATTTCGGCACACTTTTCTGGGTTCGTTGCTATTCCATCCTTGGAGATCACGTGACCTAAGAAGCTAATCTTTTCGGCCAGAAAGACACATTTTGCTGGCTTCAGCTTGATGTTAGCTCTTCTGAGACATTGAAACACATGCTCAAGGCGCTCGAAGTGCTGCTGCACAGTCGTGGAGAAGACAACTATGTCGTCGAAGTAGACGAGGCATTCCTTCCAGTTGACTTCTGACAGTGCCATGGACATGAGTCTCGTAAAGGTTGACGGGGCGTTTTTGAGCCCGAAACTCATGCACTTCCACGCAAACTGTCCCCGATTCGGCACCACGAAAGCGGTCTTTAACTGGTCTTTCGACTCCAGTGGGCACTGATGGTACCCGGATGCCAGGTCCATCGTGGAAAAGATGCAGTTTCCACCGAGCGCATCAAGAGTCTCATCCATCCTGGGCGGAGGCAGAGGATCAGGCACGGTCACGCTGTTCAGACGCCTGTAATCCAGACACATTCTGAGACTGCCATCCGACTTTCTAACCGGAACCACTGGGCTCGACCAGGGTGACTGACAGGGATAGATGCGGCCTTCAGCCAGCAGTTGATCAACCTGTTTATCAACCTCACTTCTCCAGTGCGGCGGGATTCTGCGCAAGGGTTCAGTCACGGGCTTCGCGTTACCCGTGTCGATTTCGTGCGCCATCAGATTCGTGAGCCAGAGTTCAGAGCTGTCTTTGGCAAAGACGTCACGATTTTTGGCAACCAGGGAAACAAACTCTCTTGCCTCTGCGTCAGATAGGCCGCAGGCACCCCACTCTTTGACTTCGCTAAGGGGATTCCACAGCTCTCCTTCTGACTGGACGGCATTCAGCTGCAGCTCTGCTGGCTGCTGCGCAGAGACCGGCGAAAACCAGCCAACTCGGGTGCCCCGCCTCATCGACAAACTGCACTCCGACGTGTTCAGCATCCTGACAGACAACCGACCCTCTTGATCAGGCAACTGCACCGATCTGGCCAGCAAATGATCACCTGCTGCCCGACGCTCGGACTCCACCATTCCAGGAAACTGAAATCCCCTCACCCCGCGTCTCTGAAGGCGGACTGGGACCAGCTTCTCCTCACCGGCATCCATCCGGACAGCCTGGCGCAGCACGATGCGGCACACAAGAGGTCTGTCAGCACACAAACGGAAAGGAAAAACACAAGATTCTGTCATCAGGCAGTGTCTAGCGAAATCAATTATCATGCAATGTCTAATGAAAAAATCGGTTCCTAAAATGCATGGCTGTGAAATTTCATCGACAACTAAAAATTCGTGCTCGAATTTCGTCTCACCAATCGAAAAAGTCAGATTAATTCGGCCTAAAATTTGAATCGGCTCACCACTCGCTGTGTAAATTGAAAAATCAGTACTACAATTCTGAATTTTGTTCTTAATTTTGGCGGATTCTAAGAAACGACTACTAAGTAATGACACTGTGGACCCGCTGTCCAGCAAACAAGCAACCAAGGGCCCAGATTCAAACTTTGCGTCAATATAACCCAGTCCAGTTCCACCCAGCACACTCTGGATCTGGGTTGTGGGCCCTGGCGCTTCTTCAATCACTGCAGACGGGGCCCGGGACGCTGGCCTGGCCGGGCCCCCATCCCGTTTCCCTGACTCTGAGTAGCCTGCTGACTCTGGCACCTGGAACGAGTGTGGCCCTGCTGGCCGCAGGCAAGGCAAACTACTCGATTCCTACAGTCCGCCGTTGAGTGCCCCATCTGAAGACACCTCCCACAGGTTCTGCCCGCCTGAGGCGCGGCTGCCGGCTGCTGCGGATTCGGCTGCACCGCCGAGGCCGACGCCCCTCTTTGCTTCAGCTGCGCGATCTCTGCCTTCAAGCTGGCGATCTCCGCAGCAATGCGAGCTGTCTGACTGTCCGCTGCAGCAGCTGCCGCCTGACTGTTCACCACGTGGACTGATCGCTTTCCCTCCAGCAGCTTCATCGATGCGAGAGTCTGGCGCACTCGCTGGATCGCGGCCTGCAGCGTGTCAGGGTCTTGCAGCAAGACATTCTCAAGCACCCTGTCCGGAACTCGAATCCCCTTTAAGAATCAGTCTTTTGCTAGCTCATCCCTTTGCTCCCCTGGCAGAGCCGGATATGCCTTTCGCATGAGCTCTCTGAGAGCGTCAGCGTAATCCTCTAGTGCTTCCCCCTCTCTCTGACTCCTGTTTTGAAATTCTGTCTTGTAGTCCTGGGGTGTGCGATTCTGACTGAAGCGAGCCTCCAGCTGCTCCACAAACTCTGCGTAGTCCAAGTCATCATCCAGCTCGAGATTGGCCACTGCTTTAAAAGCCGTGCCAAAGTCCAACAGACACAGCAAATTCTGCTTCCGCTGATCCTCAGGGATCTGAGCAGCCTCGCAGTACGTGGTAAACTGTTGCAACCACAAAGCAAAATCTTGAGTCGGCACATACTTATTAGGACGTGGAACGCGCTGACCCACGTTCAACTGCTCCTGGATTCTCGCTGTCAAAGCACCGATAAGATCGTCTAAATTGGCCATGATCGCTTGCACAAAACTAATTCTAACGCAAAACTAACTCCAACGCACTAAAGCACTAATTCAATAATGCACTACCCCAGACAACAGACAGAAATCTAACGGAAACCTTAACTGGAATCCTGGTCACGGCACCAGTTGTTGTGAGCCCCGTCCTCCGGAGCAACGCCTACAGCTTTAACCTGTCGGGAAGCTGCGACCCCCAGGTCCCCAGTCAGAGCTCCCGTCCCGCGCCCTAGGGAGAAGCAGAAAAAAGGACAGTAACTCGCGAACACGAACTTACACACCGTAGCCGATGCAGTTCGCCGTGCACTTTTTATGGTAGATCGACGAGTCGTTAATAGCCAACGGAGGCGGACCAACGCGCGCAAGGGAGGAGTCTGCCCTCCAGACAGCGACTATATATATTTCATTGGTCCTACGCGTACATGAATATAACTTAAGAACAAATGTACGGTACAGCAGGGGAGGTGGGGCGGGGTGGCGTGATCGGCGTACGCATTGATTATTGATTGGAGGGGTGGGGCAGACTGGAGGGTTGGGGCGGGGCAGGAGGGCGAGAAAGGGCACGATTGCACAACACTAGCTATCAGGGTTGCCAAGCGATCGCATTATGAGTAAAAACTACTTAAAAATTTGCAAAAAGTCAATTGCGAGTCGTATTAGTTGTAATACTCTTTGCTTTGCGACTACTACATCTATTAGTAGAAAGCCGAGGTGAAGTCAATTCAAAGCCGCTCTGTGCTGAGTACAAAAGTTTACACTTCAATAGGATTTTTGGCAAGTAGGATTCATAGGAATCGAATATATATGTACCAAGGTACAAGGTATTGATATGATTGTGCATCATCAGGTGCTCTTACCGCGAGTATACATGTTTACAGAAACTGCTGGCGATGGCATAGCGACTCATAATTTCTTGAGTCGCATCCCAACTACCCAATAAAATATGTTGTGTCTAATAATATGAGCTACTGCCGGCCTAATATTTCCACCAGTGAACGAGCCGAGAGCGAGAGAACCCGAGGCCCCGCCAGGGGCCGAGGGCGAGTGAATAATTTCTACCCATGGCGGCCGAAGGCCGACATGGGCTAGAAAGTATTTACGAGTAAATAAGTTAGACTCTAATGCATTTTGAAATTTCACGTTTTTTCGCCAAAAAATGCTCCTGTTTTGCAACCACTGCACCGATTGAGTTGAGTGAGGTGTCGATCGATAGAAAACTTTTAGATCTATCGAATGAATATACCTTTGAATGCAAAGATTTTTTAAATGAGCCGTAAATTAACTGGAAAGACGATTTTTTCAAAAGTGCTTCTAGGAGATCTCAAAATTCTGGTACACCTTACGAGATACAGCTTCGACATCTAAGGATCAAAGTTGTAAAACTAAATTTCCTACAAAATGGTATATGGCGCTTTGATTTATTTTGGTATCTTTATGTAGTTTTGGTGGGTTTTTTGGGTAAAAAAATGACCCTCATTTTATTATTTCCCCACTTTTTCCTACGAAGCTTTTTGAGTTTCGGCTTCAAAGCAGTGCAGTTGGATGCGCAATGCAAATATCTACAAGTGTCTAAAGTTTTGTTTTCCTACGCTTCTGCAGTGCTGAGAAAATTGACAAAAATCGATTTTTCAAAAAATTACATGACTTTCGCATTATTGCTCATTATAATTTTGAGAACATGGTGCGAATAATCCGACTTCGAATTTCTATAGCATAGTTGCTGTACTATATTGGTTTAAATTGCCGCCGTCTGATTTCGCTGCTTTCGGGTTAAAAAATCGATCAGAAATCGATAATTTGTGATTTTTGGCTGATTGGGTGCCAGAAAAATGGGTGATTAAATTTTTAAAAGAATGGTAAATCAAATGCGGACACTGCAATTAGTTGTACTAATGTCTGGCTAAAATTTACCAAGTTTTTGAGTGTCTGCAACAAGTGCTCATGTGTCAAAAGTGATTGGAAATCGATCAGAGTAGTGATTTTTTAATATTTTGCTTGAAATCAGGCAAAATAACGCAATAGGACGACAATATTTTTATGAAATCTGATTTCCCACATAACGAGGCATATTTGTGTGCAATTTCTAGAGATTCGGTTCATTGGGTAAAAAATTATCGATAAAAAACTGAAAACTTGACTTTTTACTTTTATATTAGTTTCGGGGCTATTTAAACTGGAAATGGTAAGAATTTTGCACTGAAACCAATGCACAGTATTCCATACAGCTAATTTAACAGATTTCTTGAGTTTCATAACCATTCGATGTTCTTTTAAGGTAAAAAATGCATTTTTTGCACCAAAATCCATCAGATTAAGCCGCATACCGCTTTGCATAATTTGCATTTGCATGCGATTGCTTGCATGGCTTTGGCGTTGGGCTGAGTTAAGCTGGTTAGAAAGGAAAGGAAGGAATAATCGTACATACAATGTACACTCCCGTCCCTTCTAAGTGGGGGGCTGTGACGACGTGAGGGCTTGGGCCGGAGGGGCGTCAATAGAGCTTCATTTGCTTCGCGCACAGACCAAGGAAAATTAGATCGATAAACGGGGGTCACGTGATTAGAATTTCGTATTAAATTTAGCTCTTTAACTGAACATTTGAATTGCAAGCCCAGTACAAAGTTTGGCCGGTGGCAAGCTCCAATTCACTACGTGTACAATCCTCCCCCAGACTAAAAGGCTTGTGTGACGAATAAAGCGGAAGACTTTGTGTAGCAGATAATTGGGATTAATCTACGATCCAGCAGATCAGCAGCCGATTTTATCCTTAGCGTGAATTTGCAGATTTAGTATATTTGGATCGGTACTTAATTTGATGCGCCTAGCAAGGGCCGGTCAGGATTCAGTTGATTGGTGGGCTGAGGCAGGCGGTAGAGGGTTAAGGTAAAGAGGCCAGACAGCTAAGGGACCCGCAAGCTTAGAGCGAGAAGCGAAGCGACGAAGCAAGAGGAGAGAGCGGCCGCTGACTGCAAGTGTATTTTTATAATTGGTGAGTAAACAAGATAACAACAAGCTTAATCCAAAAACCAGACAAACCCCACTCAGGCGAAATGTACATGTACAAATTAATCGATAAATATATCATACAAGAATAACATACGTCAGTACATGTACATAGGTAGGACTACTTTACGATAAATAATAACGATATGAATGAAATACAAATAATAGAATAAATACATAAGAGGCTACAAAAACAAAGCAATTAACAGTAAAAATAGCTCGATAATAATACGTACGAATGTTGTTAAAATAAATGAAAGAATACGGTATGCATATGAAAATAAAGAAATACGATACACGCGATTCTACGAATCACACTGTCACACCCGCCCCTCTACTAAAAAATACTGAAAAACGAAAAACAGAAAATACGAATATATCGAACAGCGATGAAGAATTATTAACAAAAAACTTATTTCAAAAATACCGAACAAAATAATTTACATGCGAGTTCAATTACTGGTATTGTTGGCATCAGTTATTCGGATGAAAATATTGAAAAATACACAAAGCATTGGAACGAACAGGAATTAAAACAGATATTTGTCAAAGAAATGCTTCTCGCATTTCAAAATATTGAACGATATTTGGTGCAACGAGTTAGAGCCGAATTAAAGTACTCACAATGATTAATTATAGGAAATATCAAAGGTGTCGCAAACCAACTCAAAACACTACAAAGCAAATCACGAGACGCAAAACCGGCACAGGCACACCCTATGACTAAGAGAACACACCAAAGCGAGACGAAACAGGGCGCACCTAGCAACCTAGAAACACCAAGCAAACGGAGCACGAGAGAAACGGGAAAAGAATTCGAGCAAGCCCGGAGGCGAGCTCAGGTCCGCGCACAAACACGAACCCAGCCGAGGACCGATCAAGAACGACCGCAAGGGCACGCCGATCAACGGCGCCGGAACCGACCTCGGAACCAGACGAACAGAGACCCTATGGTGCTCTGCACAGCCACACAGGCTTGACAACGGCGGCAGAAAACGCGCTAAAGACCGACAAGCGCTACTTAAGTACAGACGACACGCGATTGAATGACGATGCAAATTAACTAAACTCTAGGACCGTAAACTACATGTATGAACCGATGATGTATGAACTCTGTACTTTGTTATCTTGGAACAACCCTGTTTATTTTATTTTTTTGTGACAATTATATTAGTTTTTATGCGTTTTTAAAGGAATATTTTCTGAATATTAATTTTACCCGGTCCGAGCATTACCGGTCCGGTTCGAGATCTTTGCGGGAGAAAATCCAGTGGATTCGGCGACTGTTGCCCGAATCGAGAGAGCTGCTAGCCGGGCTGCAAGAGGCCAATCGAACTGCCGATCCAAGCAAATAGCACGAATCTGACCTTTAACTGTCTGTATCATTCGCTCAACCTTCCCGTTCGCTTGTGGACGTCGTGCTGTGACACGCGCCATGTCCACCTCGAGAAGTCGAGTGAGCTCAGATACGGTGTTGTTGACAAAGGCTGTACCGTTGTCCGAGACTATCTGTTCCATGCACCCGTATCTCGCGATCCATTCGGTCAGGATATTGACTGCAGTCGTTTCCGCTGAGACATCGGCTACGGGAATGACCTCTACAAAACCCGAAAATCGGTCAACCATCACGAGCAAGTACCTATATCCTGCTTGCTCGGGAAACGGACCAGCGTGATCAACGTGGACTACCTGGCCCGGGTAGCCCGAGAGTTCGGGCTGCAGCGGGGCTTTATGCTTCAGTTTTGACTTTTTTGTTCTGACGCAGACGTCACACTCAGCTATGATTCCCTTGACATAAGTTTCTAGGTCGGCGATGGCGAAACGAGATCGAATAGCTGTCAGGGTTTTTGTGATGCCGCAGTGATTGAGCTGTCGGTGGTATTTTGACACCAACTCGACAACATCTGCGGTCTCTGGAATCACTAACAGCTTATTGACTGATTTTTTGTTCTTTTTCGGCTTAAGGTGATATAAGAGCCCATTTTCGACTTTCAGTTCATCGAACAGCGACCACAAGATTCTAACTTCACGACTGCAACTCTGCAGGCTAGCCTTAGGAGGCTTTTCTGTACGGCCCTGCACGCAATCGATCAGCTGAGCGATGTCAACGCAAGTCTCTTGTGATTCACGTGCCCATTCTAGTTCCGGGTCAACTGACTCGACTGAGGATTTGCTGGATGCCGATTGTTCGACTTCAGCTACCCTGACTGCTAGTCGAGACGTTTCGATTGGCATTGTCGCTTCGACAGCGGCCTCTGTGACCGGAACTGTAGTGAAAAATGTGCACTGTGTTGATGTGTTGCTTGTGAATTTCTCGGTTTGACAGGCTGATGTTACTACTGTTTCGATATTGTGACAGCTCGTGACAGGCGAGTCTGTCTGGCAACATACGTCCGCTACAGAGCATTGCACTGCGGCGTCAACTTGTTGCCTTCTGATGTTAACTGATGCTGACTTTTTAGCTTTCTCGCTTTTAAATTTCTCTTGAAATTCAGGTACCATGCTGCATGACGGACAGTCGAAGTGATCGGCACGAAAGCGAGGATTTCGGCTCAGCATATCTGCCGCCACATGGTCTTTCCCTGGCCGGTACTGGACCTCAAAGTCGTATTCTCCGACTCTTTCAAGAGCTGACTGTTCGATCTTGAATTCGTACAAATCTATGGTCGCGAGCCACTGCGCGAGCATGCCTGTGGCATGTTTCTTAGAATGAAGCCACTGCAGGGCTGCGGCATCCACTCTGACTGTGAAAGGTCGATCTAACAGATATGTACGAAAGTGTTCTAGCATGAGTACTAACCCTAGTAACTCGCGCATGGTTGCACAATAGTTCGACTGACTCTGTGAAAATTTCTTAGATGCGTACGCAACGACTTGTTCTGACCCATCTGGGCCTATCTGAGATAGCACGCCGCCAACTCCTTCAAGTGAACTGTCGCAGTCGAGCACGAACCCACGACTGTCGGGAGACAAGTCCGGATACGCTAATACCGGTGGGTTGCACAAACAGCGCTTGAGTTCTTGGAATGCGCGTTCGTGGCGTTCTAACCACACGAACTTTTCCGAACCTTTAGCCAGCGCGTACAGCGGCGTGGCAATAACTGAGAATCGTTGTACGAATTTCCTATAATAGTTGGCAAAGCCAAGAAACGCCATTAACTGTTTCTTGTCTTTCGGTCTACACCACTCTTGGACCGCTCGAGTCTTGGCTGGGTCGGCTTCGATACCGTTAGACGAGACTATGAACCCTAAGAACTTAACTCTATCTTTAAATAGCTCACACTTCGCAGGTTTAATCTTCAGATTGGCCTTGCGAAGTTGCCAAAGCACCAGCGCTAGGTGCGCGATCATTTGGTCATTATTCTGTGCTTTTATTATTATATCATCGAGGTAAATTAGGCTAACTTTCATAAGCAATGGTTGAAATACCTTGTGCATTAATTTAGCGAAATTCGCTGGGGCTGTTTTGATTCCGAATGGTATTACTTTCCAACGAAACGTGCCCTGTGGACAAGAGAAAGCTGTAAAATCTCTGTCTTCTTCTTTGATTCCCACCTGCCAATAGGCAGAGGTTAAATCAAGGCTGCTGAACACCGAAGAACCAGCCAGGCTGTCAAACGACTCTTCAATTAATGGCAATGGAAAACTACACGGTCTAATTAACTTGTTTACAGCTCGGTAGTCAATACATAGTCTCTGAGACCCATCTTTCTTCTTAACTAACACTATCGGTGATACCCAGTCTGAATCACACTCTTCAATTACATCCTGCTTAAGCAATTGACTAATATGTTGATCTAAAAACTCCTTTTGAGCTGGAGTTGTTCTCCTCGAAGCGAGCAGAACCGGACGACTGTCCTTGTCAATCAGATCGATTGACATTTCATGTAGCTTTGTTCGACCGAGATCACTATCATCCTGCGAGATCTGGCTTAAAAAGTAATTAAGCATGCGCAAAGTTAGGGCTAATTGATTTGGAGTCAGACTGGACTGGTCGAGTCGGAACTGTTTCACAAGCCATTCTGCTGTACCTTTTTCTGGTGGTGGTAATCTTGAAAGCTTACTATTGAGGAGATTGCAGTTGTCTATGGAAAAATCCCTCTCAGACAGAGCTGAGCAGTTGGTACTACAACTTCTCCATGACCGAGCTCTTGAAAAGATGCAATCTCTTGGTCACGCTCAATCCTAGCTGGTTGATCGCTACTATTTAGCAATCGGACTAACACGTGATTCGTCGGGCTGACTCTATCCACTGACCTAGCTACAAAAAATTCTGAGTCTGTATTGAAAAGTTTAGAGGAGACTGTGCCACTCAGGTTTGGCACAGTGTCAATCACTCGACTCGGCACTAGGGTTTCCGAGTGAGGTGGTAGCTCAGAGGTACAAGCAGCCAATACACGGCGTATGCGAAACACCCCCTTATCGCCCTCGATCACAGGCACTGCTCCACCGGCCACGAGTACCTGGCCACAGGTGAAATCCAGCAGCACCTGGAAACCACGGAGGAAATCAATACCTAAGAGCGATTCAGCAGTGGATTCTTCGGTCACAAGGAAAACGTGATGTTTTTTAATCTTGCCTAGTTCCACTTCGCAACGTAAAGAGCCTAAAATCTGGGTGGTGGACCCGTTGAAAGCCGTTGCCTTTGCGTCTTTGTGCGCTGGCGAAAAGGTGTTGTTGATCGGATCGGCTTCAACCAGTCTCTCCATGGCTTGCTTCCCCATCACGCTGGCGTTTGCCCCCGAGTCAAGGCAAGCCATGACTTGGTTGTCCCCGATTCGCAACTGGACAAAGAAGCTGGAATCCACCGCAGGCTCATCGGAACTAGTTTGGCCTAAATGCGTCTGATTGATCGATGGAATTGGCCTTACCCCACAAGCCTGATCGCGCTTCTTGCCCGAGTCGATTTTCCGATGGAATTGGACTCTTGTGCCCACGAGTTGGTGCTGGTCAGCCGAACGGTTCAAGGATTCAGACAGCTCACCACGGTGAAAGAAGAGCTGGTCGGGAAGTTGTTCTGATTGAATGAACCCGAAGTTCCCCTTCCAGGAAACAATTGAACCAACCTCCGACATTTGCTGGGCCTGATTATTTGGAGGATGACTCTTAGCAGCGGTCTGGTGGGCTATTGGAGGTGATGGTGTGATGGGACAGTCGGCAATGAAATGGTCCTCACCACCGCACCTGTAGCATTTCCTTGATCTGGACACCGCTGTACCAAATTGCTGAGTTGCCCCGTGATTTGGCGGTTGTTTATTCTTGTGCTTGTTATGTGGCTTGTGTTGGTTTGAATTTTGGATTGACTTGTTAGATGATTGTGGTTGGTTGACAGCAACAGGCTTGGAAACTCCAGCCTGGTTCTGGAGTCGAAGGAGTCTCTCTAGCTCTTCTACTCTTGCCTCCAGAGACGCCTTCTCGGTTTCAAGGACACGGATATTCGCAGAGGAGTTTGGAGCGGGTTGCAGAAGTTGCTGAATACCAACGATCTCCTTGGCCTTCCTAACCAACTCGGCAGACGGGACAGTCTTAGCCTTTGCCCCACTAGACTCATCACTCACCCCTGCATCACTGCTCCAAAGCAAGAGTTTTTCTGCGAGCACCTTATCCCGAATGCCATGGCACAGCCTCGCTCGTAATAAAGGTTCAGCTTCGGTTGATGAGAGGTCTGCTAACCGGGCATAAGATGCTAGCCTATCGTAAAACTCGGCAATCGATTCGGTGCTGTTCTGGTGAGCGGCAATTAGTTCCATATAACTTTTCTCCCTAACGTTAGAGTCAGTGTAACGCGCTCTCATAGACTTCAGTGCCTCTTCACAGGTCTGATCCGTGAGATTGTTATTTAGAAAGTACTCCTGGCATTCTGGTGCCAGAAGGGACAGCAGGACTGCAGTCTGTTGAAAGTAAGGAACCCTATGAGCTTCAATGTACGCATTGAACTGAGCTTCCCAGGCATCAAACTTCGTGGTGCAAGTGAACAACGGTGGCGGCCGAAGCTTAATGCCTGAAGCTGTTTCCTTCTGTTGACTCTGGTAGAACGATTGAGAACGGGACTCTCTTGAGAATTGATTTTCTAACAACCGGTGCAGTGCGGCAATGGTACTAGCAAGAAGTGGCTCTGAGTCTGTAGTGTTGGTTGCCACAAACTTTCTTTCCTGAGCAGAAGCGTCTGGATTTGGAGAGCCAGCAGTGGCACTCCTGTCCTCGCGGTCACTCATGATCGGCTCGGCAACGAAGAGAAGGCAGCAAGAAAGAGAGAGAAAGCGGAAAACGAGAGAAGAACAAAAGCAAAAGCACACAGTGTCTGGCAGGACCTAATGCCCAACCTAAAGAATCTAAACTAAAATCACGCAAACCAAATGCTAACCTGCCAGACAAGAGCCCTAAAAGACACACACAGAGGGATTCATACCGGTTTACGAAACGTGATTGCGGGCTTAGCTGGTATCGTCGCTCGGACAGTCGTAGATGGCCTCTGGCGGATGCAGACTGCGTCTCGGCCGATGTGCAGATCGCTCCGGCCGATGTAGATCGTCTTTGGGCCACTTGCAGATAGCAGATCGCCTCAGCTCACCGCGGATCGCCAGAAATCGTCGCAGGTCGCTGCAGATCGCCGCAGATCGTCTCAGATCGCCGCAGATCGTCGCAGATCGCCGCCGAACGTCGCAGATCGCCACAGATCGTCGCAGATCGTCGCAGATCGCCGCAGAACGTCGCAGATCGCCACAGATCGTCGCAGATCGCCGCAGATCGTCGCAGATCGCCACAGATCGCCGCAGATCGTCGCAGATCGCCGCAGATCGCCACAGATCGCCGCAGATCGTCGCAGATCGTCACAGAACGTTGCAGATCGCCACAAATAACAACGCAAATAGGCAGATGGGTGATCTAAGACCTCCGAGGAGCCGTGCGGGTCGAGTTGAGTCTCTGTGGGACTTCCAAATTTATGTGACGAATAAAGCGGAAGACTTTGTGTAGCGGATAATTGGGATTAATCTACGATCCAGCAGATCAGCAGCCGATTTTATCCTTAGCGTGAATTTGCAGATTTAGTATATTTGGATCGGTACTTAATTTGATGCGCCTAGCAAGGGCCGGTCAGGATTCAGTTGATTGGTGGGCTGAGGCAGGCGGTAGAGGGTTAAGGTAAAGAGGCCAGACAGCTAAGGGACCCGCAAGCTTAGAGCGAGAAGCGAAGCGACGAAGCAAGAGGAGAGAGCGGCCGCTGACTGCAAGTGTATTTTTATAATTGGTGAGTAAACAAGATAACAACAAGCTTAATCCAAAAACGAAAGCGAAATGTACATGTACAAATTAATCGATAAATATATCATACAAGAATAACATACGTCAGTACATGTACATAGGTAGGACTACTTTACGATAAATAATAACGATATGAATGAAATACAAATAATAGAATAAATACATAAGAGGCTACAAAAACAAAGCAATTAACAGTAAAAATAGCTCGATAATAATACGTACGAATATTGTTAAAATAAATGAAAGAATACGGTGTGCATATGAAAATAAAGAAATACGATACACGCGATTCTACGAATCACACTGTCACACTTGTGTCCCTTATGAAGTAGCTATGTACAGTGTTTTGGAATGACTTTATTTATAGCTTTCTTTGCAACCACGTTGGAGAAGAAGCTTTGGCGTTAGGGTATCTTCCATATATACTGTATCTCTAATATTTGTTTGTTTGTCCATAATAGTGTACTATCTGTTTCAGGGTACGAGTTTAATGTCGCACAAAACTGGCCTGACTTTCCAAGCACTTAAGGGTTAAGGCTCTTAAGCTGATGCTAAGAGCCGAAACAACCAGAACCAGCTTAATGGGGTGGTATATCCATGCTACGCTCTGGAGACTTTAGACAATTTTTTAGATCGAGGCCTTCGATGGCCTATTATAGAAGATTCCAGCTCATGGCTGCGGGTCAGATGAGAGGAGAGAGAAAATGAAAGAGAATAGAGGGAGAAAGGAGGAGATAAGAAATAAGACGAGAGAGAAGAGGGGGAGACTAGAGAGAGATTAGAGAGGAGAGAAACAGAACAGACAAAGAATTTTTCTTGAGCTTCTCAAAGTTCTTTTTCATCGGTACAAAACAAGGTTTATCAAGCAGTATGAAGACCCACGTCTAAAAAGAAGCCCGTTCACTGGTGGCAAAAAGACGTGTAAAAAGACGTGTAGACGTGTTACCCAATAAAATATGTTGTGTCTAATAATATGAGCTACTGCCGGCCTAATATTAATTATAAATAATTTTCATGTCTTAAGACTTCACTTGTGACTTTTTAGAACGTTAGAAGGGCTATGTACTCAAAGGAAGCTACGTACTTTGTAATTTTAAAACATTTGTTTCAGGGGAACTTCTGCTTACATGTATTTATAAATTATTTCTTAGAATTATTTATAAATTCACTTAGAATTATAAGTGATTTTAGACTCTTTCTTAGAAAATTCTAAATTCACTCGATTTCTTAGAAATCTCGTGGTAGCGACGATAAGTGCCCGAGCGGTAAGACACTGTCTAACTTCCTAAAATAAGTCCGAAAGTACTGCGTTATACGGGGATCAAGGGTTTCCAGCAGGGTTTCCAGTTTCCACGACCTCAGTTCTCCCTATTCCAGACTCCAATTCTGGGTCTCTAAGACCTCAGTTCTCCCTATTCCAGACTCCTATTCTGGGTCTCTAAGACCTCAGTTCTCCCTATTCCAGACTCCTATTCTGGGTCTCTAAGACCTCAGTTCTCCCTATTCCAGACTCCTATTCTGGGTCTCTAAGACCTCAGTTCTCCCTATTCCAGACTCCTATTCTGGGTCTCTAAGACCTCAGTTCTCCCTATTCTAGAAAAGAACTGACAATGTAAGTCTCATTAGTAGAGATTTCGTTTAGGCTAGAAGACTATAGCTAAGAAAGCATGCAGGTCGGTACTGAAAGTAAAGGTTGAGTTTATTTTGGGCTTAGTGGCGCTGTATATATAGAAATTTGGGAGGGGTAAAGTGCGCTGCTATTGGATAGTGCTCGTTACAACAAAGATTCGCAAAGATTTAAGCAAGCAAGAATTAAAACAAATGATAATATTCAAACAAAAACCTAGAAATTAGCTGATTGGTTAAGGTGGATAAAATATATACGAATCTAACTACTAATAGTAATATAGTTAGAAAAGACCCTGCCTCACATTGTAAAATCAATTCGAACACCCTAGATTTAAACTATGTTTGCAATAGTCTTCCAGTTCACTGCTGCGAGCAGTCAGAATCACAAAAAATAATTAACGCCACTATAAATTACAGCGTATATTTTCTTTAAAATATTTCTGATGAAAATACAAAAACTGAATAACCATTTTTGCGTTTCGTTAACACATAAACGCGATAACGCTTTCCTTAAGCAACGTTCAAAGCGTTGTAAAGCGAACAGTTCAGAAGCGACAGTGTCACTAATAATTTTAATTTAATATAATAAGCCAAAAAATATATTGAATAAGAGACAAGTAAATATACATTTAAAATCAATCACGACCCTAAGTGTAAAATAACATTATATATAAAGCTTCCGCACTTTCCAAGAAATTGTGACAAATTGTGTAAACTGAATCAAAATTCTCTGCTTCGAACCGAAAGAAACTAAACTTTCGGCTGGAGTCGACAGTAAAAAATCGATATTAAATAACACTCGGCGAAGAAAACTGGATAAATATAGGGATAAAAACGTTTTTAATGTTTTCAGTGGAACAATTATAGCATTAACATCAAGTTGCATTTTAGAATATTACGAGTACATGGAGAGTACTCAGAGTACTCTCCATATAATAGCTCTCAGGGAAATAACGAGCCCAAAAGTGTACAAAAAACGTCAAAAAACGTGAGCACTTTCTAATAAATTGTAACACTGAATAAAAACTTGCTGATCATATTCCAATTAAATCTAACCGACGGTTTGAGTCAAGAGTAAAAAATTGTTATTAAATAAAATTCCATCACAGAAACTGGATAAATATAGCTCATATATAAATAAAAAGCGCTTGAAAAAATATCAACGTAAAAAAGTGATAGCATTATCGTCAATTTACGGTAGAATATTAATTACATCAAAAGTAATCAGAGCTCTCCAGTTAATAGCTCTCAGATAAACTACGATAGCCCTACAATCTATAAAAATGGTCACAGAATGATTTCATCGTCTTCTCCTGTTTCTGATGTTTTGTGATAATGTTTTTTTTTAAATTACCCAATAAAATTATCTGAGTCATTTAATAATTTAATAAACTTTAGCAAGACTACAAAGTTTACTTACATGCTTAATTCGTGCGGGTTGCTGGCCTATCTACGAGTATAAGTGTAGGATTATAGAGTTGAGTGACGGTAAATGTTTAGGCAACGCTAGACTCTTTTTCTCAGACACATTCAATTTAATGGCCATAGCTAGTTCCAATTGGCGTTTTTCAATTTACCAATCTTACTTCTAACCAATAATTAGAAAACAAATTATGTGTAAAATTAAGGTCAGTTAGGCGTAAACACTTGGTACGAATTTGCTCTTGTTGTCCTTGTTTAGTTTTTCCTTTCGAAACGTCGCAGTCGAGCATTTCTGGCTTGCGTTGCTTGGAACCGAAGCTTGGCTTCTTTCCACAGCTTCTGCCTCTCGTCCTGCAGCTCACAGAAATCCTTCGCGTGCTTCGCTCCCCATCTGAATGCGAAATTCAATTCAAGAAGTGAGGCGACCTTGTCGGTGTCGCTGTTGCTCTCCAGGAAGAGGAGCAGCCGTGCAATCTGCTCCTCGGAGAATCCGACTCGCTCATCGGCCACCTGTCTCTTGTGCCAGTAGAGTTTCACATTCCTGACGTCGGATAGGCTGCCAATGTTTTGGCCGAGATGCTTCCGCTTGGCGTCGATCAGGGAGAGGCCGGATGTTTCCTGGAATCGTAGTTTACGTCAGTTGAAGCGTCATTCACTATATCAGAATAAAAATATTCAGCAAAGATAATCGCTACTTCACTTTAACAAGTTAATAATTGGTTTATCCAACCTTACCTGCAGATTCCATAGGAAAATCAGAGTTTGGAACTTCAGCTCAGCACCGTCTTGATCCTTGAACCTGTTAAGGTCAAGAACCAGTTTCACTGCCGTCTCGACAGCTTCCGAGCTGATGGCTGCTTTTGCATACTCGGTCTTGTCCTCAGTCCTCAGCTTCTTGTAGAACAGCCGCAGAAACTCGAGCGACAAATCGCCGTCGCTGTCGCAGCACCGGAAGTAGACAGCGCTGAGCTTGTTGTACAGCATGAGAGCGGCAGACGCGCTGCGGTAGCATCCGGCAAAGGGTTCCTTGGTCTCCGTTTTGCTCGGCAAGCAGCGGGACAGCTGATCAATAGCGTGAGCGCGAACTCCTCCGATTTGCTGAGCAAAAATCGCGAGAGACAATTTTTTATATTCTTCCTCTTCACTGCTCAGCAGCAGCTCGGTAAGAACATGGGAGAATATGGTTGTTGGAGTGTCGCTGTCCTTGATGGCGCGTTTCAGCAAAGTGTCCAGAATCGGCTGAAGACAGTCGTTGCGCAGAAGGAGAAGCTGAAGCTCTCCGAACTGTTGCTTCTCAAGCAGTCGCTGCTCTTGTCGGCGCATTGTGTTCATGTCCTGAACTTTCTCTTCTTGTTGCTGCTGTTGTTTTTCACCTTCATTTCTCATCCGGTGTTCCTCATGCATTGCCTGAGCCGCCAGTCCAAGGACAGCTCGGTATGAGAGTAGGTCAAGAAAGTTGCGCAACTGGTAGACAATGAAGTCTCGGAGCTCCGGAATATTAATAATAATTTTTGACAGGTTCGTCTCCTTGAGTTGCAGCATGCAGTGAATTATGTGAGCCTGCTCCCCAAGACAGTCAGGGTCCGGGTCATTGCGACACAATTTCTCCCTGAAGATCTGATAGGTATCTGGTGATTCGTCATTCCGAAGCTCCAGTATCTGTCGCGCCGTTCGCGTTCCAATCTCGTAGAAAAGGCGGTTGAAAAAGGCTTCTGTGATTCGCTGCCACCTCTTCTGAGTCTCCGTGCCCTTCATCCCGACAGCTTGCATTGTTAGGTGGTCCGGGTCGCATCGATTTTTTTTCTGAATCACTTCCTTATATTTTGTGATGAATGCATCTTCAGATACAGTTTCACCAGCGCGTTCAAATGCATTGAGCGCCAGCTTCTCCGCAAGCTCCTTGGCGTCGAAGGACACCTCGCACAAGAGTTTCTCAAAATTAACCTCGCTCTGAGGAAGTTGATATTTTCCAGTAAAGTCGTTGGCGTATGTGCTCATGGGAAATCTAACATCATTCTCAACCATATTCCTCAGTGTGAGCAGTATGTAGCGGCGCATCGTGCTGGACTCTGGGAAAAATCGATTGGATGCCAGACAGCGGATCGCGATGCCCACCACACCGTGTCGCGCCAGAGACAGCTTGTAGCCAAAGTCGGCGGCTCGGGCTAAAAACATCCAAGCACCATCAAACATTGTGCAGACGGCTTCGTCAGTGAGGAGGCTCAGAGCAGAGGATTCATTGATCGCTAATCTGACAAAGAGGAACTCCAGCATCGGATCCTCGCACCAGATAAGAACGGTGTAGCCTCTTAGACTGGTTTCCAAGCAGCGATTTTTCAGTTCCACCTCACTGGGATTAGAGATGCTGAGTCCCGTCCTGAGAATGACTTCCGCGAATTTGAGGATGCATTGGAACGGAGTAGTCGGATCTCGCATGTCCTCGGCAGACTGCTGAAACTCTTCTGTCTTCGCGTGGCACCAATCCTGCGCTTCTTTTAACCTGCTGTGTAGGTCGTGATGCGGATTTTTTTTTGCAGAATACTTCTGGAGCTCCGTTACAAGTTTGTGGAATTGCGCTAAACGCTCTTCTACAGGACTTTGTGGTTTTTGTTTCACATTGCGCTCGTTGGCGTGCTTGAGTAGCGTAGCTTGCAGCTCTTCGTTCTCACTCAGCTCGCTCCAGACCTGCGGCCAGTGGACAGTAAGTTCTGGCAGATATTCGTTGGGAAATGACGCCAAGTGAGCTTTCGATTGCTGAATGGCCTCCTTGATTGCCTCTCGCTGCTTTGAAAGTTTCTCATTTGTTTTGACTGAGATCCCACCTTGATCGGGATAATACTTCAGCGGGTGGAACTTTCTGACGGGAAAGAGCTGCATCAGCTTCTTGTCTTCTCCGACATCATCCTGGCTAGAGTCCGATTCCACCGTAGTGGATTTGAGCAGAATGGTTTCATCCCAAGCGTCTGCGTAGAGCGCTATGAGTTTACTCTTCTTCGCGCGGAGCACCACGCTGAGCTGTGCTGGACCTCCACGTTGGAGAAACTTGTCAACATTGCAGGCGAGAAATTTCATCTTGGCGTAAATGAACTGCTTTGTGATACTCTGCGAGTCCACTTCCAAAAGGCCTGGATCAATCGAGCAGTGCAGGATGAAGTGGGTGGATGCAGCAAAGCCGAAGAGGTCCAACAAGAAGTTTCCAGCTGGACAGAAGCCTTGCTCGAGTTTTTCCTCTTCTGTGCAGTCGCTGCTGTCCAGAGCACCGCTGATGTTGTCGATATTGTCACAAATGTCCAGAAACACGACTTTCTCCTTCTCCAATACGTACATGACCACTCCGACCTTGAACAGGGTTGCAGCAATCTGGTTCTCCGTGAACTGATAGCCGAAGCCCATGATCTGGTCGTGGATAAATGTGGTGGTTCCACTCCGCATGGACCCACTGACCGCAATCACCTTGAGCCCTTGGGGCAGCTGCCACTCAGCTGGATCTCCCATTTTGTACTTTTGATCCTTTTCGTCCCACAGAATCAGAGGGACCACTCTGCACAGATTCAACGAAGTGGCGGAGTCGGCAGGTTTCTGAACTGAGAAATTTTCAACTGACGCCTCTTTGTGCGGATGAAATTTTTCGTCTGGATCGTTTTGAAACTGCTTAGGTGTGTCCTTTTCGTCCTTTTCTGTCTCTTGGTTATCAGAGTCAGCAGTGTTCATTCCAGAGGGTTGCAAGTCAGCATTTCGTGATTCTCCCCCGATGGCTCCAGAGCTCCGTTTGGCAGCATCACTTGCTGTCCTCGAAGTGGCAGTCTCGAATGTTTTAGGCGACGGCATGTGCGCCAACTGCTTGGCTTCGTCCGCTTCTCGTTTACGTTGCGCTTTGTACTGTAAGAGCTCCATGATGGAGCTGAATATGCGAGGCGCCGTCTCTTTCTTGATAGGTTTCTGAGATTGCTTGCTTCTTACATGCACATTTAGAGCAGCTGGTGGTGGTGGAGGAGGCGGCGGTGCGAACGTGTCACAAGTTACTCCTTCGGGAATACGAGAGCGATCTGTATTTAAAGTGCCACTTTTGCTTGTGGCAAAAGATGCTGAGGCATGCAATGAGGTGTCTGTGCCCAAAATGTAGGCGTTAAAACTTTCAGGATGCACATCACTACCAGTTTCCGACATTGGTACTGTTGATTGATGTTTCGGATCGCCGGTTTCTTTGAGCGATCCTCTATGCGGCTCGCCGGTTTCTTTAGATGAATCTGGATTTTCAGCACGACCAGTCTCCGGCATTGATAGCGGATTTAGTTTAGGTAGGGGTTGCAGTGGCGCATTTTCTTGCGTTGCGGGTTGCAGTGCTTGATGTCCTGAGAATGTGGGTTGCAGAGCTGGATGTCCTGAGGGTGTGGGTTGCAGAGCTGGATGTCCTGAGGGTGTGGGTTGCAGAGCTGGATGTCCTGAGGGTGTGGGTTGCAGTGCTGGATGTCCTGAGGGTGTGGGTTGCAGTGCTGGATGTCCTGAGAATGTGGGTTGCAGAGCTGGATGTCCTGAGGGTGTGGGTTGCAGTGCTGGATGTCCTGAGGGTGTGGGTTGCAGAGCTGGATGTCCTGAGGGTGTGGGTTGCAGAGCTGGATGTCCTGAGGGTGTGGGTTGCAGAGCTGGATGTCCTGAGGGTGTGGGTTGCAGTGCTGGATGTCCTGAGAATGTGGGTTGCAGAGCTGGATGTCCTGAGGGTGTGGGTTGCAGAGCTGGATGTCCTGAGGGTGTGGGTTGCAGTGCTGGATGTCCTGAGGGTGTGGGTTGCAGTGCTGGATGTCCTAAGGGTGTGGGTTGCAGTGCTGGATGTCCTGAGGGTGTGGGTTGCAGTGCTGGATGTCCTGAGAATGTGGGTTGCAGAGCTGGATGTCCTGAGGGTGTGGGTTGCAGTGCTGGATGTCCTGAGGGTGTGGGTTGCAGTGCTGGATGTCCTGAGGGTGTTGGTTGCAGTGCTGGATGTCCTGAGGGTGTTGGTTGCAGTGCTGGATGTCCTGAGGGTGTGGGTTGCAGTGCTGGATGTCCTGAGGGTGTGGGTTGCAGAGCTGGATGTCCTGAGGGTGTGGGTTGCAGTGCTGGATGCCCTGAGGGTGTGGGTTGCAGTGCTGGATGTCCTGAGAATGTGGGTTGCAGAGCTGGATGTCCTGAGGGTGTGGGTTGCAGAGCTGGATGTCCTGAGGGTGTGGGTTGCAGTGCTGGATGTCCTGAGGGTGTGGGTTGCAGTGCTGGATGTCCTGAGGGTGTGGGTTGCAGTGCTGGATGTCCTAAGGGTGTGGGTTGCAGTGCTGGATGTCCTGAGGGTGTGGGTTGCAGTGCTGGATGTCCTGAGAATGTGGGTTGCAGAGCTGGATGTCTTGAGGGTGTGGGTTGCAGTGCTGGATGTCCTGAGGGTGTGGGTTGCAGTGCTGGATGTCCTGAGGGTGTTGGTTGCAGTGCTGGATGTCCTGAGGGTGTGGGTTGCAGTGCTGGATGTCCTGAGGGTGTGGGTTGCAGTGCTGGATGTCCTGAGGGTGTGGGTTGCAGTGCTGGATGTCCTAAGGGTGTGGGTTGCAGTGCTGGATGTCCTGAGGGTGTGGGTTGCAGTGCTGGATGTCCTAAGGGTGTGGGTTGCAGTGCTGGATGTCCTGAGGGTGTGGGTTGCAGTGCTGGATGTCCTGAGAATGTGGGTTGCAGAGCTGGATGTCCTGAGGGTGTGGGTTGCAGTGCTGGATGTCCTGAGGGTGTGGGTTGCAGTGCTGGATGTCCTGAGGGTGTTGGTTGCAGTGCTGGATGTCCTGAGGGTGTGGGTTGCAGTGCTGGATGTCCTGAGGGTGTGGGTTGCAGAGCTGGATGTCCTGAGGGTGTGGGTTGCAGTGCTGGATGTCCTAAGGGTGTGGGTTGCAGTGCTGGATGTCCTGAGGGTGTGGGTTGCAGAGCTGGATGTCCTGAGGGTGTGGGTTGCAGTGCTGGATGTCCTGAGGGTGTGGGTTGCAGTGCTGGATGTCCTGAGGGTGTGGGTTGCAGTGCTGGATGTCCTGAGGGTGTGGGTTGCAGTGCTGGATGTCCTGAGAATGTGGGTTGCAGTGCTGGATGTCCTAAGGGTGTGGGTTGCAGTGCTGGATGTCCTGAGGGTGTGGGTTGCAGTGCTGGATGTCCTGAGGGTGTGGGTTGTAGTGGCGGATATTTTGGCGTTGGGGGTGTCGGTGGCGGATTTCCTGGTGGCGATGAAGTGTCTGTTGCAAGAAATTTTGAACGGAGAAGGTGATCAGTGTGAATATTTTGTTGTTGCCGTGCTGCTGAAGTGGTACCCTCCCCAGCCATATCCGTCTGTTTGATTGCATCCGCTTTGCCATTGTTGGCATCTTTCGGTACTGCTTCTTTATTATCCAGTTGTTTATTTTCTTGAGTCGCTTTCGCCGTTGCCGATCTGGACTGTTTGTTTGACTTTTGTGTGCTTTCTTGTTTCTGGGTTGATGTTTCTCGTTTATTTTCTGGAGCAGTCTTTGCCGTTGCCGATCTGGACTGTTTGTTTGACTTTTGTGTGCTTTCTTGTTTCTGGGTTGATGTTTCTCGTTTATTTTCTGGAGCAGTCTTTGCCGTTGCCGATCTGGACTGTTTGTTTGACTTTTGTGTGCTTTCTTGTTTCTGGGTTGATGTTTCTCGTTTATTTTCTGGAGTCTTCTCTGCTGCTACATCCTGCTTTTTTCCATCGGTGGTGTGGTTATCTTTTGAGGCTTCCGGATTACCCTCTTTGACCAACTCACAGGGCTGTTGCTGCTGTCTACTGGCCCGCAAATACCGGGCTCCAGTGATGGCCAGATCGCCTGCCATTGAGCAAAGAAGAAGAGATTGATCTATTTCACCGGTGAACGCCAACTGTCCAACGATATTTGATGCAGCGTGAGAAAAGAGTTCCGGGACGCTTGAGCTTAACCATCGGATTGCAGCAGCTGTGCCGCCCATTTGATTCAGCACAATGCTTTCAAGACGATCAGTGATAAATCGCTGGATTTGCGGTCCAATTTCTGGATGTTCGAGAGCGACAGGAACGATAGAAGCGAGGGCAGACGAGAAGACAGCGCGAAGAAGGTTTTCGTGCCAGGCCATGCCTCGCGCGAGATTTATAACAGCGTTAGCAATGGCACCTGTGATAGCACCTGCTGCACCCCGTATCAATACATTCGTAGCAAAGGCGCTGATACCCCATGCTTCCAACGCAGGAGTCAAACTGACAGTCGCAGCAGAGGCAGCAATAGAAAAAAGACCACTGACTAAACCGATCGCGGCACCTACGCCAACCTCCTTCCAGAACTGTTTCCAATCCAGATTCCTCCAAGCGCCGTAGAGAGCAGTTACGCCCGCACTGGTCAGTCCAGAGATGATGACGCTGACAGGTAATATAACGGGCACAAAAATTGTCAATGCAGCCGCCGCCAGAAGACAGGCTGCGCCGAACAGAAATTTAAAAAATCGTCCCCAGCTCATCTTTAGTTTTATGCTCTGCAATGTTTTGTGTAAAATTGTTCTCTTCGTTACGTGGCTACGAAATTTGGTTGGGTGCAAGGTGCACGAGATAATAGTAGATTGTGTATATGGTTTTGTCATAAAAATGATTCATTTTTGTCAACCGTAGTAAAAAAATTTTATGTCTTCCTCCAAAACGATATACGTAAGTACACGAGTGCTTCACGAATTTAAAATATTTTTCGTAGTCGTACGCAATATTTTCGAAGCGTTAAATAATAAGCATAAGAGCGTCAGACAAGATGACGCAGTAGCTAGGCTATTGCTGTGAACTTTTTATCAAAATATCTAAGTAGTAGGCAAGACAGGACTTCTGGTGCAAAATTGTCAAAAAATGGCCTTTCCCCCTTAGATCAACATCTACTAAAATCTATTGACACACAATGCGCTTACATCTAAAATCAGCTATCACAATACAATACCTACTGTTGTGTAGCCAAGGCTTGAAGTTTCCAGTTGAGTTGAACAGTAAAGTGCTAGGTGCGCACAGTTGCTTTATTTATATTTTTGTTATTCAAGAAAAACTAAATGATCGATATTTTAACTACACTAGAAAAACTGCACGATCGATAAATTAAAGAGCTAGAGACATCACGTGATTAATAATACATTAGACAGATAATTTATCAACTACTCTAATTAAAGTGGCAGTATAAGTAAAAGACAATAGCAATATAGTTAGCATTTACGTTATAGTAGAAATATTAGCGTAACAGTTTTCAATCATAAGTTTGAACACAACACCTACAACTGTTCATCTGAGGGGAGAAGGTGCAAAACAACGGCCTCTTTTAAAAATTATATAGCTTAAAACATTCGCATCTCAAGACCAACTCTCAAGACCAACTGGTCATTCCAACTGGTCTGGTCGCATTGCTGGTCTCGGCTACAGAGAAAAATCTCTGTCCCTCCCTATGCACACTGGTTGCCTTTCTGCGCACCATGCTTCTGTCACTAGACTATTTTTAACACAGGACAGAGTTCAGCATCACATTCTCTCGATCACAATTGATAACGCGAACTCTTCACTATTAAAATCCAATCCATCTTCATCTTCTGTTTGACAGTTAAAATACTTGTTTATGAAGAAAAAATACTTATTAATTGTTAACAAGAGATTCGAGAGATTGTCTCGAGCTTCTTCTGTTGCTTCTTGCTGAAGGAGCTCATCATAGAATGCGTCAAGCAGCTTCACGCACTCTTCGTGTGCTGCAGTGGCTGCATCGCACGCTTGCTGGATCGTTCCATGATCGGTGTCACTTTGTAGCAACAGTACAAGACGCTTTCGACCGGAATATTCAGCCTTCTCGTGGTTTCTTCTGTTGTTACACGAAATTTTGATTTGTAGGTTGCGAGTGCCCCGCCTGTTTTTTTCTTCGCCAGACTCCCCAGAGCTTTTATATCGGCGATGAAAAAATTCAGCGTTTCAAATTGGTGGTGCATACCCACCTCGTCATCTTCCACATCGGCCGTGCACAACACTCTGGCTATTTTTTTAACTACTTTTTTTAAACAGTCAGTTTTTTAGCTGACCGTTAAGCTTTGGAGGCCAATATCATATCTATTAGCGCGAGAATTAGAGCGAGGTGAGGTGAGGCGAGGCTAGATTGGTTGTGTATACGCTCGTATATCTTTGGTCTCTCTCTGCCTGGCAAGTCCACGATATTTCCACGGCAATCCTGTGGAATTTTACCGGTTGAACATGGAACTTCTCTTTGATAGGCAAACCCATGGAATTGCCGTGGAAATATCGTGAATTAACCTTCTGAATATGGAACTTCTCTAGGCAAACCCATGGACTTCCAGTGGAAATAACGTGAATTAACCGTCTGAATATGGAGCTCTCTCTGCTAGGCAAACCCATGGAATAGTCGTGGAAATATCGTGAATTAACCGTCAAACAGCGTACCTAAAACTGTAAACGTTACACCTCTTAGATGAACAGTTGTAGGTATTGCATTGTGATAGCTGATTTTAGATGTAAGCACATTGTGTGTCAATAGATTTTAATAGATGTTAATCTAAGGGGAAAGGCTATTTTTTGACATTTTTGCACCAGAACTCCTCTCTTGCCTAGCTACTACTTATATCTTTGATCATATATAATTTTAACAAAATTTTTAACTGGCTCTTTCTAATCAGACTTTGCGGTCGAGGGTAACTGTAATTTACGATCAATTGCAATATTACCATCATCATAAAACCAATGAATGGTGTCTAAGACTAATACAGAAAATTATGTAATTACCTTGATAAATTATTCCAAAATGGAGTAACTGTTGTCTCTCGCTTAAAAATTGGTTAGAGGCACCAAGCACCATATAGAGTTCATAATTAGTAAGTAAGCTTCAACTTAAATTTATTCACTTTGTTTTTATAGATACAAGCAAATTGCGTCTTTATAGACAGAATGAAATGGAGCTCCAAACAGAAGTTTTAATCATGAAGGAGGCAGGAATAAAGTTGCTGCCTAGCTTTTTATAGATGATGACACTTTTCTGTCCTTCTGTCGAATGGTGTACACTGGCTTTCTAAATTCGGTTTCTGTAGCTGCAGCAGGCTGTTATGATGAGTAGACATTTTATGCGTTTAACTTGGGGGTTAGAAAATATATCAAGTACAACAGAGAGCCGTCTGGTAAAAAGCATATTATTTAATTTTCGTTTCTGGCCACCTCTAACTCCTTTTTTGCACTCATCGGATGAGGTATGAATTTGAATTTGAATTGAAATCAAATCAAATTCAAATTCAAAGGATGAGCAGGCTAACGAGTACCCGAGCACCAAAGAGCATGCGTCACCCTCGCGTTTGGTTGAAGTCTATATTCTGTGGTTGAAGTAGAGAAGTTCTATTTTTCAGTTTGTTCTGTTAGGTTTGGCTTGAAATAAGATACCATGCAAGTCAAAAGCTCCGATATAAAATAAGGATTGGAAGTGCGTGTTAGATTTTTAAATAAACTAAGTTTTGTCCTGTTCATTAACTATTCTATTGTGAGCTATTAGTGTTTTAACCTCAATATTTCGCAGTGGCTCACATTTTTCAGCAGCCTTAAGCATAATGACTACAGTCGTCCGCTGATGCAGATTTTAAGTATACCTGCAAAAGATTTTCAAAGACAAGCATATGCTTACTAGCTGGCACCTGGTACGAGTTAATTCCACAGAATACACCAGAATGCTCAATCAAGTTCCCTGCGAAAAAGTTTTGAGGCAAAAACTAGCTAGCTAGGCTACTTCTAAGGTGAAGTGATTTGTGAGTAGTGCTGGCTTTTTTCATCAACCCGAGTGTATTGAGATCGATTTTGCCATAGACGATGTTTTTCGCTTGTCTTTCCGTCCATCTATCCTATCTATTTGATGCCCTAGTGTATAATATTTAACTCAGCTTAGTTGCCGATTACTGTGCCCTTACCCAAGCCTACCGGTCGAAGAGTTGCGACCATGCAGCAGCTAAGGCAGAAACTCAAGGTCGAGAGAGCACGACTGAGATGCCAAAATGATACTCTAAAACGGCGATGCGCCACTTCAAGTTTGACTGCTACCAGGCTTAGAAATCTGGCCCAAGCAGAAGTCTGTGCTCAGATCGCAAGCATGAGTGAAACGGTTCGTGGTGTGATTCAGGATCAGATCTCAAATGCGAAACGCCGGAGACCTGTTCTCTACGTTTTGCCACAGGGCTGCTTCACTACAGCCCCAGATGCCACCGATACTTGCGTAGCATTGGCTTACGGCTTCCATCAAGAATGACGATTAGGCGAAAAATCGGCACTTGCATGCGCCAGCCTGGAATCTACACAACAGTGAGCACACAAAGGAATGGCTTTCATCTCTCTCATCTTTGTACACACGCCTGCGTTTAAATCACTGGTGCAAAGCTCAACAGGTATTACTTCGAGCTGCCAGGAAGCGCGGAGCTCACAGTACGAGTGCAGCTTCAGCAGAACAACGAAAGCTGCG
Source organism: Macrostomum lignano (assembly GCA_002269645.1). NCBI lineage: Eukaryota > Metazoa > Platyhelminthes > Macrostomidae > Macrostomum > Macrostomum lignano. Next base: position 295,481 of record NIVC01000023.1, read on the forward strand.
ACGCCTGTTATCTGCTAAATTATAGGTTGCCTGTTGTTTGAGGCTTAAACTGCTGCTCATACTGCTGTCTTTAAACTGTTCTAGTTTGCAATTTTCATGCTAAATTTTCATGTACGGCTATATCACGTACCCCAATTGCTTAAACTGCTGCTCATACTGCTGCTTTTAAACTGTTCTAGTTTGCGCTGAATGTTCACAATTAATGTCTACATTTTTGTGTCGCTACAGCTGCAAATATACTATCGGGACTTTCTGTCCATAAAATGTTCCCCCTCGAATGGACGTACAAAAAGGTGACTACTTCTCACATTTCAGTACTCTGAATTTCAGATTATCTCTTCTTCACCTCAGGAGTAGTGTCTATGGTTTTATATTTCGGCTTTCGATTTGGAAGCTGATTGAGCATTCTGGTGTATTCTGTGGTTAATTCGTATAAATATACGAAAATGTTTAGTGGGACTTCTTTAAATGACACAGAACGGGTGTAATACTGAATCAAGTTTAAACTAACCGGTCTATAATACCCGAGCGCGGTGCATTTTACTCTTGCTTGGCAATACGAAACTGATGGTGAATTTCAGAAATAGATTAAAGATTCATGGATGACATGAGATTTTTATAATGGGGAGTCTATCCCAAAGTGGCTGCCAAACCACCAGAGGATCGAGAGACGGTTGTCGAAAGCGCCCCGTAGTGCGTCGGTGTCGTTGACGTAGTTAGGGTGGTAGCTAGATCGTCCGTGAATTAAGTCACTTAAGAGTCCACTTGAACAACTGAACTTGTGAAACATTCATACCCGGAATTTCGAAGCACACTTGGTGGATTCACTTTATTTGGCTTATCTGATGATATGATGAGTGATAGTGATTTTCGTTTCTATGGACTTTTCTTTATAGCCAGTCGCTCGTAATTCGACAGGAAAGGGTAATAAACCATGCTGATCTGAAAGCTGCTCAATAGTCTGTCTATACTCGTTAAATTAATCACTAAATGCATATATTTGGTTGCACGTATTACACTGCACAAGCGTAAAACATGTAGTTTTAGCCCGTAACCTTACAATGAGCAAAGAAGCTGGAGCTGTCGTTTAGGCAGCCGCAACTGGCAAAACAGTTGGGAGTTGTCAAAGCAAATCAATCAAGTGTTATTTCCAAATTAAATTATTACAGTAAAGAGATCAGTGTATATACTGTTTGCTGTGAGGCAGAAAAATTAGTAATAGAATGGGCAAGACAGGCTGGGCTGCTGAAGTAAGAGAGCTACGAGGTAGCTACTTCAGAAGTAGAACTGACAAATCGGTGGGGACACGCAAAAAAGAAAAGGTACATTGTAGAGTGGACCAAACCGGTTCTGGGGAGGGCCATATAAGTCTGAAGAAGACGGTGCAGACAAGAGTTGGAAAGGTTGGAGTCGAACCACCCCACCCACCTCGAGGGGTCTGAGCCATGGCAACAAAAAAGCAAATACTGGCACAACTCTCCTGGGGCAGAAAATAAAACTACAATCGTACGCGTAAACATTTAGCCTAGTCTTCGTCTCTTGTGCCTTGTAGCAGCACCCACCCTACGGAAAATAGGCCAAATAGACTAGGCTGGCACTAGCGAGACACAGACTTCGGTAAAATAGGCGTACTGCTTTTTAGTCGTAAATTATAGCAGGTATATTTCCTAGCCCCTCTTTTCGCGCATTTAATAATAATTAATATTTCGAGCATTGCTACTCTTTATGATGATTGCATGCATAGCAAATTATTTCAATCTTTACGAGTCAAACTCTGTCCTTAAAACGATTTTAAAGGCGCTGAAACGTCAGCGAACAGGCTGCTGCTGATCTTGACTAGATGTCACTTTGAAGAGTTCGCTTTAGCACACTAGAGAGAGAGGGAAAGAGAGAGAGAGAAAGAGAAGAGAGAGAGAAATTAATCTAGTGTCTAAACGCACGAGCTCCCACTTCCAGACCTCAAGCCTGGGAACAAGGTTCAGTGTTCACTTACTGATGCGGGCTCCTCTTCTTTGTCGGGCAGGTTCTCCGAGCTCGTCTCTTCAAATATTCTTCCTCCGGAGTAGTCTTGAATTATAGAATCGGCCGAATATGAGAGCTTAATAACTTAGTCCGTCGATGTCAGTATATTCCTAGAGTGCAGAAATCGATATATTCCTCGAGTGCAGAAATCAATATATTCCTCGAGTGCAGAGATGCGCCCTAATAACAAAGTCAACTCTATAACAATAACGAGGTCCTCCGAAAGGGCGTCTTCTTCTAGAAATAACGGAATCGGAGTCGTTTGCTCCTATCGGTTACTCTAGGGTACCAAAATCAATCAGTCAGTAATCAACTAAGAGTATCGGAATCGGTCCGCAGATCCTATCCAATCCCTTAGGAATAGGGAGGCCTCAAATTCAATAACTCAATAAATCGACTTATCAGTAACGGCCGGCAATATGACACAGCTCTCAATAATCGAACAACAAAGACTTCAAATAACAAAGACTCGAACAAAGGTTTACCAATTGGTGTTTGTCTCTCTCAGAGATATAGCCTTGCTTAGTAACTCTGGCTAAGCCTAAGATCTCTTAAGGCTGCTCCGAGTCTGAGGTTTCAGCTCGGATTTTTGCTTGTATTTATACACGATTTCATTCAACCTTGAGCTTCAAACTGGTTTTATTGATAAGAATCAAAAGATGGACTTTGTCTCTTGACCGGTGGGGTTTTACATAGGAAAGGGGTGAAGCCTAGATCGCATTTAACTTGACCTTTACCATATTTGGAAATTTAGGTTGAAAACCGGTTTTTTGGACTATGTAACAATCACTCGCTGTTACGTGATATTGCATGCATTACTGAAAATAGAGTATGACGCATGTTAGTTTTAAATGGTATTCATGTTTTTATCTTGCTACTTTTAGTAGGCTACTATGCTTGGAGATCTCTACAACTTGAGCTGCTGGTGATGATGTCTTCTCTACCTACCCTAGAAGGTTCTTAGGGGATTAACAGAATGTCCGACGCCGAAAGCAGAAGTACTTGTGCGACTCAAGTCAAGCCACTCAGCCAGGATGTGTGGTTACTGACTCATATTATCAAAGAAGCAGTCTTCTGATACACCGAGTCAGCCATTCTCTTCACTAGCATACCAAATTTAGCTGTATTCAAAGATTGCTGAACAAAAATTTCTTTTCTCGCGTTTTCAAAACATTTTTATCAGTCTATCCATCAAAGTTGCCAAGCGATAGCGTTTTCGTGGGTAAAAACTACATAAAATTCGAAAAAGTCCATTGCGAGTTGTATAGTTATAATGCCCTATTCGACTACTATTCAGTAGTAAGCCCACAGGTGAAGTCACACTTCTGACATTTTTTCAATGCCGCTCTGTGCTGTGTTCAAAGTCTACATTTCAATATGATTTTCGGCAAGTGGATAGGGCATCGAGATTCATGTACTAAGTTTACAAGGTACTGATGATCACATCATCAAGGTACGCTTGATTTACACTTGTCACTAGTACATGTTTACAGCAAACTTTTCGAAAACTGTTGGCGACTGCTCACTCACAATTTCTTGAGTCACATATCCCGAAAGCATATAATGCATATAAAATCAATTCAAAAGCCCTACTAGTGACGCTCAAGATTTCCAGCGATGCCTGCAATAGACAATCACAAAAATAATGAACGCCACTATAATACTAGGTACACTTTCTTTAAAATATTTCTGATGAAAAAATATAGAATCTCAATAACCATTTTTGCGTTTTATTAAGACATAAACGGTAAAGTTACGCTTTCGTGTAGTAGCGTTTAAACGAAATTTTTCTCTTAAAAATCTGTTCCTTTAAGCGATAGTGTCACTAATAGTTCTAATTTAATATAACAAGCCAAGAAATACTGAATAAGAGGGAATTAAATATACATAGAATTAATTACACGTACCTTATCACACAAATTGCAAAATAATGTAATATATGACCTCCGTCATAGGGAAAGCTAGGTTAGCACTTTCCAAGAAATGGTAACAAAGAGACTTAATTCTAGCACTAAATCAAAATATTGTAGAGTAAAAAAATTGTTATTGAAAAAATTCGGCAAGGAAAACTTCATAAAAATAGAGAAAAAACATTTGATGAAGGTTCACAGTAAAACTATAGCAATAACAACAATTAAGTTATAATAAAATATTTCGAGTAAATAAAGAGTAATCAGAGCTCTCAATATAATAGCTCTCAGAGAAGTTACGAGCCTGAAAATGTAACAGCGTATATAAAACGTCAAAAAGAAACGCGAGCACTTCCAACTTTGTAACACTATAATTAAAAATTTGCTGATCATATTCTCTAATAAAATCAAACTGTCGGCATGAATCGTGAGTATATAATTGTTACTAAGTAAAATTCGTTCACGAAAGCTGAATAAATACATACTCGTAGATAAAAAGTGCTTTAAAAAGTTTACAGTAGCGAATTCATAGCATTATCGTCAAGTTACATTATAATAATAAATGGAGAGTAATCACAGCTCTCCATGTATACATTCAACAGCTCTGAGAGAACTTACCAAGGAACACTGTATATAGCTACATGGGAGGAAATTACGAGCCTGTCAGTCTATTAAAAACGTCGAAAAATGATTGCGTCGTCGGCTAATAATATGTATAATATTTTAAATATTATACATAATATATATATATAATATATATATTAAATATATTTATAATATAATATTATTATTAATATTATTATAATATATATATATATATTATATATTATATATATAATATATATATATATATATTAAATATAATATAAATATAATTAAATATATATTAAATATTAAATATATAATATACATAATATATATATTAAATATTATACATAATATATTATACATAAATATTTTAAATAATTAAAATATTTAATATTTTAATAATACGTGCAATCTGCTCATCGGAGAATCCGACTCGCTCATCGGCCACCTGTCTCTTGTGCCAGTAGAGCTTCACATTCCTGACGTCGGATAGGCTGCCAATGTTTTGGCCGAGATGCTTCCGCTTGGCGTCGATCAGGGAGAGGCCGGATGTTTCCTGGAATCGTAGCTTACGTCAGTTGAAGCGTCATTCACTAAATCAGAATAAAAATATTCAGCAGAACTAATCGCTACTTCACTTTAACAAGTTTAATAATTGGTTTATCCAACCTTACCTGCAGATTCCATAGGAAAATCAGAGTTTGGAACTTCAGCTCAGCACCGTCTTGATCCGTGAACCTGTTAATGTCGAGAACCAGTTTCACTGCTGTCTCGACAGCTTCCGAGCTGATGGCTGCTTTTGCGTACTCGGTCTTGCCCTCGGTGCTCAGCTTCTTGTAGAACAGCCGCAGAAACTCGAGTGACAAATCGCCGTCGCTGTCGCAGCACCGGAAGTAGACAGCGCTGAGCTTGTTGTACAGCATGAGAGCGGCAGACGCGCTGCGGTAGCATCCGGCAAAGGGTTCCTTGGTCTCTGTTTCGCTCGGCAAGCAGCGGGACAGCTGATCAATAGCGTGAGCGCGAACTCCTCCAATTTGCTGAGCAAATATCGCGAGAGACAACTTTTTATATTCTTCCTCTTCACTGCTCAGCAGCAGCTCCGTAAGAACATGGGAGAATATGGTTGTTGGAGTGTCGCTGTCCTTGATGGCGCGTTTCAGCAAAGTGTCCAGAATCGGCTGAAGACAGTCGTTGCGCAGAAGGAGAAGCTGAAGCTCTCCGAACTGTTGCTTCTCAAGCAGTCGCTGCTCTTGTCGGCGCATTGTGTTCATGTCTTGAACTTTCTCTTCTGGTTGCTGCTGTTGTTTTTCACCTTCATTTCTAATCCGGTGTTCCTCATGCATCGCCCGAGCCGCCAGTCCAAGGACAGCTCGGTATGAGGGTAGGTCAACAAAGTTGCGCAACTGGTAGACAACGAAGTCTCGGAGCTTCTGAATATTAATAATAATTTTTGACAGGTTCGTCTCCTCGAGTTGCAGCATGCAGTGAATTATGCAAGCCTGTTGCCGAAGACAGTCAGGGTCCGGGTCATTGCGACACAATTTCTCCCTGAAGATCTGATAGGCATTTGGTGATTCGTCATTTCGAAGCTCCAGTATCTGTCGCGCCGTTCGCGTTCCAATCTCGAAGAAGAGGCGATTGAAAAAGGCTTCCGTGATTCGCTGCCACCTCTTTTGAGTGTCAGCATCCGTGTTCTTCATTCTGACTGCTTGCGTCGTTAGGTGGTCCGGGTCGCATCGAAGTTTTTTCTGAATCACTTCTTTATATTTTTTGATGAATTCATCTTCAGATACAGTTTCACCAGCGCGTTCAAAGGCATTGAGCGCCAGCTTCTCAGCAAGCTCCTTGGCGTCGAAGGACACCTCGCACAAGAGTTTCTCAAAATTAACCTCGCTCTGAGGAAGTTGATATTTTCCAGTAAAGTCGTTGGCGTATGTGCTCATGGGAAATCTAACATCATTCTCAACCATATTCCTCAGTGTGAGCAGTATGTAGCGGCGCATCGTGCTGGACTCTGGGAAAAATCGATTGGATGCCAGACAGCGGATCGCGATGCCCACCACACCGTGTCGCGCCAGAGACAGCTTGTAGCCAAAGTCGGCGGCTCGGGCTAAAAACATCCAAGCACCATCAAACATTGTGCAGACGGCTTCGTCAGTGAGGAGGCTCAGAGCAGAGGATTCATTGATCGCTAATCTGACAAAGAGGAACTCCAGCATCGGATCCTCGCACCAGATAAGAACGGTGTAGCCTCTTAGACTGGCTTCCAAGCAGCGATTTTTCAGTTCCACCTCTCTGGGATTAGAAATGCTGAGTCCCGTCCTGAGGATGACTTCCGCGAATTTGAGGATGCATTGGAACGGAGTGGTTGGATCTCGCATGTCCTCGGCAGACTGCTGAAACTCTTCTGTCTTCGCGTGGCACCAATCCTGCGCTTCTTTTAACCTGCTGTGTAGGTCGTGATGCGGATTTTTTTTTTGCAGAATACTTCTGGAGCTCCGTTACAAGTTCGTAGAATCGCGCTAAACGCTCTTCGACAGGACTTTGTGGTTTTTGTTTCACATTGCACTCGTTGGCGTACTTGAGTAGCGCAGCTTGCAGCTCTTCGTTCTCACTCAGCTCGCGCCAGACCTGCGGCCAGTGGACGGTGAGTTCTGGCAGATATTCATTGTGAAATGACGCTAAGTGAGCTTTAGATTGCTGAATGGCCTCCTTGATTGTCTCTCGCTGCTTTGAGAGTTTCTCATTTATGTGGATTGAGATCCCACCTTGATCAGGATAATACTTCAGCGGGTAGAACCTTCTGACGGGAAAGAGCTGCATCAGCTTCTTGTCTTCTCCGACATCATCCTGGCTAGAGTCCGATTCCACCGTAGTGGATTTGAGCAGAATGGTTTCATCCCAAACGTCTGCGTAGAGCGCTATGAGTTTACTCTTCTTCGCGCGGAGCACCACGCTGAGCTGTGCTGGACCTCCGCGTTGGAGAAACTTGTCAACATTGCACGCGAGAAATTTCATCTTGGCGTAAATGAACTGCTTTGTGATACTCTGAGAGTCCACTTCCAAAAGCTCTGGATCAATCGAGCAGTGCAGAATAAAGTGGGTGGATGCAGCAAAGCCAAAGAGGTCCAACAAGAAGTTTCCAGCTGGACAGAAGCCTTGCTCGAGTTTTTCCTCTTCTGTGCAGTCGCTGCTGTCCAGAGCACCGCTGATGTTGTCGATATTGTCACAAATGTCCAGAAACACGACTTTCTCCTTCTCCAATACGTACATGACCACTCCGACCTTAAACAGGGTGGCAGCGATCTGGTTCTCCGTGAACTGATAGCCGAAGCCTATGATCTGATCGTGAATAAATGTGGTGGCTCCACTCCGCATGGACCCACTGACCGCAATCACCTTGAGCCCTTGGGGCAGCTGCCACTCAGCTGGATCTCCCATTTTGTACTTTTGATCCTTTTCGTCCCACAGAATCAGAGGGACCACTCTGCACAGATTCAATGAAGGGGCGGAGTCGGTAGGTTTCTGAACTGAGAAATTTTCAACTAACGCCTCTTTGTGCGGATGAAATTTTTCGTCTGGATCGTTTTGAAACTGCTTAGGTGTGTCCTTTTCGTCCTTTTCTGTCTCTTGGTTATCAGAGTCAGCAGTGTTCATTCCAGAGGGTTGCAAGTCAGCATTTCGTGATTCTCCCCCGATGGCTCCAGAGCTCCGGTTGGCAGCATCACTTGCTGTCCTCGAAGTGGCTGTCTCGAATGTTTTAGGCGACGGCATGTGCGCCAGCTGCTTGGCTTCGTCCGCTTCTCGTTTGCGTTGGGCCTTGTACTGTAAGAGCTCCATGGTGGAACTGAATATACAAGGCGCCCTCTCTTTCTTGGTAGTTTGCTGAGCTTGCTGGTTTCTTACATGCACAGCGGCTGGTGGCGGTGGAGGAGGCGGCGGTGAGAACGTATCACAAATCACTCCTTCGGGCATTCGAGAACGATTCTTATTCGAAGTGCCACTTTTGCTTGTAAAAGATGCTGAGAGATGCAATGAGGCGTCTGAGCCCAAAACGTTGGTGCTTAAACTTTCAGGATCTTCATGCTGAGCAGTCTCCGACATTGGTGCCGTTGGTTGATTTTCCGGATCACCGGTCTCTTTGAGCAATTCTCTGAATAGGTCACCGCTCTGTTTAGGTGGCTCACCGATCTTTTTGGGTGGTTCTTTTGGTGGGTCATCGGTCTCTTCTGATGGCTCTTTTTGTGGATCATCAGTCTCTTTGAGCGGTTCTTCTGGTGTCTCACCGATCTCTCTAGGTGGTTCTTGGGGTTGCTCTCCAGTCTCTTTGGGTGGCCCACCAGACTCTTTAGGTGGCTCACCGGTCTTTTTGGGTGGCTCACCGGTCTCTTTGGGTGGCTCACCGGTCTCTTTGGGTCGCGTATCTCTTCGATCATGTCTAAATTCAACAAAATTTTCTATCAGGCTCTTTCAGTCAGAATTTTGTAAGACTTGATACGTTTGCTACGAGCGTACTGTATATTACCATCATCATAAAACAAATTAATGGCGTCCATGCTTCGGACTAATGAAAAAATAGGTAAATACCTTGATAAACTGTTCCAAAATGGAGTAACTGTTCAATTCCCTCTCGCTTACATTAAAATTAGGTTAGAGGCACCAAGCACCTAATGTAGCTCAGAATTAGTAAGTAAGCTTCAATTTCAATTAATCACTTTGTTTTTATAGCTACAAGGTATAAGCTAATTGCGTCTTTATAGACAGAATAAAATTGGGCTCCAAACAGAAACTTTAACCATGAAGGAGGCAGGACTTTAAGTTTCTGCTTTGTAGTTTATAGATGATGACACTTGTCTTTCCTTCTGTCGAATGGGGTACACTCGCTTTCTGCATTCTGTTTCTGTAGCTGCAGGCTGTCATGATGCCTAGACACTTAACGCGTATAACTGGGGCTTAGAAAATATATAAGTTATACAATAGGGGGCCTGGTAAGCCTATTTTTTAATTGTCTTGATTCTGGGCATCTCCAACTCCTTCATTGCACTCATCGCATAATGCGTCGCCCTCGCTTTGTCTTAGCCTCGCTTCGGTTCGGAGCATTTAGCTAGTTTTTTTAACCAGAGTATTTTGTAGTGGCTCTTGTTTTTTCAGCAGCCCTATAAAGCATATTGAATACAGCCTTTAAGTAGATCCACAAAAGGCTTTCAAAGAGAAGCTTTCACAGTGCTTACTAGCTGGCACCTGGTTTGAATTCAAGACAGATGCGAAAAAAATATAATAAGACTTCTTAAATAACACAGAAAGGCAAAATAACCGAATCAAATTTATGACCAACCGGACTGTAATATCTGAGCGCTGTGCATTTTACTATTGCTTGCCAATACGAAACTGATCGTGAATTCCGGAAATGGATGAGAGATTCATGAATGACATGAGATTATTATAATGGGGAGTCTACTCGAAAGTGGCTGCCAGACCACCAGAAGATCGAGGCGGTTGTTGAAAGAGCCCCGTTGACGTCAAAGTTGGAGCGGCTGCTTAATTCAGTGCACTCGCCAGGATGCTTCAAGCATGTTGAATAGTAATGGTGTCTGTACTGAGGCTCTGCAGCTAGACAGAGGGTCCAGCTTCAACCATCCTGCTTCATTGGCACCTTCATCTGGCGGGCTGAGCTATCCGAACGGGGGACTGCTTACTATATGACGTTGATTGATGTGTGGCTGAGAACTCGAGTCTTCTTTAATAAATTCGATCCTGCATTTACTGTTGAAGGCCGATGGTTTGCATGTATTCTTTATTTGACTTTCTGATGCAACGACAAAAATCTCTGAAAAAAGAGATTTTTTTATTAAAACACCTTAAAAACACAACAAAACTGCTAAACATCAAAGAAGCGCAATTTCAACCATAGAAGAGCCAACATATCGAACATAAGAGTTACCATGTCAAACATAGAAGAGCCACCATGTCAAACATAAAAGAGCCACCATGTCGAACATAAAAGAGCCACCATGTCGAACATAAAAGAGCCACCATTTCGAACATTAAAGAGCCACCATGTCGAACATTAAGGAGCCGCCATGTCAAACATTTAAGAGCCACCATGTCGAACATAAAAGAGCCACCATTTCGAACATTAAAGAGCCGCCATGTCGAACATTAAAGAGCCGCCATGTCAAACATTTAAGAGCCACCATGTCGAAAATTAAAGAGCCACCATTTCGAACATTAAAGAGCCACCATGTCGAACATTAAAGAGCCGCCATGTCAAACATTTAGGAGCCACCATTTCGAACATTAAAGAGCCACCATGCGAACATTAAAAAGCCGCCATGTCAAACATTTAAGAGCCACCATGTCGAACATAAAAGAGCCACCATTTCGAAAATTAAAGAGCCACCATGTCGAACATTAAAGAGCCGCCATGTCAAACATTTAGGAGCCACCATGTCAAACATAAAAGAGCCACCATGTCGAACCTTTAAGAGCCACCATGTCGAACATAAAAGAGCCACAATTTCGAACATTAAAGAGCCACCATGTCGAACATTAAAGAGCCGCCATGACAAACATTTAGGAGCCACCATGTCAAACATTAAAGAGCCACTTTGTCGAACATTAAAGAGCCACCATGTCAAACATAAAAAGCCAACATGTCAGACATTAAAAAGCCACCGTATCAAACATAAAAGAGTCACCATGTAGAACAAAAAAGATCCACCATGTCGAACATTAAAGAGCCACCATGTCAAACATAAAGAGCGACCATGTCGAACATAAAGAGCCACCATGTCAAACATAACGAGCCACCATGTCAAAAATTTAGGAGCCACCATGTCAAACATTTAAGAGCCACCATGTAGAGTATTAAAGAGCCACCATGTCGAACATAAAAGAGCCACCATGTAGAACATTAAAGAGCCACCATGTCAAACATTTAAGAGCCACCATGTCAAACATATATGTGACTTTATGTTAAACATTAAAGAGCCACCATGTCGAACATTAAAGAGCCACCATGTCAAACATTAAAGAGCCACCATGTCGAACATTAAAGAGCCACCATGTCCAACATATATGTGACTCCATGTCAAAAATTAGGGAGCCATCATGTCAAACATAAAAGAGCCGCCATGTCAAACATAAAAGGACCACCATGTCAAACATTAAAGAGCCACCATGTCGAACATTAAAGAGCCACCATGTCGAACATTAAAGAGCCACCATGTCAAACATTAAAGAGCCACCATGTCAAACATTAAAGAACCACCATGTCAAACATTAAAGAGCCACCATGTCCAACATATATGTGACTCCATGTCAAAAATTAAGGAGCCATCATGTCAAACATAAAAGAGCCGCCATGTCAAACATAAAAGGACCACCATGTCAAACATTAAAGAGCCACCATGTCGAACATTAAAGAGCCACCATGTCGAACATTAAAGAGCCACCATGTCGAACATTAAAGAGCCACCATGTGAAACATTAAAGAACCACCATGTCAAACATTAAAGAGCCACCATGTCCAACATATACGTGACTCCATGTCAGACATTAAAGAGCCATCAAGTCAAACATTAAAGAGCCATCATTGCAGACAGTAAAGTGCCACCAGGTCAACATTAAAGAGCCACAATGTCAAAAATTAAAGAGCCACCATGTCTAACATTACAGAGCCACCATTTCGAACATTAAAGAGCCACCATGTCTAACTTTAAGAGCCACCATGTCAGACATTAAAAAGCCACCGTATCAAACATAAAAGAGTTACCATGTAGAACATTAAAGAGCCACCATTTCAAACAGTAAAGAGCCACCATGTCAAACATAAAAGAGCCACCATGTCAAACATTAAAAAGCCACTTTGTCTAACATTAAAGAGCCACCATGTCAAACATTAAAAAGCCACCATGTCAAACATAAAAGAGCCACCATGTCAAACATAAAATAGCCACCATGTCAGACATTAAAAAGCCACCGTATCAAACATAAAAGAGTTACCATGTAGAACAAAAAAGCCACCATGTCGAACATAAAAGAGCCACCATGTAGAATATTAAAGAGCCACCATGAAGAACATTAAAGAGCCACCGTGTCAAACATTTAAGAGCCACCATGTTAAACATAGAAGAGCCATCATGTCAAACATTTAAGAGCCACCATGTCAGACATTAAAAAGCCACCGTATCAAACATAAAAGAGTTACCATTTCGAACATTAAAGAGCCACCATTTCAAACATAAAAGAGCCACCATGTCAACATTAAAAAGCCACCATGTCGAAAATAAAAGAGCCACCATGTAGAATATTAAAGAGCCACCATGAAGAACATTAAAGAGCCACCATGTAAAATATTTAAGAGCCACCATGTCAAACATTTAAGAGCCACCATCTCAAACATATTTGTGACTTTATGTCAAACTTTAAAGAGCCACCATTTCGAACATTAAATAGCCACTATGTCAAACATTAGAGAGCCGCCGTGTGAAACATAAGGAGCCACCAGGTTAAACATTAAAGAGCCACCATGTCAAACAATAAAGAGCCACCATGTAAAACATAAAAGAGCCACCATGTCAGACAATAAAAGCCACCGTGTCAAACATTAAAGAGCCACCATGTCAACATAAAAGAGCCACCATGTCAAACATCAAAGAGCCACTATGTCAAACATAAAAGATACACAATTTCAAACGTAAAAGTAAGCGAATTTTAAAGGAGCCACTATAATGCTAAGGAAATTGTCGCACTAGCTACTTATTGTCCGGTGGATGCTTGCTATCTGGGGGATGCTTACTATTTGGGGGACGCTTGCTATCTGGGGATGCTTGCAATCTGGGGAATGCTTGCTATCTGGGGGATGCTTGCTGTCTTGGGATGATTTCTTTTTGCATTGCACTTCATTTGAGTATTTTGTGTTTTCTTTGTGAAGGCTTTATTTGGCTATCTTTTTGTTACTTGTAGAGAACAGAGATTCTATACAGATGTCCCCCAACGGGGGGCGAAGATTGCTAGTAGGAGCTAAGAACGATCTTATCTTATGATGGCTTTATAGAACTAGCCCAATTTCTCTACGGCCTGTGGTGCAGGCTGTTGTAAAGTGAGTTTACTCACTGGTTTGTTTTGCTAGTCGGTGTTTGGGGGTCAAGGGATCCGATGTACATGCGCGCTCTGTTTGTATATGTACATGCGTTCTCGAGTAAATATAAGAATAGCTCCACCCTTCGGGTGAGGGTTTGAATTTTGTTTGTTGGACTAAACCTGACTGGCTTGTCTCTCGCTCACTACATTTTGGTGTCGCGCGGAGAAATACATTTATTTGGGCCAGCGTGATTCAGCACAAGTGCGAACTCTAAAATCTGCCAAGTCATGAGCAGCACAGAAGGTGCAAATGCAAGTGCAATTGGCGACCCACAGCGAGGGTCCCAACAAGCAGCAGCCCAACAGTCAAGCAGAGATACAGCCAACAGAATGAGTGTCAACATTTCGCCACCGCAGCCGTTTCTGCCAGCCGCTGGAGCACCGCCGATTGAATGGAACCGATGGAAAGCAATGTTCAGCAACTACCTGCTAGCATCGGGAGCCATCGATCTGCCGGAGCAAAGAAAACAAGCGTTGCTCATCCACTGTTTGGGTGCAGAGGGACAAAACATCTGCATGTCTCTACAGGCCAGCAGCAATCAGGAGGAAGGAGAGCATCCGCCATCAACAGTTAATGACACGCTGAAGCTCTTGGACATGCACTTCGGACCCAAGGTCAACGTAGTTGCTGAGAGGCACAGATTCCGACAGAGAGCTCAGCGACCGGGCGAAAAGATCAGCGACTTCGTTGCCGCGCTGCGAAACCTGGCTTCGAACTGCGACTTCAAGACCTTCCAGGAGGAGATGCTGTGTGACCAGCTCGTCGAGAAAGTGCTCAGCAACCACATCAGGGAGCGACTGCTTGTGGAGCCGGAGCTGACCTTGGCGACAGCTGTGCAGTTGGCGGAGCGACTGGAAACTGGACTGCTGGAGGCCCAGGCCATCAAGGGAGGCAGCCACGCAGACCCAAGCAGCTCGTGTGGAGTCCAGCAGATCAGCAAGGCCAAGAACAGTGGAGCCGCGGCAAGACAGCACGAGGCACTGAAGCCGACAGCCGACGGCCGGAGCTGCGGCTACTGTGGCTCAGCGGCGCATTTCGGTGGACAGACCTGCCCAGCAAAGGGGCAGAAGTGCAAGTCCTGCGGTAAGCGTGGGCACTTTGCCAGAGTCTGCAGGAGCGGAAACCGAGTGCGACAGCTTCAGGATGAGTACTCAATCTGCGCTGTGGCGACAGCTGCGGCAGCAAGCAAGCACTGCGAAGTGCTGCTGAACGGGAGGCCTGTCAAGCTGCTCGTTGACTCCGGTTCGCGAGTCTCCATCATCACCTAGAGGACGTACAACAGACTTCTGTCCAACTTGCCCCTGCAGGCGTCATCACGGAAGCTGGTCGCTTTCAACGGCAGCAAGATCTGCGTGCTTGGTGACATCCTGACCTCGGTGCAACTCAAGGACAAGGTAGTGCCTTACGTCAACCTTAGCGTGGTCAATACCGGATCTGACATCCTGGGGTGCGACCTCATGGATCAGCTGGGACTGCGGATCGTCACTGCAGACGGTGAGCGAGTGCAGACAGTCGGCACCAGAGCCCTGCCTGACTGGATCCCAGGCCGGTTCGACCAGTTGACTCAGGGACTCGGACACATCAAGGGATTTCAGCACAGGCCGCGAGTCAACCCCGCGGTGCAACCGACTGCTCAACCGTTGCGCAGAGTGCCGCTCAGCTTAAGAGAGTCGGTTCAAAAGAAGTTCAAGTGGCTCAAAAGAACCCGACCGCCCCAATTCCGGGTCGGCGACCTGGTGCAAGTGCGATCTCCGCGGATGCGAGGCAAGCTGCAGAGCCACGAGTCACCACCTCTATGGGTCAGCGACATCATCAGCCCGACGATCGTCAGGTTAGAGGACGGCTCAAGGTGGCACACCAGCCTCTGTATGCCTCATGCGGAGCCCGAGGGTGCCAGCACGACTTCGGCAACGGCAATGCCGCCACAGCCGCCAGTGGCTGCAAAGCCGGCAGAGCCAGAAGGCCCGACGGACCCGCCGCCGGCGACCGCTGAGGCCGACGTGGAGCTGCGGCGCAGTACGCGACTGCGGGCACCACCGTTGTGGTACGGCTAGGTCGTGACGCATTGATTGCCAGCTGTGAAGGGAATTTGTTACTGTTAAGGACAATGTCGTGAGGGTGAATGTTGTAGAGTGAGTTTACTCACTGGTTTGTTTTGCTAGTCGGTGTTTGGGGGTCAAGGGATCCGATGTACATGCGCGCTCTGTTTGTATATGTACATGCGTTCTCGAGTAAATATAAGAATAGCTCCACCCTTTGGGTGAGGGTTTGAATTTTGTTTGTTGGACTAAACCTGACTGGCTTGTCTCTCGCTCACTACACAGGCCACCCTTTCGGAATTAAGATGACTTATTTTCAAGTAGCCAGGAAGAGGTAATTTAAACTATTTCGATCTGAGAGCTTCTCGAGAGTCTGAAAAGTTTTCTACACCTCGTTGAATGAATCGCTAAATGCATGTAGCTGAATACCAGCACTGTATGAGCGTACGAGTACAACATGTACTTTCAGTCCGTATCCTTAAAGTAATCAAATTTAATCATTCTGTAACCCTCATCGTGATCTCCCAGCGCAGCCTACGTGCACCTGAAGCTGTCGTTTAGGCAACCGCAACTGGCAAAGCAGTTAAGAGTTATCAAAGCCAATCAATCAATTGTTATTTCTTAATTAAATTAATGCAATAAAGAGATCACCGTATGTACTGTTATCTTTGAGGCAGAAAAATTAGAAATAGCATGGGCAAGACAGGCTAGGCTGCAGAAGTATGAGAGCTATGTAAAATTAAGAAAGCGTTGACGACAGAGATAAAGAATTGAAGATAGCACGAAAAGGGACCGAAATATGAGGCCAATTGAAAATAAGAAAAAAACGACAAGGTACATTTTAGAGTGGGCCAAAACTAATTCTGGGGAGGGCCAAGGCTAAAGAAGACAGCAAGGCAACGGTCGAACTGCATTACGTCATACGACCCGTAATTTTAGCAGGTGTATTTCTCTCGCCCTCTCTCGCCCGGTAGCCGAGTACTTATGTAGCGGACGAGCTGGCAGAGATTCTCGGGCCTGAAAACGTCAGAAAGGTTCAGTTTTTGGGCCGAGGTAGGTGAGCCTGTCCTGAGTAAAAGCAAGGCATTCACAGATGAAGTGCTCCGCATTCTCAACACCGGAGAGGCAGAATGTGCATTCCTCACTACAAATTTTTCCCTGGAGGCAGCGCTGCCTGACAAAACAGCCACGATATGAGGCCAAGGTCACCGCCCTGATGTCCCAGCTGTTGAGTCCAAGCAGGGCCCTGCGGAGAGCGGGGATGCCGTACCTCGGAGCATCTATTCCTGAGTACAATTCCTCTAACTGATGCAATTGATCAGAACTCTGCCGTTAAACAGGAAATTTGACAACATTTTTCCCTATGAGCATTATTTGGTCGAACCTAGAAACTAAGATTAATCATTGCTCTGCTGTCATTTATAAAAGTTCTTTTTTGATAGCATGCATGATAGCATTTACTGTACTTAGCGATGCGAGCAGTTAAAAAATAAGGTTTCGAGTTTCAAGTTCATCTTATTCTTCCCTGCTTTTTGCACTTTGTTTTTCATTATATTTCATCCTATCATCTACGAGTCGTAACTACTTTTCTAAATTGAATTTTTAATTTTTCCTTAGACCTTCCTAACACTTTTTCCTAAATTCTTTCCGTTGTGTCTTAAACATCATATACGCTCGTACACCCAACTTTTATAGCCCATTGTGTCTTCTGAAATTTTTGCTGCCAAAGAACTTTACAATCGCCATGTAACGCTTCTCGATTATTTTGGCGATGCAATTTTCTTATTTTACTATTATCTTTCATGCCTGATTTTTTGTGTTGTATCTGCAGTGGTGCGCTATTGTACCGAGCCGTGTCTATAGTCTTCGTTGACTTCCGGAAGGCCTTCGACTCTGTCAGCAGGACGGCCTTAGCCTGGCTCCTGGCTCAGTACGGCGTCCCCGACACCCTGGTGACGGCAGTTATGGACCTGTACCACAACTCCAAGGCGTTTGTCGACTCCAGCGATGGCCCTACGGACGAGTTTGATACCACTTCCGGGGTGCTGCAAGGGGACACGCTATCTCCCCTGCTTTTCATTCTGGCTGTTGACTACATCCTGCGCCGCTGCCTTCGAGACGACGACAGCTTTGTCCTCGCGCCTCAGCGTAGCTCCCGCCACACTGCCGTGACGCTCCCAGCCCTCGCCTACGCTGATGACATTGCGCTGCTGTGCCGAGACCCTGTAGCAGCCCAGCACGCTCTTACTCGACTCTCCGAGGAAGGCGCCCGGATCGGCTTGCAGATTAACGCAGGCAAGACGGAGGTGCTGCACGTGGGTGCTGACAATGCCCCACCGCTGACCCTGCCCAACGGCAAGGCCATTTCACTACCTAGGCACCCTCGTAATGAGCCCAGGGGCGATCATCGCGGACAGGAGGACTCAGGCCTGGCGCGCCATGCACCACCTCAGGCCGATCTTCACCTCCGGAGCGCGGGACGACCTGAAGATCCACCTGTTCCGCGCCGCTGTAGAACCGATCCTTCTCTACGGCATGGAGGCTGTCCCGATGACAACCACGCGAGAACGGGCCCTGGATGCGATGCACCGCAACCTGCTGCGCAAGGCGCTGGGCGTGCGCTACCCGACCGTCCTCCCGACGGCCCAGCTGATGGCGAGATCGAAATCGCCGTCCCTCAGCGCCACCCTCCGCCGGCGCCGCCAGGCCCTGCTGGGACACTGCCTGCGGCGATTCGCCCGCGGCGACGACAACCCGCTTGGACTGGCCATTCTGCATCCGCTGACCGAACGGTTCCGCCGCGGCCAAGGGCGGACCCAGACGCTCCGGGAGACACTTGTTGCCGACCTGGAGGCAATTGGACTGACCCCCCAGACTGCTGCGACCTGCCCTGCCCCTCTTTTTCGCAATCGTGTGCGTGCTAGTGCCCCCCGACCCTAGCGTCGTTGTAATGTAATGTAATGTAATTGTACCGAGCAGTCCAGAGTACAGTGTAGATATTTGGTTTGTATGCGAAGATTTGGCTTCAATTGATTACCTTTAAACTACAGTGGTAGCAATAGAATACTAACTACACAAGGAAATTTGCCTTAAGTTGGTGATTTCCAGTGTTTTGTGACACTATTTTCTATAATCAAGAGATATCTATAGCTTGCATTTAGAAAAACCGACCTTTCGACTTGGATTCGGATGCCAAATGCACACTTTTACGCTCGTATCCCTGCTATAGTTATCGAGATATGGCAAAATGAACAAGACTGATGCGCAGGATTGCTATAACAGCCGAGATTCAATTTTGTGGAATTAATAAAGCTGGGATAATACGAGTAATTAGCTCTGTCGGTCCTTCGTCAGGTACTTTACTTGACACAACATTCATTTGGCTAACAGTATGCTTTATGACTATAATAATTACGCAAAAATCTGATTATGTTGTGATCCTGATTTCACTATTTTTTACAGTTTCTATGTACAGTAGATCTATTTATGTATTCGAATTGGTTTTTGGTAAAGACGTTTGGTATTTGAACCTGATTGCGTTCTGTTCCAAGGCGACAGAGGAATCTCATGTACACATTAACAACAACGAGAAAGTAGTATTTGTAAGAAGGCTCGTAGCGAACTACCAAAATAAGAGGGGTACTATCACAGACGATGCAAGCAAAGCTGGAACGGATGTTCAGGTCATGCAACTTAATCACCGTTCTACAACGGCATCATGGTTTTTTACGTCTTTAAGTCTTTTAAGACACGAAACCGGACAATATATTGCAGAAGCCGTTTCGAGAAAAATGGTGGTAAGAGCAAGCACACCGATCATTGTGCAAGGCAATAGCATTATGGTCCTTGGAATTATATTGTAGTTCCTTGTTTTTGACTGCACATTGACTCACCAAGGCGTACTTAATATCTTGACCAGAAATCGAGCTCACCGATAGAAGGAACTTGTTGGCACCCGGGTGTACATTTCCACATCGAAAGACTGAAGTTCCCTTTCCGCTGACTCAATATTATAAAATATATTGCAGCATTAGACTTAAGTAAGAGGTATAAGTACGCTTTAGTTCGCCACCTAATACCTTATATTCAAGTTTTATTATCAATTTATTCTTGTAAAATACATGTACCTGTTCAGCGCTCTGTAGGTATAGCTTCACTTCCATGGTAAGTCTGTATTTTACTTTTAAGCTGTACAGAATGCCGGGCACTATGGAATAGCAGCTGAGGCGGCTAATAGCATTTCTCAGTGTTCAGGAACTGGAGGGGAAGCAGGCTTACAACCTGCCCGAATACTTACCAATACTTTGCAAAATTTCCACTTAAAAGTACTATACCAATCAGTCGCGTGATTTTGAATTTTGGATTGCAGAAGCGAGTCTTGAATTTAAATCCAAGTTTAAGGGTCAGTTTTAAAATGCAAGCTAAATATCTCTGGATACTACGAGCTAGAAAACAGTGTTACAAATCACTGAGTGATGGTGGGATGATGCAGCTGTATTGCACAGAATCACTTTCCGTTCCTTCTATAACTAATCTCGCCAAATACACACAAGATATACCATGGTATATTCTGTTGGAAACAGACAGACTTTTGCATATACATTTCAGAATTCATAAACACCAGGATGAACTGGGGACGATTTCTCAAATTTCTGTTCGGCGCAGCCTGTCTTCTGGCGGCGGCTGCATTGACAATTTTTGTGCCCGTTATATTACCTGTCAGCGTCCTCGTCTCTGGACTGATCGGTGCGGGCGTAGCTGCTCTCTACGGCGCTTGGAGGAATCTGGATTGGAAACAGTTCTGGAAGGAGGTTGGCGTAGGTGCCGCGATCGGTTTAGTCAGTGGTCTTTTTTCTATTGCTGCCTCTGCTGCCACTGCCAGTTTGACTCCTGCGTTGGAAGCATGGGGTATCAGCGCTTTTTTTACGAATGTATTGATACGGGGTGCAGCAGGTGCTATCACAGGTGCCATTGCTAACGCTGTTATAAATCTCGCGCGAGGCATGGCATGGCACGAAAACCTTCTTCGCGCTGTCTTCTCGTCTGCCCTCGCGGCTACCGTTCCTGTCGCGCTCGAACATCCAGAAATCGGACCGCGAATCCAGCAATTTATCACTGATCGTCTTTCAAGCATTTTGCCAAATCCAATTGGCGGCACAGCTGCTGCAATCCACTGGTTAAGCTCAAGCGTCCCGGAACTCTTTTCTCACGCTGCGTCAAATATCGTTGGACAGCTGGCATTCATCAGGGGAATTGATCCAGCTCTTTTTGCTTGCTCAATGGCAGGCGGTTTGGCCATCACCGGAGTCCGGTACTTGCAAGACAGTATACAGCAGTCCTATGATTTGGTCCCAGAAAATGGCCAGGAACCAAATGTTCACACTGATCAACTTCTCTATTCGAAATTTGCTGGCACAATCTCCTCAGCGCATCCGTCACCGCAACCCACTACGCCGGATAATCCGTCAAAGCTACCTCCTACGCCGGATAATCCGCCACCGCTACCTCCTACGCCAGGAAATCCATCAAAGCAACCTCCTACGCCAGATAATCCGCCAAAGCAACCTCCTACGCCGGATAATCCGCCACAGCAACCTCCTACGCCGGATAATCCGCCACCGCAACCCACTACGCCGGATAATCCGCCACCGCAACCCACTACGCCGGATAATCCGCCACCGCAACCCACTACGCCGGATAATCCGCCACCGCAACCCACTACGCCGGATAATCCGCCACCGCAGCCTCCTACGCCGGATAATCCGCCACCGCAACCTCCAACGCCGGATAATCCGTCACCGCAACCCACTACGCCGGATAATCCACCACCGCTACCTCCTACGCCGGATAATCCGCCACAGCAACCTCCTACGCCGGATAATCCGCCACAGCAACCTCCTACGCCGGATAATCCGCATCCGCAACCCACTACGCCGGATAATCCGCCACCGCAACCCACTACGCCGGATAATCCGCATCCGCAACCCACTACGCCGGATAATCCGCCACCGCTACCTCCTACGCCGGATAATCCGCCACCGCTACCTCCTACGCCGGATAATCCGCCACCGCTACCTCCTACGCCGGAAAATCTACCCGAAGGAGTGATTTGTGGCACGTTCTCACCGCCGCCTCCTCCACCGCCACCAGCCGCTGTGCATGTAAGAAGCCAGCAAGCTCAGCTAACTATCAAGAAAGAGACGGCGCCTCGCATATTCAGTTCCACCATGGAGCTCTTACAGTACAAAGCGCAACGCAAACGAGAAGCGGACGAAGCCAAGCAGCTGGCGCACATGCCGTCGCCTAAAACATTCGAGACTGCCACTTCGAGGACAGCAAGTGATGCTGCCAACCGGAGCTCTGGAGCCATCGGGGGAGAATCACGAAATGCTGACTTGCAACCCTCTGGAATGAACACTGCTGACTCTGATAACAACGAGACAGGAAAGGACGAAAAGGACACACCTAAGCAGTTTCCAAATAATCAAGACAAAAAAGTTCATCAGCAAGTGAAGGCGTCAGTTGAAAATTTCTCAGTTGAGCAACCTACCGACTCCGCCACTTCGTTGAATTTGTGCAGAGTGGTCCCTCTGATTCTGTGGGACGAAAAGGATCAAAAGTACAAAATGGGAGATCCAGCTGAGTGGCAGCTGCCCCAAGGGCTCAAGGTGATTGCGGTCAGTGGGTCCATGCGGAGTGGAGCCACCACATTTATTCACGACCAGATTATGGACTTCGGCTATCAGTTCACGGAGAACCAGATCGCTGCCACCTTGTTCAAGGTCGGAGTGGTCATGTACGTATTGGAGAAGGAGAAAGTCGTGTTTCTGGACATTTGTGACAATATCGACAACATCAGCGGTGCTCTGGACAGCAGCGACTGCACAGAAGAGGAAAAACTCGAGCAAGGCTTCTGTCCAGCTGGAAACTTCTTGTTGGACCTCTTTGGCTTTGCTGCATCCACCCACTTTATCCTGCACTGCTCGATTGATCCAGAGCTTTTGGAAGTGGACTCTCAGAGTATCACAAAGCAGTTCATTTACGCCAAGATGAAATTTCTCGCGTGCAATGTTGACAAGTTTCTCCAACGCAGAGGTCCAGAACAGCTCAGCGTGGTGCTCCGCGCGAAGAAGAGTAAACTCATAGCGCTCTACGCAGACGTTTGGGATGAAACCATTCTGCTCAAATCCACTACGGTGGAATCGGACTCTAGCCAGGATGATGTCGGAGAAGACAAGAAGCTGATGCAGCTCTTTCCCGTCAGAAGGTTCTACCCGCTGAAGTATTATCCTGATCAAGGTGGGATCTCAATCCAAATAAATGAGAAACTCTTAAGGCAGCGAGAGACAATCAAGGAGGCTATTCAGCAATCTAAAGCCCACTTGGCGTCATTTCCCAACGAATATCTGCCAGAACTCACCGTCCACTGGCCGCAGGTCTGGCGCGAGCTGAGTGAGAACGAAGAGCTGCAAGCTACGCTACTCAAGTACGTCAACGAATGCGCAGTTAAACAAAAACGAAAAAGTCCCGTAGAAGCCCGTTTATCGCAATTCCGCGAACTTGTAACGGAGCTCCAGAAGTATTCTGCAGAAAAATTTCCGCAACACGACCTACACAGCAGGTTAAAAGAAGCGCAGGATTGGTGCCACGCGAAGACAGAAGAGTTTCAGCAGTCTGCCGAGGACATGCGAGATCCAACCACTCCGTTCCAATGCATCCTCAAATTCGCGGAAGTCATCCTCAGGACGGGACTCAGCATCTCTAATCCCAGAGAGGTGGAACTGAAAAATCTCTGCTTAGAAACCAGTCTAAGAGGCTACACCGTTCTCATCTGGTGCGAGGATCCGATGCTGGAGTTCCTCTTTGCCAGATTAGCGATCAATGAATTCTCTGCTCTGAGCCTCCTCACTGACGAAGCCGTCTGCACAATGTTCGATGGTGCTTGGATGTTTTTAGCTCGAGCCGCCGACTTTGGCTACAAGCTGTCTCTGGCGCGACACGATGTGGTGGGCATCGCGATTAGCTGTCTGGCATCCAATCGATTTTTCCCAGAGTCCAGCAGGATGCGCTTCTACATACTGCTCACACTGAGGAATATGGTTGAGAATGATGTTAGATTTCCCATGAGCACATACGCCAACGACTTTACTGGAAAATATCAACTTCCTCAGAGCGAGGTTAATTTTGAGAAACTCTTGTGCGAGGTGTCCTTCGACGCCAAGGAGCTTGCTGAGAAGCTGGCGCTCAATGCCTTTGAACGCGCTGGTGAAACTGTATCTGAAGATGAATTCATCAAAAAATATAAAGAAGTGATTCAGAAAAAACTTCGATGCGACCCGGACCACCTAACGACGCAAGCAGTCAGAATGAAGAACACGGATGCTGACACTCAAAAGAGGTGGCAGCGAATCACGGAAGCCTTTTTCAATCGCCTCTTCTTCGAGATTGGAACGCGAACGGCGCGACAGATACTGGAGCTTCGAAATGACGAATCACCAAATGCCTATCAGATCTTCAGGGAGAAATTGTGTCGCAATGACCCGGACCCTGACTGTCTTCGGCAACAGGCTTGCATAATTCACTGCATGCTGCAACTCGAGGAGACAAAACTGTCAAAAATTATTATTAATATTCAGAAGCTCCGAGACTTCGTTGTCTACCAGTTGCGCAACTTTGTTGACCTACCCTCATACCGAGCTGTCCTTGGACTGGCGGCTCGGGCGATGCATGAGGAACACCGGATGAGAAATGAAGGTGAAAAACAACAGCAGCAACCAGAAGAGAAAGTTCAAGACATGAACACAATGCGCCGACAAGAGCAGCGACTGCTTGAGAAGCAACAGTTCGGAGAGCTTCAGCTTCTCCTTCTGCGCAACGACTGTCTTCAGCCGATTCTGGACACTTTGCTGAAACGCGCCATCAAGGACAGCGACACTCCAACAACCATATTCTCCCATGTTCTTACGGAGCTGCTGCTGAGCAGTGAAGAGGAAGAATATAAAAAGTTGTCTCTCGCGATATTTGCTCAGCAAATTGGAGGAGTTCGCGCTCACGCTATTGATCAGCTGTCCCGCTGCTTGCCGAGCGAAACAGAGACCAAGGAACCCTTTGCCGGATGCTACCGCAGCGCGTCTGCCGCTCTCATGCTGTACAACAAGCTCAGCGCTGTCTACTTCCGGTGCTGCGACAGCGACGGCGATTTGTCACTCGAGTTTCTGCGGCTGTTCTACAAGAAGCTGAGCACCGAGGACAAGACCGAGTACGCAAAAGCAGCCATCAGCTCGGAAGCTGTCGAGACGGCAGTGAAACTGGTTCTCGACCCTAATAGGTTCACGGACCAAGACGGTGCTGAGCTGAAGTTCCAAACTCTGATTTTCCTATGGAATCTGCAGGTAAGGTTGGATAAACCAATTATTAACTTGTTAAAGTGAAGTAGCGATTAGTTCTGCTGAATATTTTTATTCTGATTTAGTGAATGACGCTTCAACTGACGTAAACTACGATTCCAGGAAACATCCGGCCTCTCCCTGATCGACGCCAAGCGGAAGCATCTCGGCCAAAACATTGGCAGCCTATCCGACGTCAGGAATGTGAAACTCTACTGGCACAAGAGACAGGTGGCCGATGAGCGAGTCGGATTCTCCGAGGAGCAGGTTGCACGGCTACTCCTCTTCCTGGAGAGCAGCAGCGACACCGACAAGGTCGCCTCACTTCTTGAATTGAATCTCGCATTCAGATGGGGAGCGAAACACGCGAAGGATTTCCGTGAGCTGCAGGACGAGAGGCAGAAGCTGTGGAAAGAAGCCAAGGTTCGGTTCCAAGCAACGCAAGCCAGAAATGCTCGACTGCGACGTTTTGAAAGGAAAAATTGATGGGGGAAGAAGCACTTTTTTATTTTTTTATTAGAGGCAGGGGGGTTGTGTGCACCCTGGCGCAATTTAAGCGTCATTGGCACACAACCGGCGAGAGGCATTACAGCCCATTCCGCCGACTCCCCTGAGCAGGCAAACAAGCGCGCGGATACGTTACGCAGGCACACACTCACACAGGAGTGTACAGCGGCCCTAACTTTATCAATTGTTAGGCATGTACACTTCACTGCGCCTTGGGGGGTTGGCTCTCAAGGCCGTTAATTGCACAAGCGAGCCAAGCCAAGATTCCAATCCAGCCCCAAATTAATGTGGCTGCACTTGGAATCGAGCCTGGGTCGCGGCACACCAGAGCAGCTGCGCTACCGCTGGGCTACGGCCCCCCGGAAGAAGCACTTACTTTATTTTACTTTTTTTGTTTGTTTTTTTACATGGTTTCATTAGGTAGGTTGGTTTAATCCATGGAATTGCTATGTTATTCAAGTTTCCTATAATCTTTCCTATGTCTGGTAATACGATAATTTTACTTAATGGGTGAAATTGAGGTGACTTAAACTATTCTGCTTTAACATTTTATAAAACCGATACATGGGGTGTTAACTCATTTCAGGATTGCAAACCGGTACAATCCCCACCTTTTAAAAAACCTTATCGTCATCGGCAGGGTAGCGCACTTAGAGAGAACACTGTCAGAACCTGCTAATATTATAACCTGAAAGCTACATTGGTATAGATTGAACTTTTTTTCTTAGCCGATAGAATGCACATGAGAATGAGCTAATGCATTTGTTTGCATTAGGCCATAAAGTTCTTAACTCATCACACAGATACTCATTACTCATTACACTAGACTGACTAAATATGTCACCGCAAATATAGTTGTCATGGGGAGTTGCTGAGATGCCATGACTCAATGGGGAGTTAGTATATATTCCTTATTTATATCAGTGCTAAGGCAAAAAAACTTGTCACTCGGTCAAAATGCGTGGCACGAAAGCATTTTTGCCATAGACACTTGGATAAATGGGGAATGTTTGATGTATCCAACAGTTGCCATTTATTTGCACTCAGTCCAGTGCAGGGAGTTGGTCTATGGCCAGGCCCAATTTAAAGAACATTTTTCGCTGCTTGGTTCACCTATCTATGGGTGACTTCGGCCACGGCCACAATAAATAAAACAAGGGTATAAGTTATACTTAGTCGAGCGTATTTCTTTTTTCTATCCGATTATTTATTCAGTTTGAAATATTTATTCCTAACTGTAATTACTCTTAATAACGGTAAAAGTATTTTCCCATTGCTATAGTGGGTGCTTTTGCTGATATTAACGATTCCATATTTAGAAGGAAGGGATTAAACGTCGTAACTTTTGGTGTGTTTGTTTTTCGTAGCAACTGTATTTATTGACTGGTTTAGTATTCATTTAATTGCATTGCATATACGGCTTGAAACTTCGCTAATATAAAGAGAAATTTGCACAAGTTTGCAGATTCTATGATCCTACATGTATATCAGTATCTTTTACTCGAAGAGTAGAGTCATTTCATCTTAGATCCGAGAATTCATTTTAATAAATATACCAAAAAGCATTGTAGCTCATTGGAGGTTGTAGCGTATAGTGGTTAGATCGTCGGACTCACGACTGAAAGGTCGGGGGTTCGATTCTCGAGCCACTTGAAACAATTTGTGTAGTTAACTCTGCATTGCTTCAGTTCACCTAGCTGGAAAATGGGTAGCAGCAGAGCCCGGGCCGCTGGCACATCAGAGCGCAGAATAACTAGATGGGCCACTCAGCTCATTTGCGTGTAAACTACTCTCAGTTCAGTAGTAAGTTAAACAGAAGCATTTATTGTATTTTTTAAAGCCAAGTCTCTTTTTATTGGCTCTTAATCCCTCAGCTTAAACCGTTCAACCGCGCCCCAATTTTTATTTGCCTTTCTCGGAATTCCAGCCTAAAGCGGCCATGTACATTCAGTGTACTGGCCAATGTACATTACTGCGGAACCAATTAGCAAGCTGTTTACGCCTGCAAGCTTGGGCTTCTAAACTTATCAAAGTTATTTTAGCTGCCTTTATTCTTATAAAATGTATTCCCATTTGCTACTGAACTGAAAGTAGAAAGCTGTTTTACTAAGTATACATGCCTGAGTGGCCCATCCAGTTATTCTAGTATCTGTGCATCAGAGCATCACGCTGAACCACAAGGCAACGGCCCACGCCGCATTGCCCAAAGCTTATGACAAACTATAACCCGTGTAATATGTGAAAACAACATTTTAATCCATTAAATCCATTCAAATTCTCCAATCCCAAGCTAAAATCTCACAAGAGTTTCTACCAGCGTACCTTAGACAATGCTTAATATTTCCGAGGTCGGATGGCTGTACGGAAATCATCGGACGCAAGAATTAAAACGTTTAAAACATCTGCCAAAGTTTGCGGTTTTTGTTCCTGATACGTTTTGACAATTAAAAAAACTATTGTTGTATTTATAATATGCCAAAATAGCAACCAGAAGTCATCTTAAGATTTTACATACATGTCGAATTTCCTGTAACTAAATGAATTAGCGGAATGTATGTAGAAACAGTGGTTTCTGGGTACGTTAAAGACGTTAAGTACGTTAAAGATCCCAAGTGCCTAAAAGAAGAAATTCTTCTAAAATCATGCAAATACAGCTGCAGTCACTGTCAGTAAATAAGGGTAACTTTATAATTAATAATTACACAAATCAACACCCACGCAACTCAGTCGCTGTGTCAAATCAATCGGTTGAAATAATTTGTGAACCAATGATAGCGGAAATATAAAATAGCTAAAAACCGATGCACTGCACCGATTGAAATAGATATTAAATTTACTTAACACGAATACGCAAAGTTCAGTGCACTGTACATAGCAGCTCTTATTAAATTTTATTGTCTTTCTGCACCCTAAAGTATAGACGTAAGTCTGGGTTTTGCTTTGGTCTTTGCAGACCCGCAGAAGCCTTCCATGGGAGCTGTCCTTGAGGGGCGCTGTCCTTGAGGGGAGCTGTCCTTGAGGGGAGCTGTTCTTGAGGGGAGCTGGCCTTGAAGGGAGCTGTCCTTGAGGGGAGCTGTCCTTGAGGGGAGCTGTCCTTGAGGGGAGCTGTCCTTGAGGGGAGCTGTCCTTGAGGGGAGCTGGCCTTGAAGGGAGCTGTCCTTGAGGGGAGCTGTCCTTGAAGGGAGCTGTCCTTGAGGGGAGCTGTCCTTGAGGGGCGCTGTCCTTGAGGGGAGCTGTCCTTGAGGGGCGCTGTCCTTGAGGGGAGCTGTCCTTGAGGGGAGCTGTCCTTGAGGGGAGCTGTCCTTGAGGGGAGCTGTCCTTGAGGGGAGCTGTCCTTGAGGGGAGCTGTCCTTGAGGGGAGCTGGCCTTGAGGGGAGCTGTCCTTGAAGGGAGCTGTCCTTGAGGGAAGCTGTCCTTGAAGGGAGCTGTCCTTGAGGGGAGCTGTCCTTGAGGGGCGCTGTCCTTGAGGGGAGCTGTCCTTGAGGGAAGCTGTCTTTGATGGAGCTGTCCTTGAGGGGAGCTGTCCTTGAAGGGAGCTGTCCTTGAGGGGAGCTGTCCTTGAGGGGAGCTGTCCTTGAGGGGAGCTGTCCTTGAGGGGAGCTGGCCTTGAAGGGAGCTGTCCTTGAGGGGAGCTGTCCTTGAGGGGAGCTGTCCTTGAGGGGAGCTGTCCTTGGGGGAGCTGTCCTTGAAGGGAGCTGTCCTTGAGGGTAGCTGTCTTTGAGGGGAGCTGTCCTTGAGGGGAGCTGTCCTTGAGGGGAGCTGTCCTTGAGGGAAGCTGTCTTTGATGGAGCTGTCCTTGAGGGGAGCTGTCCTTGAAGGGAGCTGTCCTTGAGGGGAGCTGTCCTTGAGGGGAGCTGTCCTTGAGGGGAGCTGTCCTTGAGAGGAGCTGTCCTTGAGAGGAGCTGTCCTTGAGGGGAGCTGTCCTTGAGGGGAGCTGTCCTTGAGGGGAGCTGTCCTTGAGGGGAGCTGTCCTTGAGGGGAGCTGTCCTTGAGGGGAGCTGTCCTTGAGGGGAGCTGTCCTTGAGGGGAGCTGTCCTTGAGGGGAGCTGTCTTTGATGGAGTTTTCTTTGATGGAGCTGTCCTTGGGGGAGCTGTCTTTGAGGGCTGCTGTCTGTGAGGGGTGCTGTCTGTGAGAGTTTAGTATTTCTGAACGATTCCCGATCAAGCAATAATTTACTTATTAGAAACTTCCATAGCATATCTTGAGCCATTTCTGGACACTTCATCTATGGACTATGTTGTACAGGTAGGTTTATAACAAGTGACCTAGTAAAATTTGATTCACATCAACGCTACAGCTCGAAATTCGCCAAGTGGATTATCACTCCTCCCTAGATTGAATGTGCCGCATGTACTCGGCCGTAAGGGTGTCGCCAGCTCCGCCACGTCTCTGCTGATCATCGTCATCCTCGGCTGCTGCGATGGCGCTGCCGTTGCTCAATCGTCGTCTCGGAGCCGGCCGGGGAGGCGAGTCGGTGCCACCACCACCGCCGCCGCTTCCGCCGCCAGAAATGATCTGCTGCTGCTGCAAGCTCATCATCAACGAGGGCGACGCCGCCTTCTGCACCATCACCAGCTGGGTTCGTGCTGTGCGGAACCGGTCTGTGGATTTTTAAAAAAGTGGAAGTCGACCTGGATTGAGATTCTCGGTTTTTTCTGGGTTCTTCAGTGCTGCTACCTGAGATTGCAGCAAGGATTCCAGCACGTATAGTTAAAAGGTGTCTCCAACGGAAACTTTCTATCTTTGAGTTCTCGGAAAATTTTCAGAAATAGAGATAGAAAATGAGAGAAGAGTACTTATAGAAGTATTACCTGTAGTGTTCTATCAAATAAAGTATTGGTAGTGTTATAAAGTTTACAAAAGCTAGTGATCTGGCGCGGCGCAGCGCTCTGATATGCCAGCGGCCCAGGCTCGATTCCAAGTGCAGTGACATTGATTTTGGGGCTATATTGGAATCTCGGCTTGGCTCTGCTCGTGCAATTAACGCCATTGAGGGCCAACCCCCAAGGCACAGTGAAGTGTACATGCCTAACGATAAATAAAGTTAGGGCCGCTGTACACTCCTGTGTGAGTATGTGCCTGTGCGTATGACTGCGTACGTATCCGCGCGCTTGTGTGCCTGCTCAGGGGAGTCGGCGGAATGGGCAGTGAGGCTTATTTACGAATGTCATTAATGAAAAGTTCAATCATAGCCCCTTGATTTTGGCAGAGTGTTTAAGACAAGTCTAATAGAAGTTGCACAACGTCAAAATAGAAAATGTACTGTGTGACAGACTAATTTATGATTCCTCCTCTGAAGAAATATTTTGACGAAAAGTGAAAAAAGACTAAGAAAGAAATAATAGTTTAATTCAGAAGTCGCTACTGGCAGTCAAGGAATTGAAGGAAATAAAAAAAATAGAAAAAAAGAATAAAAGTACATATGCACATTAGTCACAAAAGTACACGTGCACTTTAGTTTAAAGTACACGTGCACTTTAGTTTAAAGTACACGTGCACGCAATCAAGCTGTAGACTCGGCGGCCCCATCGGGCGCCAATGCGAGTTCTCTGTACTCTCGCATGAGCTGCTCTGCATCCGGATCTGTTTCTAGTTGCTGTTGCTGTTCTTGCTGTTGCTGCTGCAATTCGAGCTGCTGACGATGATCGAGCGTCACGTGAGCCCGTCTGGCCTCTTGAAGGCGCTGACGGGCCCGTTGGAATGCGTCTAGACATTGTGTGTGCAAGCAAGGTTGTTTTCGGGGTTGCAAAATCGCATGGATCTTGTTTTCAGGCTGCATGTACAACAGATAGGCATGTCAATAAAGGATTATGTCGTTTATTTTAACTTACTTCCTGCCTCGTTAAACAATAATAATCGATAGTTTCATTTCATAGAATTAAAACTATGTTAAAGTTTGCAAACCTGGTGTTGTAATTCAGTCACACATGCAAATTGGTGCTGAGCACGTGACCGGAGTCTGTCGCGTCATTTTTAATTTGATACTTGGCTTTGGTCTTCTGACCTGCTTGATAATAAGTTTCAAGCTTCTACAAGTGCTCGAAAATGTTAGTTATGAAGCTTATTAAACTTCAAGAAGCTTGTGGAGCTTACAGCTTGTGGAGCTTACAGCTTGTGGAGCTTACAGCTTGTGGAGCTTACAGCTTGTGGAGCTTACAGCTTGTGGAGCTTACAGCTTGTGGAGCTTACAGCCTGTGGAGCTTGTGAAGCTTACAGCCTGTAGAGTTTACAGCTTGTAGAGCTTGTGGAGATTACAGATTGTGAAGCTTGTGGAGCTTCGAATTTGTGGAATTTTTGAAACTGCAGCTGCAGCTTCCCTTCAACAACCCGAGTGCAAACCATCTTTATCAAAGCCTGGCACTCACTCAGCGCCCTGTGCAGGTC
Organism: Macrostomum lignano; assembly: GCA_002269645.1. Lineage (NCBI taxonomy): Eukaryota > Metazoa > Platyhelminthes > Macrostomidae > Macrostomum > Macrostomum lignano. Next base: position 327,463 of record NIVC01000023.1, read on the forward strand.
CAGGAAGCTCGGGCCGGCGGCTCCGCCAAAGTCGCCAGAGAATTTGCCGGCGCCGGTGCCGCTCTGCATGACGCCGCCAGGGCCGACCCCGGCTGCCGCGTTGCGCATCTCGGCGAGACGGGCCGATTGGTGAATTGAGTGCAGCCGCACCGTCAGCTCGCCCGTGGTCTCCGTGTTGAAGCCGAACTTGCTCAGGTGGGTGCCGTCGAAGTCGGTTGGCACGTTGGTGAATGTGCTGTCCTCTAGCTCCGGTGTGCCACCTGCTCGGGAAGATGATAGATAGATAGATAGATAGATAGATAGATAGATAGATAGTAGATAGCGAGAAAGAGCGAGCGAAGCGAGCTCTTTCGAGCTTGCTTGCCGCAGCCAATCAAGCTGAAAGCACGCACACAAGATCACCGGAAACGATTAAGGCAGCTGGAAAGCCAATGGGCGCGGTAAGCGCTTTTATCCAGAGGAACTACCTGCTGGAACCAGCCATGCCGAACGAAAATCAGACTACTCAATTAGTGCAAAAGAGTGCGAGCAACTACCGAGAAATCTAATTTTCTCGGTAATTAGATAGATAGATAGATAGATAGATAGATAGATAGATAGATAGATAGATAGATAGATAGATAGATAGATAGATAGATAGATAGATAGATAGATAGATAGATAGATAGATAGATAGATAGATAGATAGATAGATAGATAGATAGATAGATAGATAGATAGATAGATAGATAGATAGATAGATAGATAGATAGATCGATAGATCGATAGATAGATAGATAGATAGATAGATAGATAGATAGATAGATAGATAGATAGATAGATAGATAGATAGATAGATAGATAGATAGATAGATAGATATACGGACAGCCAACTGACCAATGAAGAAGCGCCGCAGCTCGCACACAACGGAGTTGCCCGTGGGCCGCCAGCACTGCAGACGGAAGTCGTGCGGTCCCGGGGTCGCTGGCAGGGTCAAATAGGTGTAGCCCTCGGTCCGGTGTCGAGTCCAGCTGTCCTGCGACATCACCTCGAAATACATGATGGGCCAGCGGGGGAATGTGTAATCTGCGGGCAGCGGTGGGTGGCAGTATGGTTCCTCAATCAATCGCATTATTGATAAATTTAATATTCCTTGATACTCAGTTATCTAATCTCTAAACTACTCACCGTCCTCCCCAGCCGGTACCAGCCGCTCAAAGAAGATCTCAAACTCAAACGGATATGAGAAATGAGCCACGTCGTCCTGAAAATGCGGAATTTAATGCGTAAAAATAGAACGACTCAAAATCATGCGAAGCTTGAATTTGAATTTCTAGGAAAAATAGATTATTAAATAATATTCCTTTAAGTTACTAGAAGTAGCAGAGATCACGGTGCTGCTACAAAGATTGATTTTGTATTCGTAGAATTGCTGATCAAAGATAATTCAAAGATAATTATCACAACATAAAATTAATAATATAAAATTAATTTTTTTCATTGAGATGAGAGCCAAACTTTCTGAGCGGAATAAGGCATGGCGACTTTAGTTTACCTGCTTTTGCTTCATTTAGAAGTTTAAATTATTAGTACCAGGTACGTGCGAATGATAGAAAATACAGAAATCAAGGAGTTTCGAACATAAGGTCCAGAAATAAAATTGGTTGCGTTGCAGAATAGAACAAGTCAATATTTTATTCCGTAAACCTACACTATCAAAGAGGCAAAAACTCGAGAAACGATTTCCATACAAACCTTTCGTTCAATTGGTGTTAGCTGAAAATGGTACCATTTGTGTTTAACAGGAGTTGGAAATATAATTGAAAAAAATTCAGTTTTAATCTAAATGACGAATCTACTACGTGTATGCTTGTATCGGTATTTTATATAACAATCCTATTTTTTGTTTTAATCAGTCTGTTTTACCGCGACCAAATATTAAAACAAATACATGCAAATTCTTTGCATGCGCAATAAATATAATTAGTACTGATAAGCTAAAGCTATTTGAACTATTATCATTCCAATTTAACAAAGTTCCGTGATAAGCATGCAGCTTTTATTTTAAATTAAGAGTGATCCCAACGCCAATAACTTACAACTTCTTCCACTTTTGTAGCGCAAATCTGCGTTGTGCCGGACAGTCCGGCTGCAGTTTTTACAAACCAATCTGAAATTATGAAATAGTTGAAAAATTAGTCTATCAGCTATTTATTTAATGGCTTTCTGCTCTGCTAAAGACTGCACGAAGATCGTTAAAAACTTCCGAAAAAATTAATCTGCTTTCGACAAAGATGTTAACATTTATAACATTTTTAACAGACAAATCAGATAGCCTCAAAGTTGATCTTCAACCAAGCATAGATCGGTTGGTTTGTTTTAATTCTGTGCTCAAAATCAGAATTGGAATCAGATTCCAATAAACTTGCATTCTATTTTCACAAGCTTTATAGAGCTTTCTTCAGTACAGGTCGAAATTTTATAGATCGTAAATGTTTTTAAGTTTTTATAGATCGTAAATGTTTTTAAGTTTTTATAGATCGTAAATGTTTTTGAGTTTTTATAGATCGTAAATGTTTTTAAGTTTTTATAGATCGTAAATGCTGGGCTGACTTTCAACAAATATTCACGAAAAATTTACTATACGCACAACAACATTTTCTTTGATTCTTTACTTACAGTAAAAATTGTTGAATTTTACAAGTATAAAATTAATCATTATGAACTTTTATTTAATACACTACTGATAGTAGAAATATAGGGAATAATACGATAAACTGAATAAAAATTTAATCACTACTGCACTAGTCGTAAAACTATTATAGTTTTTTCAATTAGTTACGACTTGACGTAGAAATGAATTAAATGCGATTTAAGCCTCTGTGACACAATTTTCATGTTCTATAAAATATCGTAAATAAATCCACATTATTAATTTAATAAAACCTACCGGGAGTCAGGTCCAAGAAGAAGTGCACGTACAGGTGATCGTACTCAAAGTGCTTTGCTGTCATTATCTCTCCTCGAACCAGCACCCGCAGCGGTTCCGTTGGCATTTCGAAATCGATTTGTCGAAATACCTGCTTGCTCTCCGATTTGAGCTTGATTCTCTGCTCAGGTGAGGTAGGGGTCAATGCATGCTTAAGTACACTTTGTACTTGTAGCTGAGTTACCTTTATCAACCAGCAATACGGTGTCATTCCTCACCTCCTTTTCCTGAGACAGGACTCGATTTCGTTCGGCTTCTGACATTTTTGTTGACACGTCTTCGATTGTGTAGCGCCAATTGCCTGAAGCGGTGAGAATGAAATTGCAGAAAATATTTAGGGTTGAACTGAGTGACAATTATAGGGTTGAACTGAGTGACAATTATAGGGTTGAACTGAGTGACAATTATAGGGATGAACTGAGTGACAATTATAGGGATGAACTGAGTGACAATTATAGGGATGAACTGAGTGACAATTATAGGGATGAACTGAGTGACAATTATAGGGATGAACTGAGTGACAATTATAGGGATGAACTGAGTGACAATTATAGGGCTGAACTGAGTGACAGTTATAGGGATGAACTTAGTGACAATTATAGGGATGAACTGAGTGACAATTATAGGGTTGAACTGAGTGACAATTATAGGGTTGAACTGAGTGACAATTATAGGGTTGAACTGAGTGACAATTATAGGGATGAACTGAGTGACAATTATAGGGCTGAACTGAGTGACAATTATAGGGATGAACTGAGTGACAATTATAGGGATGAACTGAGTGACAATTATAGGGTTGAACTGAGTGACAATTATAGGGTTGAAATGAGTGACAATTATAGGGATGAACTGAGTGACAATTATAGGGTTGAACTGAGTGACAAAACGAACATGCCTCCAGCAATATAATGACTCACCAACAATGAGCGGCTGTTTGGTGAAGTCCGGCTGCAAGCTCAACAACCGGTCCCTAGGATCGTAGGTGATGGTGCACAGCAGCTTCTGTGTGGTGTCCACCTGTGGCTCAGCGGTCGGATCCTCTTCGGCACCATCCGCAGCCGGAGCCGGGGCGGGCGGCTCCTCAGGCCGCAGCACCGGCCTGTAGTCGAACATGACGCGCATTCGCTGCGACTTTGGCGAAGTGAAAAACTGCCGGAGGAACTGCTCCCTGTCCAAGTTGGAGGTGAGGACGCTGGCCGCAGACTGGGTGGCCGCGTTTCTGAATCCGCGTGAGGGGAGAGGCCAATGCGATGAAGGGAGTTTACCATTTTTTATTTGCAATTCATTGGTGTCATTTTAAAATTTAAAGTTTGGTCTTATGGATGAAAAACAATCGCAATGGTTTAACAGTGAAAATGACAGCGAATATAAGAGTAAGAAGCGATGATTTGTCCTTATGAAAACAAATTTCTGTCATTAATCATCATCGCCATCCTCCAAGACAGCCTTCTGATAAAAATACTTTGTAAAATAATTTGTTTCTCAAGCCGAAAGTACAACGGAAGGTGAAATATTGTGAATTTGAAAAATAATGTAATTTAATTGCCATCGACGAATTTCATATTGGTTTGCTAGACTCCAATAGCGCAACCCCATCGGACCAAACGAATCCTATAGCTTCAAATGACTTTCGTATGTCCTGGAGGTTTTGCATTTGAGATGATCCATCTTCCTACTAGCAAACGTGAGTAGTGTTCATTGGGAGAAAAGGTGGATTGAAGTGTCATTAAAAAAATCAGCTGACCTTTGCTGACCAACTGCATCATCCGATTGAGTTCGTTGAGCCTCCCTGAAGGCGACCTCGGTAGCAGTGAGTTTTTCGTCTTCGTAATCCGTCACGCGATCCTTTGGTAAAATTTTTTGTAGCAATTTTTTTTAGATTATCTAAAGTGACTTGATAGAAAACATGACGCAGCTCCTACCTTTTCTTCACTTTCCAAAGCTATCTCGTCATCGATGAGTGAGTACAGCCTGTGGTCCTTGAGCATTTTGTGTCGCATTTGCCTGGAAATTTTTTATATTCGTTATTACTCAACAAATGTATTGTCTTGTTAAACACGCGTTAAAATTTAAATTTAATCAAAGTCAGAATGCAATCTAATACTCACTTCCATTGGTCTAGAAGCTTCTTGCATCGCTTCTCGTGGTCCGTAGCGTTTGCGTCAGTAACGTCTTTGTATTTCTCTAGCTCTCGCACGCTGAAGACTTTCTCTTGCCATTTAAAGTCATACACTTCTTCCTCGTTTTTATCAGTCGTTATTTTCCATACTTTGATTCTGAAATTAAAATAAATTAAAGTTTTCTCATCAAAAGCAGATAAAGATACTTAAGAAAAAAACTATAAGAATTCAGTAATTTCCCTGTTAACGGCTTAAGCCATAACTGCTTAAGAATCATATAATCCAAAATTCGCGCAGAGCAGTCAGTGGCACAACCAAAGGATATAGGGTACGAGAACACAAAAGGGGCGGAGTGGGCGTGGGGAAGCCGCTGCCCCTTTCGTTGCCAGCCACAGAAAGGAATATGTTTTTCCATCGGCATCGGTATTAAAGTCATGTGGTAAAATATAGCTAAAAAAGAAAAATGAAAAAACAAACCTTATTTTAAGATTCTTTATGTCATCTTCCGGGTGACATTGATAAACACCAATTAGGTTCTTTTCGTTTGAACCCATATTTATGGATACTTTTTATTCCTGCGGTAACCAGGATAAAGGCAGTATATAGCTATTTTATCGGAAGAATGAAAAAAAGACTAACATATTTTATTTAGAATTTTGAGCCGACGCTTTTTATTGTATACAGTAATGATTAAATTTTTGATACGAAAACTGTATAATATTCTTAACTAATAATCTTAGCACACGAGCCGCTACATGCAGCATAAAAAGTTTTAAATAAAGAGTTTTGTTATACTGGGTTATCTCCTAAGAAATCACATTTAAATAAAATCTATTTTAGGTTTCACGTGTACTTTTTTTAAAATGATAGTTGGATAGCTCATTTTGTCCATTGTCTAGGCAATTCGTCTTTATGTAATAGTTTTATGAATAGTGGCCCTGACGCCAAGTTTTTTACTGACAAGTCGTAGAAATCATTGTATTTTTTATAAAGATCTATTAGCGCTTGTTTTGCATCGATTACCTATTTACCTACCCTACCCTTTTATTTTGCATTGCAGGCTGCAGCCGTAGTAGTCTATCTACACTAGCTCAGCAATCCTGTACTTTGTTCCGTTACAATTCAGTGACTGTAGTACTACTAACTAACTATTATATTTTATTTATTTAACAGTAAGTTAGGCCCTAGTTCTCTCATTTCTGGAGCCACCGTCTACTTGCAATTAATGGTTAAACTGAATAAGCAGCATTAGGGCCTATATATATAACGTGTTAGTAATAGAAGAGAACAGTTGAAACCGTTAACATTTTGTTGCAAATTAATAAACTGTCTCAAAGTTAGTATTGCATCCAGGCTATTTAAAGTTAAAGAGCAATGTATCAAGTTCAAAGTTGCATTGAAGCAGTGCCTTCAGCATTAGTAATTTTTTTTAGTGTTGCTTTCTTTGCAACAGTAGATTATTTGCTAAAGAGAGTGTCTCAAAATCCAAATTCTTTGGTTTACCACCTGCTATTTTCTCAATTGGCTGTAGAGCCATCAAAAACTTGTGTTGAAATAAATGGGAATCATCCTTTAACTACTGATTTAGACTTACAAACAGCAAGTTCAAATGGCCACATGGCTAGGCCTAACAAAAGTGATAGCTCCAAAAATAATAAAAATAATAAGATTTGGAAAATGCAAAATATATTTTTATCAGAAATTCATTCCATTGTTAGTGGCCCACTTGCTTTTGTTTGGTAAGTGTATAATATTTTTATTAATAACTGAATATATTATTTTATTTAAGCATTTTGTCTTGGGCCTTTCTATATACTAGTTTATATACCAATGCTTAATTTGGTGTATTATCAATATTTTAGATTTGCCTTCCCATTGCTCTATAATATATACATTGATATTGATCCAAAAAGTTACATTTGAAAATATAGATTACTAAGATATGTATAATATTATTAGAGATTACTAGTAGATTTTTATAATCTATATAAAAAATTTCAATTTCAATAGAAGGCACCTTGTATACCTAGGTATCAGACTATTAGTCTGCCAGTTATTTGTTTACAGGCAGGCAAATAGTCCAAATTGAAAAGTTTTAAAAAATTTCAAGAGGTGCTGCGTTAATAATCAAGAAGATTCTAAATGTTTTTCATCTATTTTTTTCAAACAATTATATTCCAAAAATGAAGAAAAAGTTGGCTATATACATGTAAAGTGTATCTGCTAAGTGAAGTATCATGCATGTATATGTCAATATTAAAATATATATATAGTGAGAAGTGTCATATATATACTTATACTATTTTGAAGTTGGGATTTCTCTAGTGACGCATTAAATGACTATAAAAAAGTTAGGAACTCTATTATGCTATAAGTTATTGCAACATTTGTTACTAATATGACTTGTTGCTAAAACAGCTGTCACAGAAGCATCTTGTTACTGAAGTGTCCAAAAACCTATATCAGTTACCACATCCACTATTTAGTACCAGCAGACAAATAGTCTACTGGCCAATTGCCCAGGGCAAACAAATAATCTGGCAGACAAATAGTCCACTGGCCATTTGCCCAGGGCAGACAAATAATCTGGCAGACAAATAGTCCACTGGCCATTTGCCCAGGGCAGACAAATAGTCCAGGATCTGTATACCTTTTCCCTAAATTTACCATTTTATATATATATAACTCCCCTTAATTTATACTAACTATACATTTTTCTTTTTTTACCAGAAAATGACTTATTTATATAAAAGAAACCTAAGCAAAAATTTATACATTTTAGATAAATGACAAATGTAACATGACTATTCTTTTGCCTCTCTAGAAAGTCATTGAGAATATTTAAAAAAAACTAGTCAGAACTGTTAAAAAACATGGTAATAATAAATAGTACTAGTTGGTACTGTAAAGTCCCCTTATATTGATTATATATTTGTAAAATTGTCAATGATTTGCTAAAACTCTCTTTTCAAGCAATCTTTTATCAAGGCCTCTTGCCCATTGCAAGCAACATAGCTTCTCAAACTTCACTGTGGTTGTTAAATATAGTCAATAACCCCCTTGTCTAAGCTAGTACCTTTTGTTTTACTTTATGTTAGTGTTGTCAAAAATTAGCTAAAAGCCTGCCAACCTATTCTTGTTAGAGAGAGCTTGCAGAATCCAGATAGCAAAAACTTTTCAAATTGGAAATCCAAGTGCAAATCAAAATTTTGTGCAGTTGTTTTTTCTAATTTCTACTAAGTCAGTAAGGTCCTGGATATGAACTTTTGAATCTTCTTCAACAAAAGCTTGGTAGGTTAGGTCTCAATCAGTTCTATTGTCTTTGTTGATCATGACTGGCAGGTCCAAGGAGCTAAGGCCAGGGGAAATACTTCAAAGTCATAGAACTGAAATACTATTTGTAAACGATTGATTGACCTGGTGCTGCAACTCTATAAACTTTGAATAGCTCATCATGGATATTCCAAGACTGTATTTAGCATAGGTATAAGACATAAGTCTAGAAGTCTTCTATTTCAAATAAATCATAGTCAAAATTTGCTATCTTGATCATTGTGTTGTATTGGTTATATTGAGCTTGCCCCTGCCCCCAATTTTGCTACTATAATGACAATAATGTTTACTATAGACATTTAAGTCTAGTATAAAAATTATTTATATGATTCTTAACGTATTTTACTGGCTATTCTATGAGTGGTTTATATACAATTCTAGAGGTTGTTTATAGGCAGTTCTAGGGGTAGTTTATTGGCATTTCTAGGAATAGTTTATTGGCAGCTCTAGGGGTAGTTTATTGGCAGTTCTAGGGGTAGTTTATAGGCAGTTCTAGGGGTAGTTTATGGGCAATTCTAGGGGTAGTTTATTGGCATTTCTAGGGGTAGTTTATTGGCATTTCTAGGGGTAGTTTATTGGCATTTCTAGGGGTAGTTTATAGGCAGTTCTAGGGGTAGTTTATTGGCAGTTCTAGGGGTAGTTTATAGGCAGTTCTAGGGGTAGTTTATGGGCAATTCTAGGGGTAGTTTATTGGCATTTCTAGGGGTAGTTTATAGGCAGTTCTAGCGGTAGTTTATAGGCATTTATAGGGGTAGTTTATTGGAAATTTTAGGGGGTAGTTTATTGGCAGTTCTAGGGGTAGTTTATTGGCAATTCTATGGTTAGTTTATAGGCAGTTCTAGGGGTAGTTTATTGGCAATTCTATGGTTAGTTTATAGGCAGTTCTAGGGGTAGTTTATTGGCAGTTCTAGGGATAGTTTATGGGCAATTCTAGAGGTAGTTTATTGGCAATTCTAGAGGTTGTTCATAAGAAATTCTAGGGTTAGTTTATGGGAAATTCTAGGGTTAGTTTATAAGAAATTCTAGGAGTAGTTTATGGGAAATTCTAGGGTTAGTTTATGGGAAATTATAGGGGTGGTTTATGGGAAATTCTAGGGGTGGTTTATGGGAAAGTTTTGGTCTCAGTGCATATCATGACATATCAAGTATACTTTTTGAATCTTGATCCTCAACTCTGAATGCCAAATGGTTCACTCAAAGCTAGACACTATTTAATTTAAGTTCAGTATTTTCATTGGATGTCCCGACTTCTTTTAATTGTCAAATTTAAGTAATCTGTAAGCATGGAGTCTGCAGACTTCTGCAACTTCTGCAAATTCAAAGGGTAGGGTAATTCTCACATTAAAAGGCTAGGGCTTTATTTGGCTTTTTTATAATTCTCATTTCAAACTTTTATATTTGATTATTTATGTCTGAACATTAATCCTCCTTTCTCCAATCAATTTTTAGTGTTTACCTGCGACCAGCAATGTTGGAAGATGTTGTTAGCACCTGTACACCATTGGCCCTTGGGCTAATTTGCTTCTCGTTAGGTAATTTTTATTACATAAATATACTGTGGAGTTAAAGTTGCAGCAATTTCCATGACTTTAAATGACCCTCAACCCCCCGGCGCGCTCAATGTTTGTGTCTGTTCTCAGCTCTCCTCTCTATTCTTTCTTCTCTCCTCTACTCTCTCATCTCTCATCCTCTCTCCATCTCCCCTCTCCTCTTATCTCATTTCTTCTCTTAAGCTCCTTCTCTCCTCTCCTCTCTTCTCTTATCTTCTCCCTCATCCCATCTCTCATCTAGCCTCTCACTTCTACTCTCTTCTGTTATCTCTTTTCTTCATCTTTTTTCTTTTCTCTCCCCCATTTCCTCTCCTTCCCACTCTCATCTGGCCCTCAGCAATGATCTACTCTTAGATCCTGTATCTAACTGGCTAACCTTCTACTAACATTTACCGTATTGCATTCCAGGCTACTTTGTACACGACTCAATTCACATGCTACGAAGAAAGGTTTCAACGGAAACTATTGAACTACTATTTCACCATTTTATTGTAAGTTGGCAGACTTATTGCCGTGTCTTGAGTTGTGAATTCTAATTAGTCTGCACTTTTGCCCTTTGATCGGTAGCTCAATTATCACTATTTCAACTAGTGTGCTGCGTTCTTTTTAGTGGCGTGACTTTTTATAGCTCAATTTTGCAGTATTTCTCCGTTCTATGTAAGGGTGCAAAGGGTAGCTCTAAACTGGTTAATCTCGCTATTATATTGATAGGCGTAGTCGGCTGACTTTAGAATTTTTTTGGCTCTTTCTGCAACCCTGCCTTATCTTAGCTTGCAGTTTTCTTTGTGGACTTTTGACTTTATGAAAAATCATATATTGTATGACAAAAACTATGATAGAACTTTATAAACTGGGTTTGCATTGGTCGTATGCTAATGGGCTTAGGTACGCAGCAACACATTGAAGTATCAAACCCATGCTATGGATTTGGCAAATCCCAAACCCATCCTAAAATTGCTATGGAACTTAATGAGTCTCGATGATGCATTATAAACTCACACTGAAGCATCATAAACCCACACTGAAGCATCATCAACCCACACTGAAGCATCATCAACCCACACTGAAGCATCATCAACCCACACTGAAGCATCATCAACCCATACTTAAGCATCATCAACCCACACTGAAGCATCATCAACCCTAACTGCAGCATCATCAACCCACACTGAAGCATCATAAACCCTCACTGAAGCATCATCAACCGACACTGCAGCATCATCAACCGACACTGAAGCATCATTAACCGACACTGAAGCATCATAAACCCACACTGAAGCATCATCAACCGACACTGCAGCATCATCAACCCACACTGAAGCATCATAAACCCACTCTGAAGCATCATCAACCGACACTGTAGCATCATCAACCGACACTGAAGCATCATTAACCGACACTGAAGCATCATAAACCCACACTGAAGCATCATCAACCGACACTGCAGCATCATCAACCCATACTTAAGCATCATAAACCCTCACTGAAGCATCATCAACCCACACTGAAGCATCTTTAACCCACACTGAAGCATCCCAAACCCACACTGAAGCATCATTAACCCACACTAAAACATCATTAACCCACACTGAAGCATCATAAACCCACTCTGAAGCATCATAAACCCACACTGAAGCATCATAAACCCACTCTGAAGCATCCCAAACCCTCACTGAAGCATCATAAACCCACACTGAAGCATCCCAAACCCACACTGAAGCATCATTAACCCACACTAAAGCATCATTAACCCACACTGAAGCATCATCAACCCATACTTAAGCATCATAAACCCACACTGAAGCATCATCAACCCACACTGAAGCATCATCAACCCATACTTGAGCATCATAAACCCACACTGAAGCATCATCAACCGACACTGCAGCATCATCAACCCATACTTAAGCATCATAAACCCTCACTGAAGCATCATCAACCCACACTGAAGCATCATCAACCCATACTTAAGCATCATAAACCCTCACTGAAGCATCATCAACCGACACTGCAGCATCATCAACCCATACTTAAGCATCATAAACCCTCACTGAAGCATCATCAACCGACACTGAAGCATCATAAACCCACACTGAAGCATCATAAACCCACTCTGAAGCATCATAAACCCTCACTGAAGCATCATCAACCCACTCTGAAGCATCCCAAACCCACTCTGAAGCATCATAAACCCACACTGAAGCATCCCAAACCCACACTGAAGCATCCCAAACCCACACTGAAGCATCATTAACCCACACTAAAGCATCATTAACCCACACTGAAGCATCATAAACCCACTCTGAAGCACCATAAACCCACACTGAAGCATCATAAACCCACTCTGAAGCATCCCAAACCCACTCTGAAGCATCATAAACCCACACTGAAGCATCCCAAACCCACACTGAAGCATCCCAAACCCACACTGAACCATCATTAACCCACACTGAAGCATCATTAACCCACACTAAAGCATCATTAACCCACACTGAAGCATCATCAACCCATACTTAAGCATCATAAACCCACACTGAAGCATCATCAACCCACACTGAAGCATCATCAACCCATACTTGAGCATCATAAACCCACACTGAAGCATCATCAACCGACACTGCAGCATCATCAACCCATACTTAAGCATCATAAACCCTCACTGAAGCATCATCAACCCACACTGAAGCATCATCAACCCATACTTAAGCATCATAAACCCTCACTGAAGCATCATCAACCGACACTGCAGCATCATCAACCCATACTTAAGCATCATAAACCCTCACTGAAGCATCATCAACCGACACTGAAGCATCATAAACCCACACTGAAGCATCATAAACCCACTCTGAAGCATCATAAACCCTCACTGAAGCATCATCAACCCACTCTGAAGCATCCCAAACCCACTCTGAAGCATCATAAACCCACACTGAAGCATCCCAAACCCACACTGAAGCATCCCAAACCCACACTGAAGCATCATTAACCCACACTAAAGCATCATTAACCCACACTGAAGCATCATAAACCCACTCTGAAGCACCATAAACCCACACTGAAGCATCATAAACCCACTCTGAAGCATCCCAAACCCACTCTGAAGCATCATAAACCCACACTGAAGCATCCCAAACCCACACTGAAGCATCCCAAACCCACACTGAACCATCATTAACCCACACTAAACCATCATTAACCCACACTGAAGCATCATAAACGTGTCAAAATAATCGTAAACCAATTGTACTTTATCTACGCTAAATGTACTTTAAAAATTAGACAAGTATAGGCCACTGAAGCTTTTTATTTTAACAAATATTTATAATATTTTATAACCTCAATAATCTATAAAACAATAGATTGGAACGGTACAAAAAGGTGAGTAAAAATCATAATTAAAACAGTTCACTTATTCGTTGCACTATAGAAACGACAATTGGTTTCATTTTTTGTTTATCTATTTTCTGTGCGCCCTCGGAAATATTTTATTATTCAAGATGAACAAACTTATCGCCAGTAAAACTTTGAATTTATTAAAATATGGCAACTTTCTTCATCTTTTTATGAGCTACTAAAAGTAGCACCAATTATTGCAACTATTTTTAAAATTGATAGAACTTGATGATAAATTCTCAGAGAATAGACAGCCAAATCTTTTCTGTTCTGAAATTGCAATAAGTTTTACGAGACAGTAGCACCACCTAAGAGACAGAGGCGCCACCACCTAAGAGACAGAATTGGGCTTTAGAAAGTTGCAGTTTTGACAAGTTATCAGTAAAATTGTCAATAAAATAATTTCTTGGTTGCTCTTTTTACAGTTTGAAAAGTACTCGTATTAAAATGTTTTGTCAATGAAAAATCAAATCATAATTTTAGATTTTTATCACCTACGGTCTGGCTGTTGTTCAGAGGACCTACGTCGCCTTCGCCGTGGTGTCCCTATTCATGGAGGTCAATTCGATATTTCTGCATGCCAGACAGCTGGCTAATTTGCGAAGAGCAAATCGAAGTTCGATTGTTTATCGGTTTCTATGCGCGGCTAATGTTGGTGAGTTTTTTGAAACTGAACACGTCCTTAGTGGTCGCTTGGCCTTTGGCGCCTGTCTTTAGCGCCGACTTGACCCCATTTGGCGCTTGTCTTTAGCGCCAACTTGACTCCATTTGGCGCCTGTCTTTAGCGCCGACTTGACCCCATTTAGCGCTTGTCTTTAGCGTCACTTCAACCCCATTTGGCGCCTGTCTTTAGCGCCACCTTGACCCCATTTGGCGCCTGTCTTTAGCGCCACCTTAACCCAATTTGACGCCCGTCTTTAGCGCCAACTTGACTCCATTTGGCGCCTGTCTTTAGCGCCAACTTGACCCTTATTTAGCGCTTGTCTTTAGCGCCACCTTAACTCCATTTGGTGTCTGTCTTTAGTTCCACCTCAACCCCATTTGGCGCCTGTCTTTAGCGCCACCTTAACCCTATTTAGCGCCTGTCTTTAGCGCCACCTTAACTCCATTTGGCGCCTGTCTTTAGCGCCACCTTAACCCCAATTGGCGCCTGTCTTTAGCGTCACCTCAACCCCATTTGGCGCCCGTCTTTATCACCAACTTGACTCCATTTGGCGCCTGTTTTTTAGCGTCAACTCAACCCATTTGGCGCTTGTCTTTAGCGCCAACTTGACCCCATTTAACGCCTTTTTTAGCGCCACCTTAACCCCATGCTTCAATTCCAACTTTGGCGCCTCAATTCCAACTTTGGCGCCTCAATTCCAACTTTGGCGCCTCAATTCCAACTTTGGTGCCTTAATTTCAAAGTTGGTGTCTAAATTCTATTTTTGGCGCCTATTCCTGCCCTAATTTGGCGCTATCAGGCTCAGATGTCGCGTCAGTTGCTAACTCAGTTAATTCTGGCACACTGCGCAGGCACTCTAGTGACATTTCGCGGCATCACCACAGCCTGGATGGTTCGTTGGATTTGGTCAAATTGGCGCCTACTGCCGCTTCCAGTGGCTCTGCTAGGCGCCTCCGGTCTGGTTGTCATCAGCGTTATGAACATCGTCCTGCTGGTCCGCCTTGTCAAAGCAGACTATTTCACTAATATTAGTAATAGCCAGAAAGCCAAAGCGTCCTAGACTTATTTGTCTTCTAATTCACTAAATCCATTGTTAAAGCCTTTAAAAGGAAGACAATAAATGTCATTAATTGATTCACTTTATCAAACTATTAGTACGAAATGTTCTTTTTTGTCAATCTACTACTATTTTTAAGTAGTGCGAGTTTAAATGTTTTGCTAGCTAGCTAATAACCAAAAGCATTCCAATTGTGTTTCAATATTGTATTGTTTCTATATTCGTGTTAAATCCATCCTTCAAACTCCGTCTATTATAATTATAATTATCGATTCGGATATTATTTATATTGATTATTGCACTATGGTTTGTAAAATGTGTTTGGTCAGCACTCAATAGCAGAACTAGGTTAAATTAAATTTTTATATTGGCCATTCCCTAAACCTGATTGCATTCATTTTGGGCTTGTGTGCACAACAGTTAACACTCGTGAGGGTAGACCCCAAGGCACAGAGTGTACTTTGCTCCGAGCTTTAGTCTATGGCCGAAACCCGCAGCAGCCCTCCTACAATAGTGCCACATGTATTTTCATAGGCTCCGAGTTTTAGTCTATGGCCGAAACCCCGCAGCAGCCCTCCTACAATAGTGCCACATTTATTTTCATTGGTTTTGAACTTTAGTCTATGGCCGAAACTGGATAAAGTTTATAAGCTGTATTCATTTATTACAGCGATATGTAATAATTTCCATTTAATCGTATTATAGGCATTAAAATATTCGCATGCGACCTTCCCACGTCAATCCCAATTGATGTTTATTTTTAATAGTTACTACTACATCATTTTTTAACCCCAAGGTGCTTCTACCCTCATTAGCAACAATAATTTGCTTTTACTGCCTTACTGACTATAGATTACAGCATCTATAGATGTGAAATCTATAGGTAAATTTTGTAAGTGTAAAACGCTTTAAGCCATCGTCACGTACATGTATTAGCTGTTTCTGGCCGAAAAAAGTTCCTATTGGTTTGCTTTGAGTTTATTTATTTATAGTGTTATTTGATTACCTAGCCTATTTGCTCAGTGCATTGTGAACTTTTCGCCGTCTAATTATTTTTTATGTATAGATTTACTCTAAACTTTGTGGCCTTTTAAGCGCGAACTAACCAGTAATAAAATCCAGTTTCCATGACGACCACTTACATGGCACTTAAGCCCCTCTTTTTTGCATATTTGTCATACTAAATTAAAGTTGCGTCTGTTTGCTGTAGTCGAGCCTCAGGTAGGATGCACATGCAGATTAATTTTCTGTTGCTTTTTGTTTTTTCCAACTTGTTTTCGCTTCGGATTAACATTAGCTTTTTCTAAATTTAATCGGTAAATTTGCTGGGTATATATCATCCGTTACTGCGATTGTTAGTGCTGAGTTATCTGTGATTCTCTGAATTCTGATTGGCCAGAAGGTTTGCTGCGATTCTCTGATTGGCTGAAGGGATATTACTGCGATTCTCTGATTGGCTGGAGGAAATCGCTGCGATTGTCTGATTGGCTGGGGGATATTGCTGCGATTCTCTAATTGGCTGGAAGAAGTCGATGCGATTCTCTGATTGGCTGGAGGAAATCGCTGCGATTGTCTGATTGGCTGGGGGGATATTGCTGCGATTCTCTAATTGGCTGGAAGAAATCGCTGCGATTATCTGATTGGCTGTATGGAATTTTTGCCAGATTATGACATCAGCATGTATTAACAAGCCAAATTGCCTCCGAATTAAAAGTGCATCTTGCGTCATATTATGAATAAATGATACAAAATTTAGATGTACCACGTGATCCATTGCGTCACTCAAACCATTCAGTGATTATTATTTACTTTAAAAACTAATGCGCTTAATAAATTTTGTATATTAGACAATTATTGTTAAGTTTTTGATTTTCGAAATAAAGCCAGTTTTTATTTATCATTTTTGTGCTACAATTAATATAATGCAAGATTGGCTTATTAGAAATTAAATTGTGTTATTGACTTCGATTTTCGACTTTCGTAAAAGCACGGATGGTATTGCGATTGCGGCTGGCGGGAACGACTGCGAAGTAGAGAAGTAGAGCAGCTTAGTGTCAGAGCCTGTCTTCTGACTCTTGAGAGCAGGGGACCTCTGGTTCGACTCCGTGGGCGGCCAATTGAGACGGTTGACCACTAAGCGAGAGGGGCGCCCACCGAGAAACGGGCGCCTACCAAAAAACAGGGGCGCCCACCAGGAGACCCCGAGTGCCAAAAGAGACAGGGGCGCCCACCAAGAGACAGGGGCGCCAACCAATAAACAGGGGCGCCTACCAATAAACGGGCGCCTTCTAATAAACAGGGGCGCCAACCAATAAACAGGGGCGCCAACCAATAAACAGGGGCGCCTACCAAGAGACAGGGGCGCCAACCAATTAACAGGGGCGCCAACAAAGAGACCGGGGCGCCAACCAATAAACAGGGGCGCCTACCAAGAGACGGGCGCCAACCAATAAACAGGGGCGCCAACCAATAAACAGGGGCGCCAACTAATAAAAAGGGGCGCCAACCAATAAACAGGGGCGCCTACCAAGAGACAGGGGCGCCAACCAATAAACAGGGGCGCCAACCATTAAACAGGGGCGCCAACCAATAAACAGGGGCGACAACCAAGAGGCAGGGGCCCCAACCAATAAACAGGGGCGCCAACCAATAAACAGGGGCGCCAACCAATAAACAGGGGCGACAACCAAGAGGCAGGGGCCCCAACCAATAAACAGGGGCGCCAACCAATAAACAGGGGCGCCAACCAATAAACAGGGGCGACAACAAAGAGGCAGCTAGGGGCGCCCACAGAGAGACAGGGATACCTACCTAGTCACCAAATATTGACGCCCCTTTAGAGTTTCGACGCCGTTCAATTGAAATTCCTGCACAGGTAAATTCTAAAAAATTATTTAATAACTCAAATGACGTTACAGTACATGTAAGAATGCTTTTAGCAGCACAGGCACTGATACCAGTTGCTTGAAGCATTTATCGTATATATATATTTTATTGATAGATAAAATTGATAATCTTGATTAAGTGAATAAGGAGATTAACAGAATTAACTGCGCGAAGCGGAGCCGGAAACTACAGTTGTAATTCACTATTATAATTAAAGCATTAGATAGTAATTATTTTCATAACATATTGGCTAAAGTGGGAATTCTGATAAATATGCAGTGCATATAGTTTGGGATAAAAATTGTTATTTTAAACACTACAAGAAGCGCTATGCAGGCTCTGAAAAGTTTGAAACCTTGGCACGCGCAAAAATACGCAGCTAATGCCTTTTAAGATATATATGATTAATTCATTAGCATCAAAGTAAGAAATAATGCAGCTACGCTCGTGCATGTACATGTACATCAAATAGCAAGGTCAAATACAATTATTAAGGTTTAAGAATCACGTATATACTGGGATCTAGAATATCCTCACATTAGTGACAATAGTACAAACCTGCAATATCTTGCATGCGAGTAATTACTTGTACCTGCTAATTAACGGCGGGTGAGATAAGAAAATAGAGTTTTAGAAAACCTAATTAATTTTTTTTACGTTTGCACGTTACTCTTATAGACCTATCAGCGCACCTGCTACATGTGCACATGCATTATTAGCTACAGGTAAGAAAGCAATATTGAAGCCAATATAGATAAACAGTAAGGACCAGCAATCATTTCTCCGCAGGTGTGTATAAATAAACACGGAAGCGCGCGGTTTCATCAAAGTTGACAGGTGAAAATTAACCGTTAGCGCCTGATTCGCGCCACTATCAGCTGAATGACAGTTGGAGAACGAACCTAATAAGCTACAAAATCGACTAGAATATCACTCGTACAAAAATGCCATTATATCTACTACTCAGTAGCAAAATTAGCGTTTTTTGCTTTTTTATACGACCGTTGGAAAATGGTCCGTTTCACGACCTCTAGGTCTGCAATTCGTCATTCGAAAAGAGTTATTAAAATTGACGTGCAAGGTTATTTTAGGTTATGCATATAGATTAAACTAGCAATTGTGCTACTACAAGTAGTTCAAGTCCTTGTACAGTTAGATCTGTTTTTTTGACAGTCGCTCAAATCAACGCCTCGTCAGGTGTCTCACTCAGGTCTCAGCAATCGCCTGTCCGTCCGATTGTCCTCGACTGCGGGTTCGCCGACTTTTCTGCCGGATGATCTGCAGCATGATCAGCTTCCGGTTGTTCGCCCGCTCGCCAAGGCCCACTACGCAGCGTTTGTCTCGGCTGAGAATCACCTTGAAGATGTCGATGTTGGAGGTGAACCAGCACAGCTGGGAGCCGTCTTTTAGCTTCCACACCTGGATGGAGCCGTCCCAGCTGCCGGAGACCAGGATCTCGGCGTCCACACTGATGCAGATTGACTGAACCTATGGGGAGAAATGCGACATTGATGCTAGTGCCTGTCCTATCGCCTGTCTGAGAAGTGTCTGTCGGAATATCTCAGTATCCTGTAAATCTGTCTGTCTGTCTGTCTGTCTGTCTGTCTGTCTGTCTGTCTGCCTGTCTGTCTGTCTGTCTGTCTGTCTGTCTGTCTGTCTGTCTGTCTGTCTGTCTGTCTGTCTGTCTGTCTGTCTGTCTGTCTGTCTGTCTGTCTGTCTGTCTGTCTGTCTGTCTGTCTGTCTGCCTGTCTGTCTGTCTGTCTGTCTGTCTGTCTGTCTGTCTGTCTGTCTGCCTGTCTGTCTGTCTGTCTGTCTGTCTGTCTGTCTGTCTGTCTGTCTGTCTGTCTGTCTGCCTGTCTGTCTGCCTGTCTGTCTGTCTGTCTGTCTGTCTGTCTGCCTGTCTGCCTGTCTGTCTGCCTGTCTGTCTGCCTGTCTGTCTGTCTGTCTGTCTGTCTGTCTGCCTGTCTGCCTGTCTGTCTGTCTGTCTGTCTGTCTGTCTGTCTGTCTGTCTGTCTGTCTGTCTGTCTTTCTCTCTGTCTGTCTGTCTGCCTGTCTGCCTGTCTGCCTGTCTGTCTGCCTGTCTGTCTGCCTGTCTGTCTGTCTGTGTGTCTGTCTGTCTGTCTGTCTGTCTGTCTGTCTGTCTGTCTGTCTGTCTGTCTGTCTGTCTGTCTGTCTGTCTGTCTGTCTTTCTCTCTGTCTGTCTGTCTGTCTGTCTGCCTGTCTGCCTGTCTGTCTGCCTGTCTGTCTGCCTGTCTGTCTGTCTGTGTGTCTGTCTGTCTGTCTGTCTGTCTGTCTGTCTGTCTGTCTGTCTGTCTGTCTGTCTGTCTGTCTGTCTGTCTGTCTGTCTGTCTGTCTGCCTGTCTGTCTGCCTGTCTGTCTGTCTGTCTGTCTGTCTGTCTGTCTGTCTGTCTGTCTGCCTGTCTGCCTGTCTGCCTGTCTGTCTGTCTGTCTGTCTGTCTGTCTGTCTGTCTGTCTGTCTGTCTGTCTGTCTGTCTGTCTTTCTCTCTGTCTGCCTGTCTGTCTGCCTGTCTGTCTGTCTGTCTGCCTGTCTGTCTGTCTGTCTGTCTGTCTGTCTGTCTGTCTGTCTGTCTGTCTGTCTGTCTGTCTGTCTGTCTGCCTGTCTGTTTGTCTGTCTGTCTGTCTGTCTGTCTGTCTGTCTGTCTGTCTATTTGTCTGCCTGTCTGTCAGTCCCCGCCGCCCTCACATCATCGGTGTGCCCCTCCAGCGCGAAGGTGAGGGTCTCGCTGGTCATGTCCCAGACGTGGACAACAAAATCGGCGCCGCCGCTGGCGAACACCCGGCCGTCAGCGGACCAGCTGACCGCCTTGATCGCCGATTGGTGTGCCGGGCCGCCGCCCTGCAGGCAGATGGGCCGCTCAACTTGGCCAGTTGCCAGAGCCCAGACCAGCAGCTCGCCTTTGGCTGTGCCGGTCACCGCCTCGCCGGCGCCCAGCTCCGTGCAGTGCACCACCGCGTCGAAGTCCACCTTGATTTGTGCCAGTGTAAAAAAATTTCATTTTTGCTAGCTTTTGCTAATTTGTCAGGTTTTGCTA
The DNA here is from genome assembly GCA_002269645.1 of Macrostomum lignano. Classification (NCBI taxonomy): domain Eukaryota; kingdom Metazoa; phylum Platyhelminthes; family Macrostomidae; genus Macrostomum; species Macrostomum lignano. The sequence goes on from NIVC01000023.1 coordinate 348,491, forward strand.
GATTTATACACCGGAATTTATGTTTGCATGTCTGAAAGGCTAATCAATAGCTAAAGATAGATGGATTGCTAATCTATAGCCAAGCATCTGAGTAGATGGATTGCTAATCTATAGCCAAGCATCTGAGTAGATGGATTGCTAATCTATAGCCAAGCATCTGAGTAGATGGATTGCTAATCTGTAGCCAAGCATATGAGTAGATGGATTGCTAATCTATAGCCAAGCATCTGAGTAGATGGATTGCTAATCTATAGCCAAGCATATGAGTAGATGGATTGCTAATCTATAGCCAAGCATATGAGTAGATGGATTGCTAATCTATCAATGGTAGCCTCTCACCTGCAGCGGCGGAGAGCCCACGGGAGCGCCAAGGTCGTACACCAGGTAAGTAGCCATGCCGCTGGCCGAATTAGGGAAGCCGGCCACCACGTATTGATCCTCGCGGCTCACGCGCAGATAGGTGATGACATCCGTGAGGCCGGGCACCGGTGGCAGCGGCAGGGTCCGAGACGCCTGGTTGGAGCCGATGTCCCACACCAGGAGGTTCGATGCCTTGCCGGCGGAGTCCAGGGACGCGATGACGGCCTGCGGTGATTCGAGGTGTCGAGGAGCTTTCGATGAGGTCGGAATCGAAACACGAAGACTCAGGACTCGCGGTAATTTAAGGCAAGATTGTGACGTAATTCTCCAAGGGAGATACAGAGGTACAAGGTAGATGACAATGTATAATAGGTAACCAAAGGATTAAAACAAGATATAAGCTTTAGATGAGCTACAAATGTAGACAATGAGGTAGCTAGACCACTAAGGTAGACAATGAGGTAGATAGACACCCTTAGGTAGACAATGAGGTAGATAGACACCCTTAGGTAGACAATGAGGTAGATAGACACCCTTAGGTAGACAATGAGGTAGATAGACACCCTTAGGTAGACAATGAGGTAGATAGACACCCTTAGGTAGACAATGAGGTAGATAGACACCCTTAGGTAGACAATGAGGTAGATAGACACCCTTAGGTAGACAATGAGGTAGATGGAACGTCTCCAGGCGAACAATTATTGAGGTATCTCACAGATCCTACGCACAACATGCAGACACCCTCAGGTTGACAATTGAATGGAGATAGTTAAGCAGATAAAAAAACCCCATTCGTACGTGAGCACCGCTCCTGTTCACGGTCACGGTTGAGCAGAACGCGTCGTGCGGCATCGCAATCTGTCGGCCGTGCGCGAAGTCCCACATCTGCAGCCGGTGCCGCCCGGTGGCCTCGTCCAGCACCAGGCCGAGCAGTACGGAGTCGTCGCAGGCGAGATGAATCTCCGTGCAGCCGATGTCGCGACCGTCCATCACCTTGATCAGGTCGCCGCTGACGCAGTCCCACACCTGGGCTGAGCCGGCCGCGTTGCCAGTGACAACATAGCGACTGTTCTGGGTGATGAGCGCGCAGTCAACCTACGGACGATAAGATGGTTGTTAGCGTAATCAGTGCCCAATTCAAGCTTTAATC